>CAJVGC010000592.1:45052169-45323118 GCA_910822075.1 Senecio squalidus | reverse complement strand
CAATCACGTATAAAAATGATATTTTACGCCTATGTGTTTGGTTTTAGGATGGTGTACGGGATTCTTAGTGACAGCTATGGCAGCAGAATTATCAACATAAATAGGAGTATTAGAGATAGACAAACCGTAGTCCCGCAGTTGTTGTTGAATCCAGATAACCTGAGAACAGCAACTAGCCGCAGCTACGTATTCAGCCTCACATGTGGACAATGCTACAGCGGTCTGTTTCTTGCACTGCCATGTGATGAGTCGCGTTCCTAGAAACTGACACCCTCCTGAAGTTGATTTAGCATCCTTCTTGCAACCTCCATAGTCTGAATCACTGAAAGCAGACAATTCAAAATTATCATCATTAGAATACCAAAGACCTAAATCTGGGGTACCCTTTAGATATTGCATGATTCGCTTCACTGCTTGAAGATGAATAACAGTTGGTGCTGCTTGGTATCGAGAACACAAGCAGAACATAATATCTGGACGAGATGCGGTGAGGTACATAAGAGAACCGATCATAGAGCGATAAAGTGACTGATCAATTAGCTCCCCCGTAGATTCTGGTGATATCCCGTGATTCACAGATAAGGGAGTAGAGGCTGACTTTGTCTCCGACATTTCAAACCGTTTCAAAATGTCGTTTACATATTTTGTCTGATGAATAAAAATTCCCTCTGCAGTTTGATCTACTTGTAGCCCCAAAAAGAATTTAATCGGCCCCATAGAACTCATTTCGAACTTGCTTGTCATCACCGTCTCAAACTCTTTACATAATTCCGGATTTGTAGATCCAAAAATAATGTCGTCCACGTATATTTGCACCAACAGAATATCTTCACCTTTTTCTTTGATAAACAGCGTACAATCAATGACCCCTCGTCGAAAACCATTTTCGGTCAGATGATTAGCAAGTGTCTCATACCAGGCGCGCGGTGCTTGATGTAGACCATAAAGTGCTTTATCGAGACAGGATGTAATGGATCTACAAACCCTGGTGGTTGATTAACGTACACTGTCTCTCGAATATTCCCGTAAAGAAATGCGCTCTTAACATCCATTTGATACACTGTGAACTTCTTGTAAGAGGCAAAGGCTAGAAAAATTCGAATTGCCTCCAATCTTGCTACTGGAGCGAACACTTCATTATAATCTAAGTCAGGGATTTGTCGAAAACCCTGAACTACTAGCCTTGACTTGTTTCTGACAACTATTCCCTGATCATCCCGTTTGCATCGATGGACCCAGCGAACACCCAATGATTTGGCGCCTTTTGGCTTAGCGACAAGCCGCCAGACACCCAGCTTTTTAAACTGTAGGAGTTCTTCTTGCATCGAGTTGATCCAATTATCATCCATGAGAGCTTCTGCATCAGTAGTTGGTTCAATCTGCGAAATAAAACAAGCATGAGCACAGTAAGTAACATCTCCAGAATTAAACAAATCAATATACACGTCGCTGTGGATCTCTCTTTTGGGTCGAGCTCCAGCCAGATACGTTTCATAATCATCAAGATTTGTTGATCTGCGAACCCTTGATGATCGCCGGAGTTGAATTGCTGGTTCTTCTACGTTCAAATTAGGAGGAACCACAACATTTGGACCCAAATTATTAACATCGGGAGCCTCAACTTCCTCTTCAATCTCTTGAACATTTTCAGGATTTCCAATCGGCTCATTTACGTTAGCTGAACCATCAGAGTCAGAATCATCATGTACTTGACCGTCAGCAGGATTCTCTGGTGGACCGGGAGGAGTAACAACTGTTTGCGGCACTGTATCTTGAGGAATCTGTTCTTCCGTTTCATTTCTGTGAACATAATATCTCGCGATATCTTCCTCTGAAAACTCTGGAAGATTGAATGATTCAAACAATGTATCATAATCGAACATCCACGGAGAACCTTTGGAGGGAATAGGCTTCGAATACTTCTGAACTTCCACCTCATACCATTCTTCAACAGACTTAGTGGCTGGTTAGGAGTGCTGTATCCTAGAAATATTCCTTCTACAGACTTTTCATCGAATTTCCCTTCTGATTTACGCTTGAGCATAGTACACGGAGCTCCAAATGGTTCCAAGTACTGTAAATTAGGCTTTCTTTTCTGCAACAATTCATAGCAAGTTTTCCCATGACGCTTCACGACTAGTACTCGGTTTAAAGTGTAACATGCGTTTGCCACTGCTTCATTCCAAAAACGCACTGGTAGTGTCGAATCAGCTAACATAGTCCTAGCTGCTTCAATCAACGTTCTGTTCTTTCTTTCTGCAACTCCGTTCATTTGTGGAGTATAAGCTGCACTGAATTGTTGTTGAATTCCTCTTTCCTTGCATAAATCCTCCATCCTCTGATTCTTAAACTCTGTACCGTTATCAGTTCTAAATCTTCGAATCTTTAGCTTGTACAGTGTCTCCAATGAAGTAACCAGCAGCTTAATATTCTCGTATGTTTCTGATTTCTCTCGTAGAAACATGACCCAAGAGAATCGAGAATAATCATCGGTCACCACTAGACAATATTTATCCTCTGCGACGCTTGAATATCTGATAGGGCCAAACAAGTCCATGTGTAGAAGTTCAAGTGGTGTGTCAATAGTGTGGAACTTCTTCACTTTATGAGACTTTTTGGACTGTTTTCCCTTCTTGCATGAGATACACGTTTCAGGCAACTGGAAGGTTTTCACATTAACTCCCATGACCAAATCTTTGTGCATCAGATGATTCATTTTTCTCAAGCTAAGGTGTCCCATCCTTTTGTGCCACAATACTGATTCCCGTTCAGTAGCTTTTGAGATAAAAGCTTGGTGTTCAGTCGAATTCACAGTAGTCTTCGACATGTCGAGCACATACAAATCTCCAACTCGCGGGGACTTCATAATAATCAAGTGTTCTGGAATTACAAATTCTGGCTTCATAATATAACACTGATAGTTGTCAAATATCACCTTAAACTTCTTGTCGCAAACTTGAGAAACGGACAACAAGTTGTTGACCAATGCTTGAACATAATTCACTTTATCAAAACTTAATTTTTCGTTTGCGACGGATCCCTGAGCAGAAATATAACCTCCCTTATCACCAGCAAAAGAAACATAGCCACCCTTAATTGATCTAACATTAGAAAGTAACTTCATATTCCCTGTCATGTGCCTAGACGCCCCACTATCAACAACCCAGGTATTCTTGATAGGATCATAGACGACCTGCACAACAAATTGAGATTATTAATACCCAAAGCAAACCCAAGCCTTAATAGCCTTGGGTTTGCCATCTTCACCTTGAAACTGTAAGTCAACCCATTTTCCATTGGACCCATCAGACTCGTTTGAGGGTCTGTCATTCTTAGCTTTCCATGCACGTTTGACATAAACAGTTGGTGAGATTGGCCTTTTTTCAATTTGTTTAACAATAGGTTGCTGTTTGGATTTACCAGCAGGAAGCAACTCATTGTTTTGTTTAGGAGATGATGACCTATGGTTTGGAAATCTATTTCGATTTGGACTTGAAAAACGGTTTCCAGTGGACATTTTACTTTGGTCAACATTATTCCTAGGCCTTTGTTTCAAATTTGGACAATTATAGTTAACATGGCCTTTCTCCCCACAATCAAAACAAGTTCTCCATTCGTTAAGATTTTGAGAACTTTGCGTCATTCTCCGGTGGTGTGTATGAGGTTTGGAGAACATAGCATTTGGACGCATAAAGCCGTTATGTTGTTGAACATTTTGTGGCTTCTGGGGATTTGTTGGTGACTGTCTCCTATGAGGTGGTATGAATTTCGCTTGTTGTGATTCTTTTGACTCAAATGCAATTGATGATTCGCCGGTTTTAACAAATTTTGGTCCTTTAAATTCAGGTCGTTTTAAAATTCTAACTTGTTTAGGTTGACTCGAAGTTTTATTTGGAGCCTGATAACCTAAGCCTGTTTTGATGTGAGGTTTGCGACCCAAATTCATTTGATACGGGAATTGACAACCCAAACCTGGACCCTTTTCTTCTCCTTCTGAGTCAGAAACCCAATCTTCAACTATGACGGTTTCTTTCAGTTTTTCATTTGCATTATTTTTACCACTGACAGTAGGTGTTTGGACAGTAGGTGTTTGGACACTAGGGGTCTGAACAACTGGGTCTGGTTGTTGAAGAATGAACTCAACATCCCCTTCCTCCTTTGGAGAATTAATCAGTTTGTTAAAGATAGGAGGTGGACAAGTTTTGTAATCAACCCCTGGTTTCCCTTCCCCATTTTCAGGACGTTTTTCTTTCAAAATATGATCCAAAAGGTATGATGCGGATGAATAGCTTCTAACTTGTTGATTTAAAGTTTCAAAACTAATTTTAACAGAAGCATTTTCTCGTTTAAGCGCATCAATATCTTTTAGATATTTGTTGATCGAGTCCTGTTTGTTTAACAAAGCAATTTCCAAATCACTTACTTGTTTTGCCAAAAGTTTGTTCTTTTCAGAAAACAGTTTTTCATTTCCCTTAACGAGTTTGTTTTTACGAAGTTCATCCACAAAATTGTTATTTTCTTGGCTAAGCTCATTTACTCGTTTATCTAAAACAAGACAGTTTGAACAGGAAGTTACGACAGTTTCAGATTGTACCTTTGATGACTCAGTAGTTCCTGCCATCATTGCGAACTCTCTTTTAGGCACTGGTGATTCTGATTCTGTTGAAGATTCTTCAGATGATTCTTCAGATGTAACCGACTCCTCCCCATCACTTTCTTCATTCAGATTCGAGATCTTCACAACGTTTGCTTCAGCATCAGATTGATTGGTTTCAATTTGAATTCCCCAATCCAACCCTTCGTCAGCTTGAAAAACTAAGGCCTTAACATCTGAATTCTCAGTACCAGTATAAGCATTCGTGCCAGTCGTCACCAAAGCTGTATTCTTGTTTGTCTCAGGAGCATTTCTGTTCATATTCCTGTTTTGCTGATCTCTGAATGGATTCTGAACTGTTCTTGGCTGTTTTGGCTTTTCACAATTTCTAGCAAAGTGACCCTTCTGTCCACAGTTGTGACAAGTAATGGCTGACATGTCGAAGCCATACTTAGTTTCCTTGTTGGCTCCAATTGAGTTACCAGTCTTTTTCACATACTCTTTAGCCCTCCTTACGAGATTGGCGAAACCCCACATAATGTCGATTCGTTCCATCTCATCACGATCAATCTGCTCATAATCCTCCCCAGTTAAGTGTACATTTCCAATTTTACCCTGCAACAGTTGGTCATAAGATCCAACTAAAGCACTTAGCATAGCCATATCTTCATTTACACCCTCCACATTTCCTTTGTGAAAATGCTCGACTTTCAAACTTGTAAACGCTGATTCTGAACTTGCTTGAGCTTGAGACTTCTGAACCGGAGTACTTTGACTTGAACTTGAGTGTGAACATCCCGAATGTCCAGTATGATTTGAGGTGTTTGCAGAGAATGCTGTCTTCAGTGGAGCATGAGTAGGAGTGGCTGCTGGTGGATCCGCATAGTACAATGAGGGATCTTGAGTGTGTCCCTTTCTTTGAGCACGAAACTTGTCATCCTGCTCCTTCTCTCTTAGCTTAGTAAAAAGATCATTCAGAGTTGTGCGACTAAGATAGCCACTTTCCTTTAGCATTTCAATATACCCATTCCAGCTGTCTGGTAGAGAGTCTGCAAAACATTCTACTCTTTCTGCACCAGTTGTCTCTACCGAAAATCCGTTCATCTCACTAATCAAATGCTGAAAGCGTATGATAAGGTTGAATAGGGACTCTCCATGTAAGCAGGTAAAGTTGTCGAATTCCTTTTTCAGTGCTCTTCCCTTCATAGATTTCAGCTTGTTGTTTCCCTCACAGTCTAACTCAAGAGCATCCCATAACTGCTTCGATAGCTTGTGTGTCCTGTATTGATGAAACACAGCTCTAGGAATAGCTTGACACAAATAAGAATATGCCTTTTTCTCTATATCATAAAGCTTCCTTTGTTCATCTGTATATCTATGAACGGCAATAGGGTCTCCATTTTCACTAACTGGTGCGTTAAATCCATTTTGAATCATGTCCCACATTTTTGAATCCACTCCTTGAATGTGAATTTCGAATCGAGGTTTCCAGTGTGGATAATCTTCCATAGTGATAAGTTTTGGGACCTTGTTAATGCTTCCAGTTTCAGCGTCATTGATTAGCATTTCAGACATCTTAGTGTTGGAACTTGCCATTGCGTATTCCATTTAAAGTTTTAATTTAAAAACTGTGTTCTGGTTCGTGCGAATGAAGTGCTGCGATACGTACGAATGAAAGTGATTCGTACGAATGAAACAGAAAACCTAATCTCTACACGAATGAGTGATTCGTACGGATGAACTAATCGATTCGTACGAATGAACTTAACTGTAAACTTTTCAACCAAAAACTTTTATTCGCACGGATGAAGTCCTATTCGTGCGAATGAAGACCTTGGTTCGTACGGATGAAATCTGTCAAGAACTTGGTTCGTATGCGCCGTGAAAAATTAGGGTTTTGCTAAAAACTCGATCTACAGGTCGATTTTCTAAACCAAAACGATTTCTATTTGCCCAGATCTTAATCTAGATGACTCAGAAACGTTCTAAGACAATAAAAACAAGGTTTTTAACGTAAAATTCCAAATTCTAAGAGACAATCAAAAACGAAAAATCTTAAGAATCGCTAGAAGAACGTTGATTTCTACAACCAACGCTCTGATACCACTTTGTTGGGGTTGTATGGATCTTATAGTCAACGTTATATCTCTAACCTAGCGGAAATAGATCAAAGATTATCTAGCGAATATGTAACCGTCGGAAACAAGATCAAACCAATGATAATTGATAAGATCGGACCTAAGGAAGACTATTCGGATGATTGTTTAGACTTTACTAAACGTTTGGGATCTAAGAAAACACTCCAGCAGCACTTCGGCACGAATGAACAAAAACCACAAAAACCTTACCGAATGCTGAAACCCTAAGCTGTATATATAGGCCCAGCATTCCATTCGTACGAATGAGTATTCATTCGTACGAATGAGTTCCTATTCGTGCGAACCACATCTGGTTCGTACGAATGAACAATATCAATAAACAAACTGTTTAACTTCCCATTCGTGCGAACGTAACCTTCATTCGCACGGATTCATCCTTATCCGTGCGAACGAGTTTGAATATCATTTAAACATCACAAAACACATATTCGATTAATTCATAACGATGTAATCATTCAAGCTTATAACTAATCAAATATTCAATACCGATATTCAATTACACAATACAAAGACTGATATAAACGTTAATTACATACGAATCTAGTAACTACATAAATGCACCTACAGACGAGTTCCATGAAAAACGAACCTCATGTTTATATGTTAAGCATCTCTATCTGAACCGAGTGTAATTGGTTTGTAGATAAACACTTTATGGGCAGCTGAATCTATAAACCACAAACATATGGTCGAAGGACTTGATTAGAAAGAATGCTCTTGAACTATATAATCCAGAATTTGCTTTAGCTTTGTCTGATTCATTCCATTTAACTTGAGCAGAATTTTTGATATTTGATTAACTTTTCGTGATATAAGTTAGAAAACTGGATGTTGATCAACGACGAACAAGTTTTAACTTAATCATTGAATTTGTCGAAACAAGAGAAACCCAAATACAATATAACCAAACGACATTATGATAAAATATGAAAGACAATTGTGTTATTGATGATTCAAAAAGAGATTTCAAAGCAATTATATATAAGCTAACATAAAACCCTAAAGGACCCTAGCTCGTCTAGACGATCGAGTCATACTAATTAAACACCACAAAAAGCTCTTTGTCCGGTCAATTTTTGATTTAACAAAGCTTTTCCAGTTATGTGTTGGAGTGAAAACATGCTACGTTGGTACATCCGGATATCCGCTTTGCTTCCATATTCCTGACCATGGATGTTGATTTCATGTAAAACGGCATTTTTCATATTGTAAACAAACAACCGTTTAGGTCCGTTGGTTGTCATTAATATGTCTCCGTCTTTGTTCCAATAACCTAAAACCTTAACGGGACCACTAGCAAGAGGAGCGTTTTGATCAAACCTACAATGCATCACCCATCCTTTCTCCTTCAATACCCACACCTCGATGCTAGTATCGAGATCATGATATACACAACCAACTTCACCATCAAGATCAACCAACTGTTGGTTAATCCAACTATCTCCTCGTGTATGTTTTGGAGTATCAATCAGCCCGAATTCCTCCTTACGCAAATCAAACCATATTATCTTTTCTCCAAATTCATGGGTTTGGGAGTAACCGACCAACCAATGCAAACATCCCCGAGCAAACACACTTTCCCCGGCTATGGGATAAGATGGAATTTGGGGTATCTTTCGCCACGATTCACTCCCCAAGTCATGCACCATGGTGCACATATTTGTGGTAACCAAATCAGGGTTTGATGAATACCCTGGATCTCTTATCAAAACACACACCATCTTGAAAGTGTCGGTTGAATCATCAAAACCAAGACCGCATAACTCTCGTTTGAAGGGTTGCACATCTGAATAAGTCTTGATGGGCGGCAACTCATAACACTCTTTCTTAAAAGGTTGGATTACAACAAAAGTGGTTCCGCCATTCGCATGGTGTTGTGATGAATAGAGTAGACCATAGCAAGAACCAAAAACCATCGCTTTATGAAACCAAGAGGGCGATCCCTTACTACAAAACTCCATAACCGGGTTCTTACTAACTTCCACGGCAGCAATATCTTCTTCAGATTCAGTAATCCGCGGAAAACTGAGTGTGCATGGTAGGTTAGGCAAATCACCAGGACACGGCTGAAGCATAACAAGTGTAGGTTCTTCCGTTTTTCGCTTAGCATGACAGATTGCAAAGTAAGAGTCATCCATATAGTCTGACCATATTTTACTTACACATCGGAAACGAGCCAATTCTTTAATCGGGATTCTTGACAAAATGTCGTAATTTATATCTGAAGGCAAGTCACCCATGATTGATGAATTGAATGTTTGATGATCGAATGATACGTACGAAGAATTAATCTGTTCAGATGGTATTTATAGAGTTGATGAATGAATATGTATATTTAAAGGATTAGGATTCCTTAAATAGAAAACTTAGGAATTGAGAGCTAGAATTACTTAATCCTAAAAACATGTGCATTAATAAGTTGTACTTTATCTTTAAAAATACGTACAATAATATAAGTTTGATGTTTTAGGTCTGTAATTAACAATTGGGCCATTTGCCACCTTTCTTAATCCATCGACGTTTGGCCCAAACTGCCCGTCCAAAAAGTGGAATTTAGTGAGCCTTCAACATTTTCGGCCTACGAATTTAAATATAATATAATTACTTCTTATGATAAATATAATGCTAAGATAATTAATTAGGTTGGATAACAAGTCAAAATATATTATTAGGAATGAAGCGCGTTAACTTGAATCATTTCCTTGATTTTTTTGGGGTTTTGTTTACTCTATTTTTAACATCGTTACACAAATTAGAATACTTATAATCAAAACCATTGCACGTGAGTCAGCTTTTAAGTCTTTTATGTTTTATCTTCACATCAATGCCTCATGAATCATCTACTTTGATCCTCATACAATCCGAAAGAGAATTATTGACAAATATATTAAAACATCACCTAACTTATCTTAAAAAGCGAAAGGCTATATTAGTTATTTTACTTGGTTTGTGGATCATGGACATCCCATTTTGAAGATCTTACTAATTGATGTCTCCTCTTGGTTATAGTTGTAGAAGAATTTAGAAACTACTTTATGTAAATCTGCCAAATATGTATGTAGTATTTACTTGATGACTTTAACCCTTGATGTAAATTGATCTAAACCATTTATTTTGATGAATAGCTTAAATAAGGGGTAGCTTCATAAACTCAAAAGATCTTAAAGTTTCGTGTAAATGATAATATGTTAGTTAATATGATACAATCCTATTGTATAATTGTGTTAGGTTTATATCCGACTCTTTTTATTTATATGTGTTCTAATTGTAAGTTTGATAACATTAAAATAAATATAAATCTTCGATGATATCAGCGCATATATAAATAGAAAAGTGTATATATAAACTCTTCAATTATACAATTGAGTTGAATCATATTAACGTAATATATTCCCTGATACGGTATAAACTTTGATGAATTATCACATTAATATCTAACATTTGCAAAGTAAGAGTCATCCATTTAGTCTGACCATATTTTACTTACACATTGGAAACGAGCCAAATATTTTTCGGGATTCTTGACAAAATGTCGTAATTATATCTGAAGGCAAGTCACCCATGTACGTATGAAGAATTAATGTGTGTAATATTAATGGTATTTATATAGATTATGAATGAATATGTATATTTAAAGGATTAGGATTCATTAAATAGGAAACTTGGGAATAGGATATAAAGGAGGATTTGATAACTTGTCTCTTAAGTTTATAACAAATAATAGAAAGAATTAGACTCGAAATAAGTACTTAGATAAATAAATTATGTTTACTCTATTTTTAACATCGTTACACAAATTAGAATACTTATAATCAAAACCACTGCACGTGAGTCAGCTTTTAAGTCTCTTATGTTTTATCTTCACATCAATGCCTCATGAATCATCTACTTTGATCATGATACAATCCGAAAGAGAATTATTGACAAATGTATTAAAACATCAACGAACTTATCTTAAAAAGCGAAAGGGTATATTAGTTATTTTACTTGGTTCGTGGATCATGGACATCCCATTTTGAAGATTACGTAAACAAACGGGTTAACCTTACGACTTGATGTCTCCTCTTGGTTATAGTTGTAGAAGAATTTAGAAACTACTTTATGTAAATCTGCCAAATATGTATGTAGTATTTACTTGATGACTTTAACCCTTGATGTAAATTGATCTAAACCATTTATTTTGATGAATAGCTTAAATAAGGGGTAGCTTCATAAACTCAAAAGATCTCAACGTTTCGTGTAAATATAATATGTTAGTTAATATGATACAATCCTATTGTATAATTGTGTTAGGTTTATATCGGACTCTTTTTATTTATATGTTTTCTAATTGTAAGTTTGATAACATTAAAATAAATATAAATCTTCGATGATATCAGCGCATATATAAATAGAAAAGTGTACATATAAACTCTTCAATTATACAATTGAGTTGAATCATATTAACGTAATATATTCTCCGATACGGTATAAACTTTGATGAATTATCACATGAATATCTAACATTTGCAAAGTAAGAGTCATCCATGTAGTCTGGCCATATTTTACCTACACATTGGAAACGAGCCAAGTATTTATTCGGGATTTTTGACAAAATGTCGTAATTTATATCTGAAGGCAAGTCACCCATGTACGTATGAAGAATTAATGTGTGTAATATTACACATTAATGGTATTTATATAGTAATTCTAATCTTTCACTATTTAACTTTTCATTTCGACATTCTTGTCTTCGATCCAATTTTTGTTCTTAGAAAGGGGGACACATAATCGTTATTCTTTTCATCTTTTTTCTTCAAGATTTTAAGTAAGTTTTTGTACTTAACGATGAACAATTCATTGATTGAAGGATATCCGAATACAGAAGGAGCCACCCTAGTTAAATTTTCAAAAGATAAGAATGGTTTTTCGGCACAGATTATCGACTATGTTATTCCATTTATCATTTTTATTCGGTTTGTTAAAGTATAAATGAAATACACCTATACCCTTAAAGGTCGTTCATTTATATCTTTTTTGCTAATTCTTCATTTTGGGGGCTCGAGTCTCGCTTTTTTTTTTCTGCTTGTACCAAACGATAATAAGTATGAACAAAAAAGAAACACTAAATAACATAAACAAAAAAACATTTTTTTTATAATTGTTGATTCATTGGTCGTTTAGACTGTGGGGTGTGGGGCGTTTATCACCTCCACAACGCCGCCACGTTGGATTGACAACGCCCCGACAACGCCCAAACCACACCGTCGGGGGCGTTGTCATCGAATTTTCGTTGCTGGCTTTGTCTGCACAACGCCGTGGTAGAGAGAATCAAAAATCAAACGGTCGAATTCAAAAACCAAACAACAGCCAAATTTTCAAAATCCCAAACTTTTTCTATAAATACCAACACAATTTTATAACAAAAACCACACAAACTCTCTCTTTCTCTCTCAATTTTTATAACAATCTCTATATTTTTATACATTCTTTCAATAATCTCAAATGGATCCCAACAACAACAACAATCAAAACAACCCCAACTCCAACCAATGGAACCAATGGTTCAACCCAAACCAATACCAAAACCTAAACCAATTTCCACAATTTCCAAACCCTAATAACCAATTTCCACAATTTCCAAACCAATTTCAACACTTTACCCAACTTCCAAACCCTAACCAATTTCCCCATTTTTACCAACAAACTCCATCACCACAACGACCATCCCTAGACCCGCTATACCAAGGCGGGTCGTTCTCGCAATTGCTTAACCAAGACCATTTATCCAATTTTCCGGCAGTGCCTCCATTTGACATTGACGATTCTGAAGACGATGAGGTGGTTCCGGAAACTCAAGCTCAAGAAATTCCGGCCCGTGGGAAGGGGAAGAGGAAACATAAGAAGAAAGAAACCGAATCCCTAAGAGGCAAAACCGAAAGAAAGAAGTGGACCGAAGAGGAGGAGGTCGCACTTGCTTCAGCGTGGTCGTCGACATCCGAGGACCCCATGGTGGGAAATGATCAACATTCAGCACTTTACTGGGAAAGTGTTCGTGCAAAATATTTCGCCAAGATGCTTAAAGATGATCCATCTTACTTTCGTACCGAAGACTCTCTTTCGAGCAAGTGGAGAGACTTACGAAGAAAGGTCAAAAAATTCAACGGGATTTTTCGACAAGCCCAACAAAGTAGACCAAGCGGTCATAGTGATGAACAATTGCTCCAACATGCTCTGCAGACTTACCGCACCATAATGGGAGGGGGTTTCCTACATTTAGCGTCTTGGCAAATATTGAGAAATAGCCCGGTTTGTCAACATGTCCCAACATCTGGAGGGTCCCGAAAAGCGCGTAGAACATCGGAGTCTAGTAACCCCTCCACTCCTGCCACTCCCGCCACTCCGGTATCGCCTTTTGCTGGATTCGATCTCAACGATGATGATGATGATGATGATCTTCACTTGGAGGAAGACCTTCCAAGACCGATTGGTAGAGATCAAGCAAAGGCAAAAGCGCGCAAAGGAAAGGGCAAAGTCGCTGCTTCTTCTTCGGGGGCCGAAGATTCACTCAAGTATATTGGGGAAAAGTTCGGGAAATTTGCTGATACTACTGAAGAAAAAATGCGACAAAAAGCGTTAAAGGTGATCATGAAGGACACCAGTAATCTCGCGGAGCCTGCCAAATCAATAGCGGAACATGAAAAGAAAAGGCTTATCGCGAAATTTTATCCTGAATTTTTGTAGTATGTTTTTTATTGTAGTATGTTTTTTTTTTTGTAGTATGTTTTTTTTTTTAAATAAATTGTAGTATTTTTTTTTTAATAAATTGTAGTGTTTGTTTTTTTTTAATAAAAATAGAAGTTTTAAAATTTCATTTATATAAAAAAAATTATAAATATACAACTTTATAAAATTACACTCTCTTTCCTCTATCACTCCACATCATCACACAACCACACCACCCATTTTCATCACTCCACATCATCACACTCTCTTTCCTACAAATCACACTCTCTTTCCTACATATCACCTCTATCACTCCACATCATCACCCCATCAAGCCCACCACACCCCATAGTCTTAGGTCAGTTTGCACGGAGGTCAGGTTCTTTCTTGGAAGAACGAACATGGCGAAGAATTGTTGTTTAGAAGTTGTAAGGTGACAATCTTTCCCTCCTTTTGTCTCAATTTAAATGATAATTTTTCAATATAGACATATAAACTTAGGTGCTGTTCTTTTGAATCAAAGGTTTTTCCTCTGAATCTGAATACCAGCTCTGAATAATCAGAGGTGGTCTAGAACTCTGAATCTGAATCAATATACTATGTTCTTTTTTCCTTCGTAACATCTGTTTTACTATATTAGTACTAAACTGTTGCATTTATAAACCGTCTTAAATAAAAACATTCATAAAAATGTTCAAACATAGTGGCAACATTTTTCAAATAAAGATAATATTCAAACAACATTTTCAACATTTTACATTAATTGTGCCGCAAGTTGATCTCGACAATTGATCATAGTTGATCTGTTGTATTTTCATGTGGTTGAACATCGTCCCCATCGTATTCGTCTCCATCTTGTACATTCTCGTTAGCATGTACTTCACCTCGATCATATTCGGAGAAAAAATCATCACTTAATCCTTCTTTTCGTATAAAATTATGAATAGCATAGCATGCAATAGTAATATCTCTTTATTTCACCAAAGAATACGGAGTCATTCTCTTGAAGATAGGAAAACGTGCTTTCAACACATGCAATAGTAATATTTCTTTAGTTGATCATCCAATAGAAAAGTAATTTAACCATTCTAAGCGATATTTTAAACTCATTATGAGATAATTTTGAGCGTAAAAGTAATATTTAAACAGTAATTGCAGTAACTTAATTGATACTATCATATTAACGGTTCTTTCCTAATCACTTTGGCAAAATAAGACAATTTGTATGTCTTTATCAAATTAATATAATGTTACAGTTAGTAAAAGATACATACATCCAAACAAATATGTCAATATCTGGCTGAAAAGGAGAAAACACGAGACAAAAAATGGTCTCGACGTCGATATAATTAATACTATAATTAACATTGTTTTGTTTAACACTAGCTCTCTCTAGACACTTCATATATATATATATATATATATATATATATATATATATATATATATATATATATATATATATATATATATATATATATATATATATATATATATATATATATATATATATATATATCTTTAATATATAATAAAAGAGGGGCCTTAAATGCCACATGGCGAATTAAGATCCGTTGGATGGATTAACCTCTTTGATATCAGCCGTTATATCAGATTGATGATGTCATCAATGATTATTTTCATTTTACACCCTCTTACAATACATAATTACATTCTCTCTTTTATTCAATCTCTACTCAAATAAAAAACATAATTATAATTTATTTATAGAATCATTTAATTTGTACTATAATTTACCTTATTATTATTCTAAAATCTTCGAACACAAAATATCAAACCATATGTATAAAAATAAAGGTATATATGTAATTATAACTATAAACAACATGTGTATAAACATAAAAGTATATTTATGTATTTTACGTACAACACTATTTTCTCATAATAAATTTAAATCTACATAAAAGTAAAATTCATGATTCAATTTTTATTTTTTTCCGCGCTATCGCGGGACAATAATCTAGTATATATATATACATATTATAATGATGAAATTCTTTTTCAAAAGATGTAGTTGAGGTTTGATAAGAATCGCAAATAGTACACAACACAACAATGGCCTAACCAGAGGTGAAAAAAAGATATTTTATGTAGGGTTGGATCAGAGGTAAAAAGAGGTTTTTTTTGTCTCTGGTTGAAAAAAGAAAAAGAACAACAAAATTTTTAAAACCTCTGACCGGGTCAGAGGTCAGAGCCTATTAAGACTTTTTTTTCAAAAAAGAACAACACCTTAGTGTAGTACATATACGTTTATAGACAAATAATGTTCGTTCAATAATATTTTATCAATACTAATTTAGATAATATTTTCGACCGAGGTTTGTTAGGCAAACTCCAAGCCACCTGCAACAGTTAGAGGAGGAATCCCCATTTGCTTTCCACAGGTAGTTTATTGTTATAATTCGAATATATTCTTGAAACTATTTTAATTTTACATTAATTGCTATGTGGGTTCGATTTTGTGTACTATTGGAGCATATTCGTCATTGTTTGTAGTTTGTACATAGTTTAGAAACGTGTCGTGAAGCTTAGCATGTATATAGATAGAGTTGTAAAGTGTTTCGAGCGATTTATCAACTGTTACGCTTGGTGTTGCGCATGCAACACCAAAGTTGCGCAACAGGGTGTTGCGGTTGCGTAACAAGGTTGGGGTTAGGTGAAGATTATAAATACCACAACCACCAGCCAAAAAAAGTAACCGTTCTAGAGAGAGAAAGTGTGTGTTGCGCTACAGAGAGCTCTAGGTTGCGTAACACCCATTATAACGGTCTAAAGTCTTTGTAATCGTTTGTCTTTGATATTATTCGTATTGTAAAACATTTACGTAAGCTTAACAATATCAAACATTCGGTTATTTGTGTGTTACACCATAAAATAGTCACTTGAAAGGTATTCCGCATCCTTCTAGTGATTGAGTCCAAATCGAGGTTCAAAGAAGTCGACCAACATGTACATCTATAACCAAAGTGATTATCTGTATGTTTTAAGTTTGGAAAACGAGGTTCTCTTGAGCAACATGGATTTGCAAGAAACAAGATATGGGAAATCGACTACAATTCACCTCCTCTTCATTGTAACAACTGTGATGGAAAGCCTTTATCGACTTGTTGCTTAAACCATCTACAGAAGATATGAGGATTTGGCGTCATAGGTGATATTATTTTGTCTTTTTTGTTTCCTATCATTATTTGTCCATTTTCGATAGTATAAAGTAATGTTTTATTTCTTTTAATTTTAGTTACGAATATCGGTTGAGGGTGTTGTTGACTTCTGATGGGGCTCTAAAGCTTATATCACGCACAAGAAACATTGGATACAAGACGTTTTGTTTCTCTATTGCATATCACACGTACTTCTTGGTGTTTGATATCGGTGAAGTTAGAGTAGAAGGCTTGGAAACACTAGACTATCTCGACAACTTACACCATAAAGAACGCTTTACGGAACAAAGAGATGCTCTCACTTTCGAAAAAGAGGTTAACCTTTCATGATCCATGTTTTCCACAAAAAACTACACATCAAAAAAGATTCATTAAGAAAAGAAAACTACATTAATTCGTTTTCAAACTAACTCGTCTAACCAACTAATAATATCCTATAGGTGGACCGGATCTACGTTGGTTCACCTCATATGATCGGTGTGTTTGATTACGAAAAGAGAAGAACTTTTCTCATACGAAGGGAAGGTCTTCTTTATGCGGGTACAAACACTGAAACATTTCTTTTATGTAACTCTAAATTAAATATCTAATATACACCAATAACGACCATAGTTTTGTTCAATGAATAGTGGTTTGGAACCCGTGGGAGAAGAAAGCAAAGGTGATGGTAGACATGGGTAATTGTTGGGGTTGTACGGATCTTATAGTCAACGTTATATCGAAAAACCTAGCGGAAATAAGCTTACGATTATTTAGCGAATATGAAACCTTCGGAAACGGAATCTAACCAACGGTTGTTGATATGATCGGACCTAAGGAAGACTATTCGGATGATTGTTTAGACTTTACTAAACGTTTGGGATCTAAGAAAACACTTGGACAGCAATTCGGCACGAATGAGCAAAACCACCAAAAACCCTTTTTGATGCAGAAACCCTAGTTGGGTATATATAGGCCCAGCTTTTCATTCGTACGAATGAGCATTCATTCGTACGAATGACTTTCTATTCGTGCGAACCTACATCTGGTTCGTACGAATAACTTTCCATTCGTGCGAACGTAACCTTCATTCGCACGGATTCATCCTTATCCGTGCGAACGAGTTTGAATATCATTAAAACGTCACAAAACACATATTCGATTAATTCATAACGATGTAAACATACAAGCTTATAACTAATCAAATATTCAATACCGATATTCAATCACACAAAACAAAGACTGATATAAAACGTTAGTTTACATATGAATCTAGTAACTACATAAATGCACCTACAAACTCCCCCTAGGAACTAGATTCTATGTCGTCAGTCTTCAAAAATATCTGCTGCTTCCCAAAACACTTCTTTGATCTGCCCTCTTATGCATGAATCTTGTGAATAAAGCATACACGTACAACCTTGTTGAAACGCGACGCTTGATCCATATCTTTGACGTCGCAGAATATAGGTTGCAGATACAAAGAGTAGATATCATCATCTGTTAGATTTCTAATCCACATCGGATCAAAAATACGCACAGCTTCCCAAACGCCTTTGTGCTCTAACACGATGACAGCTTCAGTGGTTCTATAATCATAGTACCACCACTTGAACCTTCTCCAAAATCCGGTCTTCATCTCTCGAAGCGGAATCTTTTCTATCACCTTTGGCGCTTGATACTTGATTCGCTTCACAGATTTTCCTGTACTCCGATCTCTGGAGTAAGTAATCTTCGGATATTGCGGCCTTAGGTATTCCCATGTATTCATGAACTCAAATCGCAATCGTTTCTCCAACCATTTTGCTCTATCATCCTTTTCACTGTAGAGCAGTTTAAGACGTGCCAGCTGCATCATGTCAAAATAAGGCAACGTCTTCAAGTCGTGAACTCGCTTGAAGTAATCGATTCCTCTTTCTCGCTTCACCGCATAAACATTCAGATCCTCCAAGTACGCCCAGCTTATTATCGGACCTTCAGTCTTTGCCCCCTTTAACGAGTAACACTTTGTATAAGCAGATGGAGCAGCTTGACGAGGTGGACGAATACATTCTTTCATTGCTTGCAGCCATTCAGCTTTCTTAGCATTCATTTCTTCTTCATTTTGTGTAGCTTGAGTGGCGGCAGGAGTTTTATCTAACTTCCTGTTTAGATCTTCATCGTTGACATCAAAAACGTCATCGTCTCGGAGATCTTTAGACTGATAGATAGGTTCGGTTGAATCAACATTTTGCTCGAACTCTATCTCTTCATCATCAGCATCAGAATCGGGAGTATTTAAGTCAGAAACAGATGCAGATTCGTCAGATGTAGCATCTTCAGGATTCATCGCGAGTAATTCTGCAATCTGTTCTTTAGATAGGCTGTGCATTATTTCTCCCTCCTCTAGATCGGGATCAATGCTGAACTGTATTACCCCCTGCATATCCAAAATGTGAGTTAAATTGGACTTTTTAAACGAAATGGGAGTAATATCGAACTGGGATTCATTCTGTTGATCTTTACCAGCTCCCCCAGACTCCGTGCGTTCGCTATCTGCACCAACCGGTTCAGCAGATTCATCGGCCGGTGCTTTGATTCTGTAAATTCCATCCTCATCAGCTTCCATCGATTCTTGTATTGCTTTTGAGGCCTCCTCCAGATATTCGATCTTTCCTTGAAACAACTCCAGCTGCTTGTTCTGATTTTCAATCAACTTGTTTTGTTCATCAATCCTCCGCAGCATTTCGGCTTTCTCAGCTTCCCTCTCAACTTCCCGTTGCTTCATTTTCTCAATCATATTCTTCATCTCTTCGTCCTGTTTCCTCTGATTCATCATAACCTCCAATAGCAAAGCGTTCACAGTCTGGAGCTGAGCAGACTCAGATCCACCAGCAGTTGGTGTTACCGTTGTGGCAGGTGTCATGATTGGGATGCTTTGTTGTGGCTGAGAGGTCACAGGAGGAGGAATAGGAATAGTTGTGCTGGCAGAAAGTTCACTTTGTTTCACCAGCTTGAGGCGCTTAGATATTCTCCCTTGGACAAGATCCTTCAGTGATGTTCTTGCGTTCCGTTTCGGTACAGAAGGAGTCGCCTCAGCACTTACAACCGTATCTTCTTCATCTACTAACTCAAACTGAGCTGATGACGCACCAGGAGTGGGAGAGTTAGCAGATATCACTTCCTCGTCTGAATCAACTTGAATAGGAATCTCGATATTCTCTTGATCTGAATCACTGTCGTCGTTCCTCCATTTCCTTTTCTTCGGACAAACATAATCAGGATTCGCGAGATGTCCAATTAGTTTTCTCTCCGGAGGTGTTGGCTTGTTCTTGTAGACAAGCATGCGTCCCATAGTGACGTCACTCATAGTATCTAACTTGACGACATCTTCTTCAGCTTTCGGCAGACCCGGAATCTTAGCATCAATAATCATTTGCACAAATCTCGCATACATTAGATACTTATGCTTCATCTTGACTTCCAAGTTCTCTATCATAAACTGCAGGACCATCGCTGAGAAATTGAATGGAGCATTCAGTGCTAGTGCGACAAACGCACTTTGAAGAATCTCTCGCATCTGGTCGTGTCCTGCCTTTCTGGGACCCAGGCAATGTTGTATAACATGACAAAGATACTTGTATTGCACACTAAAGCCAGACTTAGTTATCACCCCCTTCTTGATATCACCATCATAATGCATTCTCAGCAATGCCCCTCGGACCTTGAACACGTCCAGATTTGTTGGCGTTTTCGCTTCATCTTCAAACCCAACAACTTCTCGGATTACCTTCTCATCCACCATGATGTCATTCCCGAGCACCCTACTAAGTATCTGAACCTTGCCGTCTTGACGAACTGCTTTGGCATGATTCCAGAATTCTGAAATGTGAGTCAAGTAAGGAACATGCTCCGTAGAAATTGCCTTGTAGATCCTAGAACGTTTCAAGAATCGAATGATCCCGACAAACTTTGCAGAATGTGGTGTCGTCTCGTCTAGATGAGCGCACATATTATTCTTTTGACCAATGACGAAACTAGTGTTTTGAGATGATGAAGATTCAGCCATTTTCCTGTAAACAGAATTAAACACATAGATCGCAAAATAGTTAGAATAAAATTCAAACGTTTTTAAAATTTTCTGTCCAGGCCATTCGTACGAATGAACATTTCCATTCGCACGAATCATCATGGATTCGTGCGAATGAGTTAGTCAAAACATACGGATTGGATTTTATTCGTTCGTACGAATGACATAGCCATTCGCACGAATGAATATCCTATTCGCACGAATGACAGTTCATTCGTACGAACGGAGTTCATCGTAACAATTTGAATTCCAAAACCTAGATTTTCATCCAATGTGTATTAGGTTACAAAAATTATATCAAAACGTTCGCCCCACACCGATTATCATAACCTACAACCCAGTTTATCATAACAAACAACCACAATTCATCGATTTATACAAAATCTATTTAAACCTAAAATCAATGATTAAGCACTTAATACGTTGTTATACCTTATGCTATCTATATTGTTGAATTCGGAATTCAAAATTACACACGAAAACTGAAATCAAAAACTCTTTTAAGCAACTTGAATTTTGAGAGAATTTCGAATTGAAACGAATGAGTAAAAATGAAGATTCTGGAACGATTGAGCCTTATATAGTCAGTTTTCATTCGTACGAATGAGAGGCCATTCGCACGAATGAGACTGACCATTCGTTACCTTCCCTGTTATTCGTGCGAATGAGTTGTTGATTCGTACGAATGTGACAACATTCGTACGAATGAGTTGTTGAAATCATTAGCTCAAAATTTTTCACTTATCATCAAAAATCAACACCAATTAAACGTTAGATACATTAAAATTATCAATCCAACAAAATATAACGTTTAGCTCAATTCAGATATCCTAACCAAACACATCATCAACTATTTTGATTTTACGAATTTGTTGCAGTTTCACTTTTAGATCTTAAGTCCCGACAAGTAACTTTTAAACTAATAAAAGAAAAATAAAGAAAAACTAAAAACTAAGAATTAAAATCTTTTTGTATTTTTCTGTTTTGGTACTTCAAAGGAAATATTAACTATGACTGACTACTTAAATAATGATTTAACTAAAAACTGAAATTTTCACATTCTTTTTGTGTTTTTCGAATAGGGGATCAGACTGATACTGAAACATAGCATTGTCATTCAATTTTCGTAGTAACTATTTACATATCAGTTGACGATTATTGGTATATTTGTCCTCTTAAACTTAAACAAACGTTCACTTGACAATTTTTCTTTCCAAAATGGTTGTCTCACTAAGATCTCCCAATATTTAAAACATAGAAAACACCACACATTTGAATTTTGACAGTCATCAAAGTTTATATCATAATTAGAATTGCACGTATGTTTGTGTATTTGTCCTCTTAACTTTTCAGCTTTTTCAATTCTATTTTCCTAAACACCAGATGTAATATCATAATATTTATTTCGTATGTCAGTATTATATCAACTACACATGCAATAAGGGCCAGTGATTCTTGATCGATGAAACAATACATCAGAGATAAGCGCTTCTTCAACCTTTATTTGAAATAGCCGAGTTATGATCATTCTTTCGACCTTATAACTCTGTTCATTCATCAAGGTATTTGTGAAGTCTTTAGGTACTTCGTCACCCTTTATTTGGAATAGCCGAAGTATGATCATTCTTTCGACCTTATACTTCTGTTCATCCATCAAGGTATTTGTGAAGTTGTTTCTTATCTCTCCTTATTATTTTTTTTTATTTTTTTTTTTATTTTTTTATTTTTTTTTTATTGTTGATCTTGATCAAAACATTCAAGAATGTTATCCACAAACTCACTGGAATGGCCCTTAATTGCTTCAAAAGATACTGACATACTGTATTTATTTTCTGACATTACACCTAATATTTATTATTTTGAATCGATCCAGCGAAAAGCCACAAACACTACAAAACAAAACTAATTATCATATCTTAAAGCATTTAATTTCGACTGCTGTGTGTGGTTTAACAGTTTTCTCAATTGTTATCAATCTCCAGATATCATTTAGACAGTCTTTGAGACATATCCATAACGATTTAAATAAATTTGATATCTGCGACAACCAATTTAAACCTGATTTATTTTCGTCAAGTTTCAGTGAGATAAGCCTACCAATATATCCTACAACCGACATGTATAAACGTTACGTTCAGCATACATTTGACAATTTACATGTTCAGTTTTAGCTCAGTGTTTCCTCACTTCCCCATTTTTTTTTTTTTTTTTTTTTTTTTAACTAACTACTTCTCCCCCTAAAATGCTTAAAATAAAAAATCTTTTTGTATTTTTGAATTTTATAAGAGTAAAAGAAGAAACGAAACTAAAACTAAAAGAACTAAAAAATTAAATGTAGTATACAAAAACGGGGACTGTTACTTGTCCGACTTTTCTTCCTCAGCAATTACGTCGCTTTTCTTAACCACACCATTTTCTAGCAGTAAAAACCCAAACCTAGACTTATCAAATGCTTTTGTAAAAATATCAGCTTTTTGAAACATCGTTTCGATATAAATTACGTCGATCAGATGTTTTTCAAAACAATCACGTATAAAATGATATTTTACGCCTATGTGTTTGGTCTTAGGATGGTGTACGGGATTCTTAGTGACAGCTATGGCAGCAGAATTATCAACATAGATAGGAGTAGTAGAGATAGACAAACCGTAGTCACGCAGTTGTTGCTGAATCCAGATAACCTGAGAGCAACAGCTAGCAACAGCTACGTATTCAGCTTCACAAGTGGACAATGCAACAGCGGTCTGTTTCTTGCACTGCCACGTTACCAGACGCGTTCCGAGAAACTGGCATCCTCCTGATGTTGACTTAGCATCCTTTTTGCAACCTCCATAGTCTGAATCACTGAAAGCAGATAGCTCAAAATTGTTGTCATGAGGATACCAAAGACCCAAATCTGGAGTACCCTTCAAGTATTGCATAATCCGCTTCACTGATTGAAGATGAACAACTGTTGGTGCTGCTTGGTATCGCGAACACAAGCATACTGGAAACATGATATCTGGACGAGAGGCGGTGAGGTACATAAGAGAACCGATCATAGAGCGATAGAGAGACTGATCAATTTTCTCCCCCGTAGAGTCTGGTGATATCCCGTGATTCACCGATAAGGGAGTTGAGGCAGACTTAGTTTCCAACATTTCGAATCGTTTCAAAATGTCACTGACATATTTAGTCTGATGAATGAAAATTCCCTCTGCAGTTTGATCTACTTGTAGCCCCAAAAAGAACTTAATCGGCCCCATAGAGCTCATTTCGAATGTGCTTGTCATCACCGCTTCAAACTCTTTACATAACTCTGGATTTGTAGAACCAAAAATGATGTCATCCACATACACTTGCACCAATAGAATATCTTCACCTCTTTCTCTAATAAATAGTGTACAATCGATGACACCTCTACGAAAACCGTTGTCGATCAAATGATTAGCAAGTGTCTCATACCAGGCGCGCGGTGCTTGATGCAGACCGTAAAGTGCTTTATCAAGAATGTACACTTTATCCGGATGTAATGGGTCTACAAAACCTGGTGGTTGATTAACGTACACTGTCTCTTTAATGTTCCCGTAAAGAAAAGCGCTCTTTACATCCATCTGGTAAACCGTGAACTTCTTATAAGATGCAAAGGCTAGAAAGATCCTAATTGCCTCTAATCTTGCAACTGGAGCAAACACTTCATTATAATCTAGATCAGGGATTTGTCGAAAACCCTGAACTACTAGCCTTGACTTATTTCTTACAACTACACCCTGATCATCCCTTTTGCATTTATGGACCCAACGACAGCCCAATGACTTGGCACCTTTTGGCTTAGCAACAAGTCTCCAGACACCCAGCTTCTTAAACTGTAGCAGTTCCTCTTGCATCGAGTTGATCCAATTGTCATCCAGAAGAGCTTCTTCAACATTAGCTGGTTCAATCTGCGAAATAAAACAAGCATGAGCACAGTAAGTAACATCTCCAGATTTAAACAAGTCAATATAAACATCGCTTTGAATCTCTCTTTTCGGTCGAGCTCCAGCCAGATATGTTTCATAATCATCAAAATTTGTCGATCTGCGAGCCCTTGATGATCGCCGGAGCTGACTTGCTGATTCTTCTACGTTCAAATTTGGAGGAATCACAACGTTAGGACCCAAGTTATTAACATCCGGAGCTTCAACTTCCTCTTCAATTTCGTGAACATTTTCAGGATTTCCAATCAGCTCATTTACGTTAACTGAACCATCAGAATCTGAATCATCATCATATGCTTGACCGTCTACGGAATTCTCTGGTGGACCAGGAGGAGTAGGAACTGTTGGAGTCACTGGATCATGAGGAATAGTTTCTTCCAAAGCCTCTTGATGAGAGTAATATCTTGCAATATCTTCATCGGAGAATTCAGGAAGATTAAATGATTCAAAAAGAGAATCATAATCAAACATCCATGGATATCCTTTCGAAGGAATAGGTTTAGAATACTTCTGAACATCCACCTCATACCATTCTTCAATAGCTTTAGTAGTTGGATTCCAAACTCTCTTGTTAGGAGTGCTGTATCCCAGAAATATTCCTTCTAATGCCTTTTCATCAAATTTTCCTTCTGATTTACGCTTGAGCATAGTACACGGAGCTCCAAAAGGTTCCAAATACTGCAAATTAGGCTTTCTTTTCTGTAACAATTCATAACATGTTTTCCCATGGCGTTTCACTACTAGCACTCGGTTTAAAGTGTAACAAGCATTAGCTACTGCTTCATTCCAAAAACGTACTGGCAGTGTCGAATCAGCCAACATCGTTCTAGCTGCTTCAATCAACGTTCTGTTCTTTCTTTCTGCAACCCCGTTCATTTGTGGAGTATAGACTGCACTGAATTGTTGTTGAATTCCTCGATCTTTGCATAAATCCTCCATCCTTTGATTCTTAAATTCCGTACCGTTATCAGTTCTAAACCGTCGAACTTTTAACTTATACAGAGTCTCCAGTGAAGTAACCAGCAGCTTGATATTCTCGTACGTTTCAGATTTCTCTCGTAAAAACATGACCCAAGAGAATCGAGAATAATCATCAGTCACCACCAAACAGTATTTATCCCCTGCAACACTTGAATACTTGATAGGGCCAAACAGATCCATGTGTAGAAGCTCAAGCGGAGTGTCAATGGTATGAAACTTCTTTACTTTATGAGACTTTTTGGACTGTTTTCCCTTCTTGCATGAAATACAAGTTTCCGACAACTGAAATGTTTTCACATTAACTCCCATAACTAACTCCTTGTGCATCAAATGATTCATCTTTCTCAAACTGAGGTGTCCCATACGTTTGTGCCACAATATTGATTCACTTTCAGTAGCTTTCGAGACAAAAGCTTGGTGTTCAGTCGAATTCACAGTAGTCTTCGACATATCGAGCACATACAGATCTCCAACTCGTGGTGATTGCATAATAATCAGATGCTCTGGAATCACAAATTCTTTCTTCATAATGTAGCATTGGGTCTCGTCAAAAATCACCTTAAACTTTTTGTCGCAAACTTGAGAAACGGACAACAAGTTGTTGACCAATGCTTGAACATAATTCACTTTATCAAAACTTAATTTGCTGTTTGCGACAGATCCTTGAGCAGAAATATAACCTCCCTTATCACCAGCAAAAGAAACATAACCTCCTTTAATTGTTCTGACATTTGAAAGTAGCTTCATATTCCCTGTCATGTGCCTAGACGCCCCACTATCAACAATCCAGGTATTCTTGATAGGATCATAGACGACCTGCACAACAAATTGAAATTATTAATACCCAAAGCAAACCCAAGCCTTAATAGCCTTGGGTTTGCCATCTTCACCTTGGAACTGTAAGTCAACCCACTTTCCATTTGAATCATCAGATACGTTTGAAGGTCTTTCATTCTTAGCTTTCCATGCACGTTTGACATAAACAGTTGGTGAAATTGGCCTTTTTTCAATTTGTTTAACAATAGGTTGCTGTTTGGATTTACCAGCAGGAAGCAACTCATTGTTTTGTTTTGGAGATAATGACCTATTGTTTGAGAATCGATTTCGATTTGGACTTGAAAAGCGATTTCCGGTGGACATTCTATTTTGGTCAACATTATTCCTAGGCCTCTGTTTCAAATTTGGACAATTATAGTTAACATGGCCTTTCTCCCCACAATCAAAACAAGTTCTCCATTCATTAAGATTTTGAGAACTTTGCGTCATTCTCCGGTGGTGTGTATGAGGTTTGGAGAACATAGCATTTGGACGCATAAAACCGTTATGTTGTTGAACATTTTGTGGCTTCTGGGGATTTGTGGGTGACTGTCTCCTATGAGGTGGTATGAATTTTGCTTGTTCTGATTCTTTTGACTCAAATGCGATTGATGATTCGCCGGTTTTGACAAATTTTGGTCCTTTAAATTCAGGTCGTTTCAAAATTCTAACTTGTTTAGGTTGACTTGAAGTTTTATTTGGAGCCTGATAACCTAAGCCTGTTTTAATGTGAGGTTTGCGACCCAAATTCATTTGATACGGTAACTGACAACCCAAACCTGGACCCTTTTCTTCCTCATCTGAGTCAGAAACCCAATCTTCAACTATGACGGTTTCTTTCAATTTTTCGTTCACATTACTTTTAGAACTGACATTGGGTGTTTGGACAGTTGGTGTTTGAACACTAGGGGTCTGAACAGCTGGGTCTGGTTGTTGAAGAATGAACTCAACATCCCCTTCCTCCTTTGGAGACTTAATCAGTTTGTTAAAGATAGGAGGTGGACAAGTTTTGTAGTCAACCCCTGGTTTCCCTTCCCCATTTTCAGGACGTTTTTCTTTCAAAATATGGTCCAAAAGATATGATGCAGATGAATAACTTCTAACTTGTTGGTTTAAAGTTTCAAAACTGATTTTGACAGAAGCATTTTCACGTTTAAGAGCATCAATATCTTTTAAATATTTGTTGATCGAGTCCTGTTTGTTTAACAAAGCAATTTCCAAATCACTTACTTGTTTTGCCAAAAGTTTGTTCTTTTCTGAAAACAGTTTTTCATTTCCCTTAACAATTTTGTTTTTACGAAGTTCATCCACAAGATTGTTATTTTCTTGGCTAAGGTCATTTACTCGTTTATCTAAAACAAAACAGTTTGAACAGGAAGTTACAGTAGTTTCAGATTGTACCTTTGATGACTCAGTAGTTCCTGCCATCATTGCGAACTCTCTTTTAGGCACTGATGTTTCTGATTCTGTTGAAGATTCTTCAGATGTAACTGACTCCTCCCCGTCACTTTCTTCATTCAGATTCAAAATCTT
This sequence comes from Senecio squalidus, assembly GCA_910822075.1. Lineage (NCBI taxonomy): Eukaryota > Viridiplantae > Streptophyta > Magnoliopsida > Asterales > Asteraceae > Senecio > Senecio squalidus. Next base: position 45,295,144 of record CAJVGC010000592.1, on the reverse strand, counting down.
TACAACATTTACTTCAGCATCAGATGGGTTGGTTTCAATTTGAATTCCCCAATCCAAGCCTTCGTCAGCTTGAAAAACCAAGGCCTTAACATCTGAATTCTCAGTACCAGTATAAGTAGTCGAGCCAGTCGTTACCAAAGCTGTATTCTTGTTTGTCTCAGGAGCATTTCTGTTCATATTCCTGTTTTGCTGATCTCTGAATGGATTCTGAACTGTTCTTGGTTGTTTTGGCTTTTCACAGTTCCGAGCAAAATGACCCTTCTGTCCACAGTTGTGACAAGTAATCGCTGACATGTCGAAGCCATAATTAGTTTCCTTGTTAGCTCCGATTGAGTTACCAGTCTTTTTCACATACTCTTTAGCCCTCCTGACGAGATTAGCGAAACCCCACATAATGTCGATTCGTTCCATCTCATCACGATCAATCTGCTCATAATCCTCCCCAGTTAAGTGTACATTTCCAATTTTACCCTGCAGCAGTTGGTCATAAGATCCAACTAAAGCACTCAGCATAGCCATATCTTCATTTACACCCTCCACATTTCCTTTATGAAAATGCTCGACTTTCAAACTTGTAAACGCTGATTCTGAAGTTGCTTGAGCTTGAGACTTCTGAACTGGTGTACTTTGACTTGAACTTGAGTGTGAACATCCCAAATGTCCTGTATGATTTGAAGTATTTGCAGAAAATGTTGTCTTCAGTGGAGCATGAGTAGGAGTGGCTGAAGGTGGATCAGCATAATACAATGAGGGGTCTTGTGTGTGCCCCTTTCTTTGAGCACGAAACTTGTCATCCTGCTCCTTCTCTCTTAGCTTAGTAAAAAGATCATTCAAAGTTGTGCGAGCGAGATAGCCACTTTCCTTTAGCATCTCAATATACCCATTCCAGCTGTCTGGCAGAGCGTCTGCAAAACATTCGACTCTTTCTGCACCAGTTGTCTCTACCGAATATCCGTTCATCTCACTAATCAAGTGCTGAAAGCGTATGATAAGGTTGAATAGGGACTCTCCATGTAAGCAGGTAAAATTGTCGAATTCCTTTTTCAGTGCTCTTCCTTTCATAGATTTCAGCTTGTTGTTTCCCTCACAGTCTAACTCAAAAGCATCCCATAACTGCTTCGATAGTTTGTATGTCCTGTATTGATGAAACACAGATCTAGGAATAGCTTGACACAAATAAGAATAAGCCTTTTTCTCTATATCGTAATTCTTCCTTTGTTCATCTGTATATCTATGAACGGCAATAGGATCTCCATTTTCACTGACTGGTGCATTATATCCATTTTGAATCATATCCCACATTTTTGAATCCACTCCTTGGATGTGAATTTCGAATCGAGGTTTCCAGTGTGGGTAATCTTCCATAGTGATGAGTTTTGGAACCTTGTTAATGCTTCCAGTTTCAGCGTCATTGATTAGTATTTCAGACATCTTAGAGTTGGAACTCGCCATTGCGTAATCCATCTAAAATTTTAAAATTTGATTCTGTTTCAGGTTCGTGCGAATGAACTACTGCTACGTACGAATGAAAGACTTGATACGTACGAATGAATGTGATTCGTACGAATGAAACAAGAAACCTAAGCTCTACACGAATGAGTGATTCGTACGGATGAACTGACCGATTCGTACGAATGAAATTCCTATTCGTACGAATGACTTGAACTTAGATTCGCACGGATGAATTTCCTATTCGTGCGAATGAGACCTCTATTCGTACGAATGAAAGCTGTCAAGAACTTGGTTCGTATGCGCCGTGAAATTTTAGGGTTTTGCTAAAAACTCGATCTACAGGTCGATTTTCTAAACCAAAACAATTTCTTTTTGCCCAGATCTTAATCTAGATGACTCAGAAACGTTCTAAGACAATAAAACAAGGTTTTTAACGTAAAATTCCAAATTCTAAGAAACAATCAAAAACGAAAAATTTTAAGAATCGCTAGAAGAACGTTGATTTCTACAACCTGGCTCTGATACCACTTTGTTGGGGTTGTACGGATCTTATAGTCAACGTTATATCGAAAAACCTAGCGGAAATAAGCTTACGATTATCTAGCGAATATGAAACCTTCGGAAACGGAATCTAACCAACGGTTGTTGATATGATCGGACCTAAGGAAGACTATTCGGATGATTGTTTAGACTTTACTAAACGTTTGGGATCTAAGAAAACACTTGGACAGCAATTCGGCACGAATGAGCAAAACCACCAAAAACCCTTTTTGATGCAGAAACCCTAGCTGGGTATATATAGGCCCAGCTTTTCATTCGTACGAATGAGCATTCATTCGTACGAATGACTTTCTATTCGTGCGAACCTACATCTGGTTCGTACGAATAACTTTCCATTCGTGCGAACGTAACCTTCATTCGCACGGATTCATCCTTATCCGTGCGAACGAGTTTAAATATCATTAAAACGTCACAAAACACATATTCGATTAATTCATAACGATGTAAACATACAAGCTTATAACTAATCAAATATTCAATACCGATATTCAATCACACAAAACAAAGACTGATATAAAACGTTAGTTTACATATGAATCTAGTAACTAAATAAATGCACCTACAGTAATGAAGAGTACCGACAAACAATTTGTGTGGACGGGACAGTAGTTGAAAAGCCGATTACGTTGAAACCAGGAGAGGAATGGACAGGTCGTTTAGAGATTTCGGCCCTGCCTTCACTTTGAAAAGAAAAATGATTTGTACACTTCTACAATTTTTTCTTATATCATAAAAGGATAAAAATGTAAATTTAAAATAAAATGTAACATATGTTGTGAATAAATCATTATCGAAGTCAATAAAGATAATAAAGTTTTATACATGAGTTAACTTTTTCGCTTTCTTTTAGAAAATAAAACTTTGATCATGAACAAAATCAGTAAATCTAACGTATAAACATGTTTTTTATTTTCTAATTCTAAAGCATCCTCATATTAAAAAAGGTTACGATAAGTGTATAATCAAAAACATGTTTTTATATGCCTAACATGTGATCAATACACAAAACTTTACATTTTTATCCTTTGTGTGGGACTTTAACCAACTAGCATATCGCTAGGCTATATATGATATGCTTATTTGTCGATGAGTTATTGATAGTTGAACTCGACCAATTTTAATTATTAGCTTGTAGTCGGTTCCCAATTTGAGGTTTTTACCTGGGATTTTCAACATAAATGGCTTTCTACATGTAAGGCTAATCGGCTAGTAGCACAATGGTGGCTTTGTGGGTTCTATTGGGGGCCAACAAGGAGGGGTAATAGTTGAACTCGACCAACTTTACTTTCTATATTAGTCAAGCGAACTCACTCGAATATCATTTATCCATGGTCTATGATAAACGTTGAAATACATTATTACATCCCTGCTCTGCAAATTCAGCCCCCAAAGTGAACTAACAACTTGATTCTAGAATGTAGAAGACCATTTAAGTTAAAGTTTATAAGAAAAAACGCAAAAACAAAAATTTCTGATGCGTCGGGCCGGCCCTGTTTTGTGATAAACACCAAGGGAACTAACAACTTGTTACCAAGCTGGAGTACGGTAGGGGCAGAGGTAATTTCTGGTGGAGCGGTGAAATGCGTAGAGATCGGAAAGATCACAAACAGCGAAACCATTCTGCTGAGAAAAAATATAACGGAAGCCACTCTTTTAATATCAGAGCCAGGTTTCGATCCTGGGACCTGTGGGTTATGGGCCCACCACGCTTCCGCTGCGCCACTCTGATTAGTTGTTATGTTTATTCGCTATTTTTTATATATCCATACATTCTTTAAAAGTTTATATTATTAGGCCTATGTTTATTTTAATTAACTATTTTTAAAAAAGTGTAACTATGAAAGATAATCTTAGTTATTGCACTATAAGTTAGGAAAACTCTTGTCACCTGATTAAGGGTTTTACTTCTCTAGTCGAGATGTATATATCGTTTTGTTGCTCATATGTTAGGAGTAGAACTTACATATGAATGGAAGATGAGGTTATAGAAAATTTTATGACTGGATTGATTCCGTTACTTTTGTAGAGTTTTATATTGTGTTGCGTATACGAAAGGTGTATGACCATTAGTAAATGTTTTAGCTTGAAATAGTGGTAATAATACAAAGTTTAGATCACGATATGTAGTTATTTCAACCTTATAATAATAATAATTCAAACACTATGTTAAATTTTTTAAAACCTTTTTAAATTATAATATGACGAAGGTTAAGGGTTCTACTTCTATCCTTATCTTGTGTTTTTTTGACTGCTCTGTTATGTAATTTACCTTTCTAATATTAATCGTGAAACCGGTTAATGGAGACCCCAAAGGGTGGGATGCGATTTTTTTCTATTATTTAGGAAAGTGTTTGAATAATGCTTGAAATTTGAAAAGTAAGAAAAATAAATTATGGTCGAAAAATTGAACATGTTTCACATGGTTGGAATGGTCGACTTTACTTATATGTGCATGATTCTTACAAGTTCGAACATTGACTTAAGCTAAATAGGCCGAATTGGTTCTTTAACAGTTATACAAACTTGTCTACATCTACGCTCACAGTCACAGCCATCAGTTAGTGTGATATCGACATCTATGCACTCATTCTCTTATAACTTTTTTCATTTTCATGATTAAAAACTCGAAAGATAATTGTACAAATATATTTTCCAACCAAGTCGTAATTGTAATGGGAACTTTTCAACTCAAATTTTTAACGTCAAAAGGTAAACGGGGTCAAAAGAATTTTAATCAGGGTTTTAGTTTTTGTTGTCGATTTGGTTGTGGTTTACACATATACATTGAACATACCACCAACTGAATACATGATAAATTGAAGTAAATAAAAAAAGTCCGTTTTTGAATTTTCGACTAGATGATCATGAGCTTGTTGCTGTTCTTGCCTTTGTATAAATTCTTCTTGTTGATTATGAACAAGTGTAATCTAATGTTGCAGGCCCATAATAAAATTTGAATGTCAACTATCCCATTACCCAACCCGTCCATTTGTCGTCCCACAACTAGTTTACCTGCTCTGCTTGTGACTGAAAATCAAACCATCAAACATAACACTTACCTTTTAGTAATATTGGATTTTTTCCTTCTTCGCGTTAGTGAAAGCAATCAGTAAGATGCCAAGCGAGTCTTGTTCTTCACCAAATATATTTTGATTCGCATATTGCCGACAGATAGCTGGGCATAATGAATCCCAAACAAAATAAAACGTTTCCTAGAATTAAAACAGATGGTATAATAAAAGACATAAATCTACCTTTAACATTTTGCTAAACATTCAGAAGAGTGATACAAATGGATGGTGACATATTTAAACTTATTACACAGCCGTGCTTATTACACAGCCGTGCTTATTACACAGCCGTGCTTATAGATGATATATAATAAATAGAGTAAATTGAAATCAGGTTGGTTCAATCCACGCATGAGGGTCGAGAAAATGTTTGGTTCCAGAGAAATCCCCAAAACCCTATTGGTTGAAAGTGTGATACCTGCATGTTTCAAGTGAATAGAATACTATATCGTTATAGTTCCCGTTGACATTTTGATCGGTACACAATCTTGGAAAGTAAATCTTATTCGCCATGTGTGCTGTTTCGGCATCAATGCAGTGAGACGACGTACCACAAATAAAATTGTAACACCCCGCTAAAAGCGGAACGCAGAGTGTTCCAGTTAAAGATATCAAGAGTCAAGGATTACAACATACAACCATAAACAAAACATCAAAATATATTAATCATGCCTCAAGGTTTTAAAATACAATACAAAATCAAATGAGTACCAAATGTTGAATACTAATACATAACAAATGTCAAATACGTGGATCATACAGGAATTGCATCAAGCAAACGAATTCCAAATACGAATAATATATGATCCCAAAATGTGCAAGGCATGATCAACTAAAACCCTCAAACTCCTGAAAAAAGCGTTAAAAACGACGTCAACACAATGTTGGTGAATTATTCGCAATAAGTAATAAGATTTGACCCATTAAAAGATTTAATAAACATATAAGTTTCAAAAGCATATCTTGATGTATAACCCTAGTGTGAGTATAGATACCAAAGATTTCATACACTAACATGACCACCATTCCCCTAACCTAAGGCGATGCATACCAAAGGCAACAGATAATCATACGGTCATAACATTCACTCGTAGGGATATCCTCTCGAGTAATGAGGGTTGGTCAAACCCATATAGATCTATATATATGAAACCGTGGGCATATAGCTAACAAGTGTGAAAGGGGGGCTCACCAAAAGCCTAAGCATCCTAATCTAAGGTGATACTGATACACTAGGCATACAAGACATACATCATATAATAGTTCAAAAACGCTTTCCAGCCCAAAATAATAAGAGAAAAGGGGCTACGAATAACTCACAAAATAAGCTCGGCAAGAGATCGGGTAATAATCAATAAGAAGCTAGAAATCCGCCGCCTAAGTGCCCTAAAACAATACAACATAGTCTAAGTATCTCAATAAATACAGTACGGTTTAGCCTTGTCGATTAAGTTTAATATTTAAGATTTATTAAAATATTCCAACGATTTCCAAGTCGAGTCGTGATGACGGTTCAAAGTGACGATGTTCCGCGCCGATAGAGACGATGGGAAAATATCGATAAGTTTCACGTCATAATGATTATTAGAAGGGAATAACATTCCGAGCCGAACTTGACTAACAGGAACATCGATTGAAAGGAATACGGTTATCATACTTGATTGATATCGACCAAAGTCAACGTCGAAGATGTTGACTTGGTCAAAGTCAAAGATGTTGACTTGGTCAAAGTCAAAGATATTGACTTGGTCAAAGTCAAAGATGTTGACTTGGGCAAAGTCAAAGTCAACAATTACTAGAAAAAGTCAAAATTGAGATGTTGATTTAGATTAGTCAAAAGTCCAATATTTTAAATGAAAGTCAACAATTTTGAATAAAAGTCAAAGTCAACGATTTAGAGAATGGAAGTTAACTCGACACTTTAAGAGTAAAAATACATTTGTTTTCAGATTAATGGAGTAAAATGATTTATGACGGTTTTAACAAATTTTTCGTAAAAGTAAATAAACGTTTTATTACATATTCTCGATTAATGTTTAAGATTGCGATATGTCTTTGAGTCCAAAGACGTTTAACAAAGTATAATACTTTACTGATACTAAAATAGGTTTACATATACTCAAAAATCGTCAAAAATACGTAACAAGGAAACGACAACAAATCTGGTCTGGGTTCTGATGCTGACCGCGGCGCGCCCAGGGCACCGCGGCGCGCTCAGAGCCCAGAGCCAGGATTCTGTTTTTCGTTCTTGTCACTTCGGTTTCGGTTTTTAAGTATTAACTGATTATTTACAGATTGTAGAATAAAGTTATTTAGTCAAATAACTCATAAATAGTTCTATATAATACTTAGATTACGAGTCCACTAGATTTTAGAAAGTGTTGGAACCTTTTTTTCGATAAGAATTTGCTAATAATCCTATATGTGGTTAACCGGTTTTATATATGTTTAACATACATTTTCGGTTAAGCTATAATAATCATTTTAGTCACTTTAGTAAGGTTAAATGTTGATTTAGGTGAGAAACGAAGGAAATAACGGAAATAAGTGAAGAAGGGTAAAAATGTCATTTTTACCGGAAAGTCTTCGAAATGGCAAAGAAGGTTTGAGTTTCTTGCCGGGAAAGACTTCAAGGTGAGTATGGAGGCTAATAAGCTCCAATGAGAAGAAAAGAAAAGAAAATCCGTTAGAATGTGACTTACAAAGAGGAAATGAAGGAAAACGTTTAAAAGAATTTACTTACCAAATTTTCACCAAACGAAACTCTTAAGCTCCAAGACAAGCCGGAAGAGTTTTCCAAAGAAGGTGTGGTGAAAGAAAGCTCCAATATAACAAAATAGAGTGTTAAAGATAGAATTTCAAGAAAATGGACTTAAGAAGGAAATGGTGATAACGGGTCGTTCTTACCAAATTTCCAAAGCTTGAAGCTTTCCACTCAAGAATAAGCCGGAAAGTGAACTTTGTCGGATGAACTCCTTGCAAGAACATTAGAGTTAGATTAGTATACTCTTTATGTCATAGAGAAGGAAAATAGAGTAAGAAAAGATAGAGTTTTTAAGAGGAAAACACTTACCAAAGGGTGTATGAACCAAGAGAAGTCTTCTAATGATCTTTCCTAACACAAATACCACTCTTGAATGTGGTTTAAGTCTCTACAAGCTCCTGGAAATGAAAGGAAGTTAGAGAGAGTTTGTGTTAGAGAGAGATACAAAAGTTGAAGAAATGAGATAGAAAATGGTTTAAGGATGAAAAGTGGAATGAGAGATGATCTCAACACATTTAGAGATCCACAAACAAATCTAACATACCCAAATAGGGCAATTTGCAGAAGAAATCACGTGGAGAAAGGTTTGGAATCTCAAGGAGAGTCAAAAAGCGTTTTTGGCAACATATGAGACTGCAGGTCTGCGACCGCCTCGCGGTCACGGCCGCGGTCATTTTCATGGTGACCGCCCCGCGGTCACGGCCGCGGTCATGGCCAAGACTGATCCGTTAGTTTGTCCGTTAAAAGGACTGAATTTGTAACATATTCCGTTAGTTCTCGTTAAAGGACTAACTTTGTAACAGATTAAGTTAGAGGACTAACTTTGTAATGAAATTTCGAAATAATGATTTTCTTAACCGACGATTATGGCATAAACGTAATACTTTAATAACGTGAGAATACTAGATATTAGGCACTTAGGTGATTCTAAAGCTTCCGTCTCGAGAGACAAAGTAATAAAACACATAAACCCGACTCAACTGCAATAAACGTGAGTAAAATAAAGCGAAATACAAGGGTCCAAATCATTGCGAATAAAAAGAGTAATAATCGATAAAGAATAATAACAACTCGAAATGACGAGTTGTCACAGCATCCCCCAGTAAAAAGGAATTTCGTCCTCGAAATTCTACTGAACACAGCTGCTAGCAAGGAGATGTGGGTACTTCTTCTGCATCTCGTCCTCCCGTTCCCATGTAAACTTGGTTTCAACCTTGGAGTTCCATCGGACCTTCACTATCAGAATCCGACTCCGTCGTAACCGTTTGACATCTCGGTCAACAATCTTACCGGCTCCTCTAACACATGAAGCGAGTCATCCAAACGTAGTTTCTCCAGTGGTACGATCAAGGTCTCGTCAGCAAGGCACTTCTTGAGATGCGATACATGAAATACGTTGTGCACACCGCACAACTCAGGTGGCAACTCAAGGCGGTAAGCCACTAGACCAACACGAGACAAAATTCTGAAAGGTCCTGTAAAACGTGGACTAAGCTTGCTGCGTTTCTCAAATCGGAACACATCCTTCCACGGAGAAACTTTCAGTAACACCATATCCCCAACTTGGAACCCTAAAAGGTCTCCTACGCAAAACTGCGTACTTCTTCTGACGGTCTCTGGCGGCTATCAAACGGTCCTGGATCCTGAAGATCTTATATGTCGGCTCCTGAATCAACTCGGGACCTGAAATCTGACTGTCCCCTACCTCGGCCCAACATATTGGAGATCTACACTTTCTACCGTAAAGAGCCACAAATGGAGCGTAGTTGGTGCTGGAGTGGTAATCATTAATAAACGAGCACTCGACTAATGGTAAGTGTCGATCCCAACTCCCACCAAAATCTAACGCACACGCTCGAAGCATATCCTTCAATGTATGAATAGTACGCTCACTCTGATCATCAATCCGAAGATGGTAAGCCGCACTCATGTCTAATCTGATGCTCAAAGCTCGTTGTAAAGATTGTTAAAACCTCGAAGTGAATCATGCATCACGGTCCGAAATTTACGTATACTGGAATACCGTGTCTATCCACGATCTCGTCGATGTACAATCTTGATAATTTCTCTACTCGGTATTCTTCACGAATAGGGAGAAAGTGCACTGACTTAGTCAGTCGATCGACGGTAACCCATATGGTATTATAACTTCCTGCTGAGTCTGAATGATACGAGCCTTCAAGCTTGAATGAATAGAAACCATTATAGCACGAATCCTCACCGGCTTACCCGATTCCTTGCGTCTCAACGCATCGGTCACACATTCGCCTTACCCGGATGGTAGGAAATCTCGCAATCATAATCGTTGAGCAACTCAACCCATCGACGTTGCCTCATATTCAACATCTTTTGATCAAAGATGTGCTGTAACGACTTATGATTGGTGAATACGGTACATAAAGATAGTGGCACCAGATCTTCAGAGCAAAAACTACTGCGCCCAACTCTAGATCGTGTGTCGTGTAATTTTGCTCATGAATCTTCAACTGACGAGAAGCATAGGCAATCACCTTCCCGTTCTGCATCAGTACACAACCGAGTCCCTTATGCGAAGCGTCGCAATACACTACAAAATTCTCGGTGCCCTCGGGAAGACTCAAAATAGGCGCATTACCCAACCGCTTCTTCAGTAGCTGAAATTCTTCCTCCTGTTCTTCACCCCAAACAAACTCCTCACTCTTCTGGGTCAATTTAGTCATAGGCGAGGCTATCTTCGAGAATTTTCTCGATGAAACGACGATAGTATTCTGCTAACCCAAGAATGACCGGATCTCAGTGGGTGTCTTCGGAGCGACCCAATCTCTAACGGCTTCAATCTTGGCAGGATCAACGTGAATGCCCTCACCGCTGACCACGTGGCCAAGAAACTGAACCGCAGATAACCAAAACTCACATTTCGAGAACTTAGCGTAGAGTTTCTCCTGTCTAAGCAACTCCAACACTGGTCTCAAATGCTCCTCGTGCCCTTCCCGGCTACGAGAATATATCAGAATGTCGTCGATGAAAACGATCACGAACTTGTCGAGGTAAGGACGACATATACGGTTCATCATGTCCGTGAAAGCTACAGGCGCATTCGTGAGGCCGAAAGGCATAACCAAAAGCTCGAAATGGCCATAACGCGTTCTGAAGGAGGTCTTCGGAATGTCCTCTTCCTGCACTCTCACCTGATGATATCCGGATCGTAAATCAATCTTCGAAAAGAAGCAAGAACCCTGAAGCTGATCGAACAAATCATCCATACGCGGTAAAAGATACTGGTCTTCCACTGTCAGCTTACTTAGCTCTCTGTAGTCTATACCTAATCTCATAGATCCATCCTTCTTCTTCACGAAGAGTACTGGCGCGCTCCACGGAGAGAAACTCGGTCCAACAAAGCCTTTATTCACCAACTCCTGAATCTGCTTCGAAAGTTCTAACATCTCCGAAGGTGCCAATCGATAAGGAGTCTTCGCCACCGGCGCTGCTCCAGGAACCAAATCTATATGGAACTCTACCCGTCTATTAGGGGTAACCCAGGTAAGTCCTTTGGAGATACATCGGGAAAAATCATTAACCACTGGATTCTCTTCAATCTGCCCCGCGGTGTCTTTCTTCACAAGGTGTGCAAGAAAGAGTGTGCAATCCCGCTTGATGTACTCCCGAACCTTCATGCAAGAAACTATCTTAAGGCGCTTCCCCGCCTTATTCTCCTGAACTAACAACGGTCCACAAACTAATAACGGTTATACGAATCATCTTCTCGAAATATACGATCTCTGTGCGGTGTGTCGTTAACCAATCCATACTGATAATAACGTCGAAGCTACCCAGCTTATTCGGAATCAAGTCGATAGGAAAAAGTGATCGTCGAAACTAACACTATAGGCAGAAAGTACTTCAGTAGTAGGTAAAACTCATCATCGGCTAACTCTATCTCGAAGGAAGGCACTATCAGTCTAGAAGTACGAGCAATCACAGTCCTATCCTCATCAGGTATAAAATTCTTCGAATGACGGACTAACATCTGGAGTCGAACTTCTCGGAATCGCACTAGTAGGACAACTTCGTCTCGTCGACTTCTTTGTAGATGGGAGTCTTCTTCGGTTCCAACGCGAAAGAGACGTAAAAAGAAGACGAAAATAAAGAAAAGGAAGGAAAATGCGCAACACTAAGAGAATCTGGGACAAACATTAAAATCAGAAATAGAATAAATGCATACTGAGGTTAGGTAAGGGAAAGTACCCGTAACGACGTGAGGATCCTGTTGAGTCTCCTGAGCTCCAATAACAAGTGCTTTACCACGGGAATCCAAATCGGACGAAGTACCAACCCCAACTGCAACTAACTCTGGGCACATGTTCCTAAGATGCTCGGCAGAACCACACTCAAAACACTTGCCCTTCTGGGCACGGCAATACCTATCAGTGTGTCCCAACTTCTTGCACTTCTTACACTCCCAACACTTCACCTCCTGAGAATGATGATTTCCGCACCGTCCACATTTCAGATACTTGCTCTGAGTACCCGGGGTTACTACCCGACGAATATTCAGTCTCCTAGCTTTCTTCCACAATTTACCATGACGAGAGCTACTACTTCGTTTCTTTCCGGTATTACGCTTAACCTCAACTGACGGTAATCCGACATCGCTACTCTGTGCTGTGCTATCCCTGATCTGGGCGACAATGGTGGGTACCAAAGCTGCTAACTGCTCGGCGACGAGTTGACCGATGTCTGTCGTCATATCTATTTCTTCATCACTGACTTCCACACTCGGAGTCGTGTTACAATTTCTCGCGCTCGGACGACCATGTCTCGCTGACCATCTCGTCGCTGTCGTCTTCACAGGCGGCATCGTTCTGAAACTAAAAAGAAGGAACTTGATAAGCAAGATGTGTGCAACACGAAAGGTAAGGCCAAGTGCCAAAAATAACAAAAGCGAAAAATAAGCACATAAGGCAAAATGGTACACACATAGCAAATCAGAGAAAATCGATTGAAAAAGCCTCCGGTCATAGTCCAAGTGATTTCCTTCATAAAGCCACTTGGTTCGCTATAACCATTGGCTCTGATACCAATTTCTGTAACACCCCGCTAAAAGCGGAACGCAGAGTGTTCCAGTTAAAGATATCAAGAGTCAAGGATTACAACATACAACCATAAACAAAACATCAAAATATATTAATCATGCCTCAAGGTTTTAAAATACAATACAAAATCAAATGAGTACCAAATGTTGAATACTAATACATAACAAATGTCAAATACGTGGATCATACAGGAATTGCATCAAGCAAACGAATTCCAAATACGAATAATATATGATCCCAAAATGTGCAAGGCATGATCAACTAAAACCCTCAAACTCCTGAAAAAGCGTTAAAAACGACGTCAACACAATGTTGGTGAATTATTCGCAATAAGTAAATAAGATTTGACCCATTAAAAGATTTAATAAACATATAAGTTTCAAAAGCATATCTTGATGTATAACCCTAGTGTGAGTATAGATACCAAAGATTTCATACACTAACATGACCACCATTCCCCTAACCTAAGGCGATGCATACCAAAGGCAACAGATAATCATACGGTCATAACATTCACTCGTAGGGATATCCTCTCGAGTAATGAGGGTTGGTCAAACCCATATAGATCTATATATATGAAACCGTGGGCATATAGCTAACAAGTGTGAAAGGGGGGCTCACCAAAAGCCTAAGCATCCTAATCTAAGGTGATACTGATACACTAGGCATACAAGACATACATCATATAATAGTTCAAAAACGCTTTCCAGCCCAAAATAATAAGAGAAAAGGGGCTACGAATAACTCACAAAATAAGCTCGGCAAGAGATCGGGTAATAATCAATAAGAAGCTAGAAATCCGCCGCCTAAGTGCCCTAAAACAATACAACATAGTCTAAGTATCTCAATAAATACAGTACGGTTTAGCCTTGTCGATTAAGTTTAATATTTAAGATTTATTAAAATATTCCAACGATTTCCAAGTCGAGTCGTGATGACGGTTCAAAGTGACGATGTTCCGCGCCGATAGAGACGATGGGAAAATATCGATAAGTTTCACGTCATAATGATTATTAGAAGGGAATAACATTCCGAGCCGAACTTGACTAACAGGAACATCGATTGAAAGGAATACGGTTATCATACTTGATTGATATCGACCAAAGTCAACGTCGAAGATGTTGACTTGGTCAAAGTCAAAGATGTTGACTTGGTCAAAGTCAAAGATGTTGACTTGGTCAAAGTCAAAGATGTTGACTTGGGCAAAGTCAAAGTCAACAATTACTAGAAAAAGTCAAAATTGAGATGTTGATTTAGATTAGTCAAAAGTCCAATATTTTAAATGAAAGTCAACAATTTTGAATAAAAGTCAAAGTCAACGATTTAGAGAATGGAAGTTAACTCGACACTTTAAGAGTAAAAATACATTTGTTTTCAGATTAATGGAGTAAAATGATTTATGACGGTTTTAACAAATTTTTCGTAAAAGTAAATAAACGTTTTATTACATATTCTCGATTAATGTTTAAGATTGCGATATGTCTTTGAGTCCAAAGACGTTTAACAAAGTATAATACTTTACTGATACTAAAATAGGTTTACATATACTCAAAAATCGTCAAAAATACGTAACAAGGAAACGACAACAAATCTCTGGGTTCTGATGCTGACCGCGGCGCGCCCAGGGCACCGCGGCGCGCTCAGAGCCCAGAGCCAGGATTCTGTTTTTCGTTCTTGTCACTTCGGTTTCGGTTTTTTAAGTATTAACTGATTATTTACAGATTGTAGAATAAAGTTATTTAGTCAAATAACTCATAAATAGTTCTATATAATACTTAGATTACGAGTCCACTAGATTTTAGAAAGTGTTGGAACCTTTTTTCGATAAGAATTTGCTAATAATCCTATATGTGGTTAACCGGTTTTATATATGTTTAACATACATTTTCGGTTAAGCTATAATAATCATTTTAGTCACTTTAGTAAGGTTAAATGTTGATTTAGGTGAGAAACGAAGGAAATAACGGAAATAAGTGAAGAAGGGTAAAAATGTCATTTTTACCGGAAAGTCTTCGAAATGGCAAAGAGGTTTGAGTTTCTTGCCGGGAAAGACTTCAAGGTGAGTATGGAGGCTAATAAGCTCCAATGAGAAGAGAAAAGAAAAGAAAATCCGTTAGAATGTGACTTACAAAGAGGAAATGAAGGAAAACGTTTAAAAGAATTTACTTACCAAATTTTCACCAAACGAAACTCTTAAGCTCCAAGACAAGCCGGAAGAGTTTTCCAAAGAAGGTGTGGTGAAAGAAAGCTCCAATATAACAAAATAGAGTGTTAAAGATAGAATTTCAAGAAAATGGACTTAAGAATGAAATGGTGATAACGGGTCGTTCTTACCAAATTTCCAAAGCTTGAAGCTTTCCACTCAAGAATAAGCCGGAAAGTGAACTTTGTCGGATGAACTCCTTGCAAGAACATTAGAGTTAGATTAGTATACTCTTTATGTCATAGAGAAGGAAAATAGAGTAAGAAAAGATAGAGTTTTTAAGAGGAAAACACTTACCAAAGGGTGTATGAACCAAGAGAAGTCTTCTAATGATCTTTCCTAACACAAATACCACTCTTGAATGTGGTTTAAGTCTCTACAAGCTCCTGGAAATGAAAGGAAGTTAGAGAGAGTTTGTGTTAGAGAGAGATACAAAAGTTGATGAAATGAGATAGAAAATGGTTTAAGGATGAAAAGTGGAATGAGAGATGATCTCAACACATTTAGAGATCCACAAACAAATCTAACATACCCAAATAGGGCAATTTGCAGAAGAAATCACGTGGAGAAAGGTTTGGAATCTCAAGAGAGTCAAAAAGCGTTTTTGGCAACATATGAGACTGCAGGTCTGCGACCGCCTCGCGGTCACGGCCGCGGTCATTTTCATGGTGACCGCCCCGCGGTCACGGCCGCGGTCATGGCCAAGACTGATCCGTTAGTTTGTCCGTTAAAAGGACTGAATTTGTAACATATTCCGTTAGTTCTCGTTAAAGGACTAACTTTGTAACAGATTAAGTTAGAGGACTAACTTTGTAATGAAATTTCGAAATAATGATTTTCTTAACCGACGATTATGGCATAAACGTAATACTTTAATAACGTGAGAATACTAGATATTAGGCACTTAGGTGATTCTAAAGCTTCCGTCTCGAGAGACAAAGTAATAAAACACATAAACCCGACTCAACTGCAATAAACGTGAGTAAAATAAAGCGAAATACAAGGGTCCAAATCATTGCGAATAAAAAGAGTAATAATCGATAAAGAATAATAACAACTCGAAATGACGAGTTGTCACAAAAATCGTATGCTTCCCTAAACTATTTATTTTAACCCATTCTTCTTGTGTAGAAGAAGAACCAGAATCATTATTATTCAACTTGAAAACCTCTACTGATTCTCCAAACTTCCCCACTGTTACGTGTAAAAGATCATGTTTGTCGCATCTTAATAAGAAAGACTGTTGTGGGAAAGAACTTGTTGGCGGAGCTTTGGCTACATTACGCTTCCATTTCAAAGGACGATCTTCTCTGACCCCTATTTCTTTTAAAACATCAAGTCCTCTATCCTCCCTCAAGAAATAAAGATCTCGCCTATGGAATGTTTGCGACGAGAAAGCATCAGCGCCAAAACAAATATTTAGATGACTTCTACCCCAGCTGGATGGTTCAACCCCGCCGCCTACAAACTGCAGGATACAAACAGTATAATTTCTACGATCTTTTGAATTTCCAACAACAATACAGTCGGGAGAAGTGGGTGGTGCTGAAAAACTGAGGATATCTGAGTTATCTAACTGTGGAAGCTCGCGAATATCACTTGAAAAGGGTTATAAAAGACCAGTGATCCACTACTAGATTTTTTAATCAGCAACCAACCATTCCTACAGCTTTATTTCGAGATCGCAAATCAATTCTTGAGATGTTTTTATAAAATACTTGTCACCAAACATGGGATCAGTTGGTCAAACACAATCAGCCATGGAAATCACCCAGTTTTTGTGATTTCCAAGTCGACTCGTGACTCATACGAGTCTAACAACTATGCTATTAAACTTCCCGTGTCATTAGTACCAGAATACCTAATCAACATTTTTTTATTGATAAGTTATGACATATTATCTAGCCATGAACTACTCCAAGGTTACAAGCTACTGAATAGCTCGAATGAGACATTAAAAAAGAAATGTATGTATAAATGGTAAACAAATTTTTCATCAAAAAGTTCTACTAATTTTAACATAAATTTAGTTGAAATAGTAAAGGCTCGATCGGTTGATGTTTAATTAGTCTGATCAAGTTTCTTGCCACTAGTAAATTGGATACTTAGATTAACGTTTTCAAAACGGAATTACACGCTACAGATTGAGTTTTGGTGGTTGAGATGTTGGTTAAAATTCACAAGAATTGAGCTTTGAAGTCACATGAAAGATATCATTAAATACAAAAGTACACATTCACACATTCATCTTGTTCGAGTCATTCCAATCTTTCGCTATTTAACTTTTCATTTCGGTATTGTTGTCTTCCAAATCTTGTTCTTAGAAAGGGGGACACATAATCGTTATTCTGTTAATCTTTTATCGTCAAGATTTTAACTAAGTTTATGTACTTAATGATGAACAATTCTTTGATTGAAGGAAATCCGAGTACAGAAGCCACTCCCGTTAGATTTACAAAAGATAAGAATGGTGTTGGCCTTGTTACACTTCAAAACCCCAGACGTTGTTCGGTACAGGTTATCAAATATGTTATTCCATTTGTCGTTTTTATTCTGTTTGTTAAAGTATAAACGAAATCCACCAAAAATGTAAAGAAATGTAAAACATGGATACACTGATAATATACACATATACCCTTAAATGTCATTTATTTATATCTTTTTTTTGCTAATTCTTCATTTTGGGAGCTCGGTCTCGCTTTTCTTTCTTCTTGTACCAAACAATAATAAGTAGTTACTAAAAAAGAACGCTAAATAATCTAAATAGACAAAAATATTTTATCATAATTGTTGATTAATCGGTTGTTTAGGTCAGTTTGCACGGAGGTCAAGTTCTTTCTTGGAAGAACGAGCATGGCGAAGAATTGTTGTTTAGAAGTTGTAAGGTGACAATCTTTCCCTCCTTTTGTCTCAATTTCCGACATATAAACTTAGCGTAGTACATATAAGTCTATAAACAAACGTTCGTTCAATAAAACTTAATCAATAGAAATTTAGATGATATTTTCGACCAATGTTTGTTAGGCAAACTCCAAGCCACCTGCAGCAGTTAGAGGAGGAATCCCCATTTGCTTTCCACAGGTATTTTATGGTTCTACATTTATTGCTATTTGGTTCCGATATATGTTTTGATTATCCATATATGTTTGAAGTTTGGAAATCGTGGTTCTCTTGAGCAACATGGATTTGCACGAAACAGGATATGGGAAATCGACTACAATCCACCTCCTCTTCATTATAACAATTGTGATGGGAAAGCCTTTATCGACTTGTTGCTTAAACCATCTGAAGAAGATAGGAGGATTTGGCCTCATAGGTGATATTTATTTTGTCCCTTTGTTTAATCATTTTTGGTCCATTTTTGACTAGCATAAGCTAATGTTCTATGACTTGTAATTTTAGTTACGAATTTCGGTTGAGGGTGTTGTTGATTCCTGATGGGGCTCTAAAGCTTATATCACGGATAAGAAACATTGGATACAAGACGTTTTGTTTCTCGATTGCATATCATACATATTTCTTGGTGTCTGATATTGGTGAAGTAAGAGTAGAAGGCTTGGAAACACTGGACTATCTCGACAATCTACGCCATAAAGAACGCTTTACGGAACAAGGAGATGCTCTCACTTTCGAAAAAGAGGTTAAACTTTCATGATCCATGTTTTCCACAAAAAAAGTACACAACAAAAAAGATTCACTAAGAAAAGAAAACCACATTAATTCTTTTTTAAACAAACTCGTCTAACCAACTAATAATATCCTATAGGTGGATCGTATCTACGTTGGTTCACCTCATATGATCGGTGTGTTTGATCACGAAAAGAGAAGAACTTTTCTCATACGAAAGGAAGGCCTTCCTGATGCAGGTAAAAACACTTAAACGTTTTTTTTATGTGACTATATATAAATAATATATCTAACATACACTTTAGTAACGACTATAGTTTTGTTCAATGAATAGTGGTTTGGAACCCGTGGGAGAAGAAAGCAAAGGCGATAACCGACATGGGTGATGAAGAGTATCGACAAACAATATGTGTGGACGGGGCAGCAGTCGAGAAGCCGATTACATTAAAATCTGGAGAGGAATGGACTGGTCGTTTAGAGATTTCCGCACTTCATTGATTGTGAAAAGGAAAATGATTTATACACAACAAAATTATGATGTACATTGTACACCACCAACACCTTTTGGTTCTACAATTTTTTTTCTTATATCATAAAAGAATATATGTATAAAATTAGAATGTGTCATATTTCGTGTATAAATCACTTTTGTTGTATAAGATAATTTCAAGTTCTCATTTTACTGTTTTTTCCCGTAAATATACACTTTTATTTTAATACATAAAACGATATTACTTATGTTCAAGTAAAAAAGCACAAAATGCACTTATAAAACCATAGTCAATAACCCGAGACCTCCCACATATAGGCAGCATGTTATAACCACTTGGACAAGCCCTAGTGGTCTATATATACATTTTTCATATTTACACCAAAATATTTGGATACGGTAGTGTGTTTGTTTTGAGGATTTAAATATAACTGTATAGCTTTCAAAGTAATGAATATTGTTTGGTTTATGGTAATAGGTTTTAGAAACACATAAAGTGAAGCTTTGTAAAAACCTATCAAATATGGAGAGTTTGTATAAACCAAGAATGGAGTTTGGACCGAATAACTGGGGTCAAAATCAAGGAAACCGAAAAAATACTCATAAAAAGCTTACGAAATTTCCAAACTTACACGAATATAATCCTCCATACAAATTTTACGAAAATCTTGAACGTTTGAAGGGGCCGCCCCCTTCTTGTCGCTTAAAGCTTCGTCCATGGTACAAACCTACACAATATGCGCCCCTAATTTTACTAAACTCAGTTATATGATTATATGAAACATAAAAATTACACGATTTTTATTCTATCATTCGAAAAAAAAAAACTCTCATCATGAACAAAATCAGTAAACCTGACATATAAACATGAGTTGTGTTTTCTAATATTAAAGTTTTCCTCATGTTAAAAAAGTTATCATAAGTTTATAATTAAAATGTCAGGCTTTTATGCTTTATACAAAACATCATCATCATGTCTTTTTTTGATATAAAATACTAAAATTGTGCTTCTTTCTATTTGTTTATAGCCAAACTCCAAAACGAATTTTGACTAACATATATACAAAAATATTCCCACGTTAACAAAATAATGAATTATGTATTTGACTATACGTACTTATTTGTCGATTAGTTATGATTTAGATGAACTTGACAATTCTAATTTTAGCTCGCAGATGGTTTGGGGTATGGTCAGTTCACCGGAAGGATGTCGCCCAACGAAAGACAATGCTTGTCGAAGTGTCGAGGTTCTATAGTCTATACTATTCAAGTGCACTGACTCGAATGTAAATTTTGTGATGAACACCAAGGGAAGTAACAACTTGGAACCAAGCCGGAGTACGGTAGGGGCAGAGGGAATTTCCGGTGGAGCGGTGAAATGCGTAGAGATCGGAAAGAGCACCAACAGCGAAACCATTCTGCTGAAAAAAATGAATACGGAAGCCACTCTTTAATATCAGAGCCAGGTTTCGATCCTGGGACCTGTGGGTTATGGGCCCACCACGCTTCCGCTGCGCCACTCTGATTAGTTGTTATGTTTATTCACTGATTGTTATTTATCCATACATTCTTTAAAAGTTTATATGATTCAAATATTTATTAGTCATATGTTATTTTAATTAACTATTTTTTAAAAATATTGTACTTATTAGTTATTGAATTATAAGTTAGTAAAACTCTGGTTTGATTAAGTGTTGTACTTCTTTGGTTGAAACATATATCGTTTTGTTGTTAATATGCCATAGAGAAGAGCTTATTTATGAGCGTAAGATGAACTCAAAGGAAAACTTTTTGTTGAATTGATTTTTGTATAAAAAAATACTTTACTTGTGTAGAGTTTTGAGTATTCTATTGCACATATAATGAAATATTAGTAAGTGTTGTTTTAGCTTTGAAAATAATAAGAGCAAAGTTTAGATCACATTTTGTCATTATTTCAACCTTATGATTAAAAAGTTCTAAATAACGTGTTATGGTGTGAGGCGTGACTTCGACGTTACGAAAACATGCAATGCGTCGTTGTTAGGCGTGATGTTCAAAAACCGTGAAAAGGCGCGCCAGGACGAGCTTTAACGCGTTATTTTCTAAGGTTTTTGTAATGCGTTATGGGAAAAAAAAAACTTAAAAACTGTTAAAATAATTTAAAAATGACTATAAATATTATTTGATTATAAATTGGTGAGTATATCTTAGATTAGATGTATATTAAAATTTGAAAACATTGATTTTTGTTTAATTGGTTGCTATATTTAGATTAGATGTATATTGAAATGTAAAAACATTGACTTTTTTTTAATTTATTTTTTATTGATACAACTTAATAAGAGTAAATATATATATATATACAAGTATATATAAAAATTTTGCCGTCTTGTCACATCTTGAAAAACGTATGTCTCGCCATGTCTTACAAAACTTGAGACTTGACATTACCGTCACGTCACGTCTTACGTTATTTACAACTTTGCTTGTGATAGATTATTAAAACACTATGCTAAATTATTTAGTGGTTTTTTCTATTTTATCATTACATAAAGAAACATTGACTTTGTAACAATGGATGAAACTGTTAAATTAAAATTGATGGGTTTGTTAGATTAACTAAATAGGTAAATTATGTTTAGGTCAAAGCAATGATTTTATTCATGTCAATTTGGTTTGATTTGTCAATATCTTTTTAGATGTATATGTATTACACATGATTATATATTAATATATAGTTTGTAATACATTAAATAATGAAAAATGTACATTATTACAAATATGTGTATCTTAATAATTGCAAAGGGAAAATTCCATTTAAAAAGGAGAGTAGTTGAGCACCAAATTGGGTGGCTTGAGGCTTGTGTTGTCTCTTTGCAAGGGCCCTCCCTAAAATGGTCACCATTCGTGTAAGATAGAGATGACAACTTTCATATGATAATTCTTAAATAAAACTTACATTAAAGTTTTAATAGATTTGATACAATTTATCCATTGTTATTTAACCCTTTTAACATAGATCTTGAAGTAAAA
This sequence comes from Senecio squalidus, assembly GCA_910822075.1. NCBI lineage: Eukaryota > Viridiplantae > Streptophyta > Magnoliopsida > Asterales > Asteraceae > Senecio > Senecio squalidus. The sequence continues at coordinate 45,272,889 of CAJVGC010000592.1, read as the reverse complement.
AAATATATATTTGATAGTAGGATGGAGTTTAAGAGTTCTATATTTTCCTCGTGTCTGTTTTTTGATATAGTTTGTGATTTATCTTTTTTATGTTAGCCATAAGATCGGTTGATAAAAATTTCAGAGAATGGGATACCATTGTTTAGTTAGAGAAGTGTTTGATTAATGCGTGAAGTTGTTCAGCTTTACTTATACATGTTCGATTCGTACAACCTCATTTAAGTTTGAACATTGACTCAACTCAAACACGTGTTGGTTCTTCTATGATTGTAGGCATGTAAAAATCGGGTTTAACTAAGAACCAAACCGGGTTTGAAATCCGAACCGGTTTTTGGTCAAAGGTTGACAACCGGTTTGGCCAAAAACCGGTTCGAGTCACCAAAATACCCAACCTTATGGAACCGGTTTGGGATCGGGTTGAAATCGGTTCCAAATCGGGGTTTTTTTTTTCCGATTTTTTTTCAATCGTTTTTAAAACGTTCGACGTGCGTTTTTAGTGTTTCAAGAGTGATTTTAGAATAAAAAACGCATGAAATTAATTTACTTTGAATATAATCAATATATGGGTAAAAGAATGGCAAAATGGTAAACAAAAACACAAAAAATGGTAATAAATGATAAAAAAAATGCTATATTATTTTTTTTAAAATGCATAAAAACGGTTTTCCAAAATCCCCTACCCGAACCGGTTTTCAACCCTTATTTTCAAAATCGGTTTCAAACCGAACCGATTTTGATCAAATCCAGTTTTGACCGGTTTCGGTTTCGGTTTCAAAACCTTTTTACATATACATGTCGTACCCATCATCCGTTAGTGCGATACCGGCATAGAATCTATGCCCTTATTTTCTTAATCTTTTTTCATTTTCATGATTAAAAACTCGAACATACTTTTACAACTATTTTTTTTCTTCAACCAAGTTGTAATTGTAATGAGCACTTCTCAACTCCCTTTTTAAATGTCAAAGGGTAAATGGGATTAAAAGAAATTTAATGGGTGTAAAACACTTAATGATGATAGTGACATACTTGTAATCTCATTATTACATCATGATCAATTGTTTTTTATTTTTTCATTTAGCTTTAAGTAAAATAATATCACTAATCACGATTGATTAATTCATGATAAGCAGACAAGAGTAAGAAAGAAATCAACACACATTTTAGAATTTGAAATGGATTATTTTTTATGTTTTATTTTTAAATACTCTTTCAAAATAATTCGTATTTTATTGATAAGTGTTATATATCTTCGGGGCTGGTCCGAGGTGACAAGATGGACGATCGCCCGGGACATCACAAAGTTGACCAAAATATCGTCAACAATTTTATATTTTCTGAAAACTGAAGTTTTAAGTATGCTACCGATAACATAGTAATTATTCAAAAGACACATGATGGAGTAGAAAAAAGTAAAATAACATATTATTTTTGGAACTACATTTCTCAGAGTAAAAACATTTGTTTTCGACATCAGAGTAAAAAAAACATTGATGTTTTCAATAGTAAAAACAAAATCATTAAAGGCTAAAGATATTGATACCCTTTCTTTTATACCCCTTCTATTTTTTTATTTTTAATAAAAAAAAATTATTTCTTTTGTGTTTCTTTTAATTAAATAGTTGATTTAGTTAATTATTTTCATTAGTAAGTTTATACTTTCATGAAATTTTGACCAAATGTTAATAGTTTTTACTAAAAACGTAATTATTTTTATATAAATCTTAAAAAAAATACAACTTAATTTTAAAATAGTCTATTTTATAAAAAAAAAATTTAAAAGTAGATTAATTTGATTAAAAAGACTAAACTTTAATAATATAAAAATTAAAAATTAAAAAGCTATTAAAATAATGAATTTAAAATAGTAAATTTATCAAAATTGAGTTTGAGGTGATTAAATTGGTTTCACCAAGATAGTAGTGTGTTTTGGTCGTCCAGAGGACATTCTTGATTCTCCAAATCTTTACCCAAAAGTTAAATAACAAACAAACAAAAAAACAACCAACACAAAAAGTAAAAGCTCTGTTTTTTGTGATAACTCTTTTACTTTAAATTAAAAATCTCTCTCCCAATTCAAACCCTCATTCTTTTTCAGCTTTTGTTCTTCAATATTTTGAAATAAAGTTGACATTTTTACCCTTTTTCTTTTGTGGGTGTAATTTAAATCACTCATTTTCTAGGTATTATTTATGGGTTTTTAATTTTATGCTATATTTATCACTCTATAGTACTAGTGTGTCATAAAAATTGAATCTTGGTTTGAAAAAAAGTTGTCGTTTTTAGCCTTTTTCTTTTCTGGGTTTGATTCAAATCAAGTTTTCTTATATGGGTTTGTGATTTTTAAGCTTTTTTTTATGATTTGATAAAAAAAAATCCAATTTTTTTTTAAAAAATTCATTAAAAAATGGAAATTTTGAAGTTTTTGTTGATGGGTATGTTCTTGTTTGGAGCAAATGCCATGATTCTTGAAGATGACAAAAGGGCATTATTGGAATTTGTCAACAATTTTCCACACTCTCGTTCACTAAACTGGGATTCAAATTCAGAAACTGTATGTAATCAATGGACTGGTGTCACGTGCAGTGAAGATGGGTCACGTGTCATCGGACTCCGGCTTCCCGGAGTTGGATTTCACGGCCATATTCCGGCCAACACCATTAGTAGACTCTCAGCTTTACAGATCTTAAGTCTTAGATCTAATGGTATCTCTGGTCCTTTTCCTGATGATTTTGTTAATTTAAAGAATTTATCTTTATTATATCTTCAGTTTAATCAATTTACTGGTGAATTACCGTTAGATTTTACTGTTTGGAAGAATTTAACTATAGTTAATCTTTCCAATAATAAGTTTAATGGGTCAATTCCTGGGTCAATTTCTAGTTTAACCCATCTTTCTGCTTTAAATCTTGCTAATAATTCGTTTAGTGGCGAAATTCCGGATTTGGGTAGGAATGGTTTGCAAGTGCTTAATCTTTCGAATAATCGTTTAAGTGGTGTAGTTCCGATATCGCTTCGTAAGTTTCCGAAGTCGGTGTTTTTAGGGAATAACGTGTCTTTGATGTATTCGTCTGATGAGGTCCCAATTGTTATGCCTACTCGTAAACCAAATCCTAGCTCGAAAAAAGATGGAAAGTTGAGTGAGAAAGCGGTTTTGTGTATTGTTGTGGCTGTTGTTGCGGTTGGGTTTACTTGTTTTGCGTTCTTTTGGATACTTTGTTGTTTGAAAAAGAACGATGGAGATGGGATTTCTTCGAAACTTGAGAAAGGTGGGATGTCGCCTGAAAAGGCGATTTCGCGGACTCAAGATGCGAATAATAGATTGGTTTTCTTTGAAGGATGTAATTATGCGTTTGATTTGGAAGATTTGTTGAGGGCTTCTGCTGAGGTTTTGGGTAAGGGTACTTTTGGAATGTCGTATAAGGCGATACTTGAAGACGGGACTTCTGTTGTGGTGAAAAGGTTGAAGGAATTGAGTGCCGGGAAACGGGAGTTTGAGCAGCAGATGGGGATTGTGGGTAGTATTAAACATGAGAATGTAATCGAGTTGAGGGCTTATTATTACTCGAAAGATGAGAAGCTTACAGTTTGTGAGTACTATAGTCAAGGGAGCGTTGCTGCTATGTTACACGGTATGTTCTTGTTGTAGTCATGATATTGCCTTTACATTTTGATACTTCAGTGATAGTGATTTTTGGTGTTTTTAAGGGGGTGTTTGGGATAATCGGGTTTGAGTTTTTCACAAAAAATGATTATGTTATTCTGACTATTTACGGTTAAGATATTAAGAATAGATGAATCGAACATGCACCATTTGACTAGATAATGTGATTTTAGGGGCTTTCTAGCATTATCCAAATTGGATAAACCCGAGATAGACGTGAACCATCTGGTCTTACTAGATTAAGGTTTAATAGCTAGAACAACAAACAATAAAAGATCCACATTTAATTTTCTTAAAAGCTTCCATCACTTCGACTTAATCTCCTTAGTTTAGTGGGTCCAATCTTCATCTGATCTTAGATGTAGTCTGGACCCACAAACGAATGTGAATGGACCTTAACCGCTGCTTAAGATTATTCGTTCTTAAGAGATTGCGAACATGGTCCAACCACGCTACACGCCAAGATTTTCTTGAAATAGGCCAGAAGAATAAACCTCATGAGTCCTACTCAAGAATATATTAGATGGAATATTGCATTATACATGATAGAGAAATAAGTTATTGATTTATACGAATCAATCCATGTGGGATAAGGGAATCTTATTACAAATATTTCGGTCCATTTGTTGTTTTGCATTTGTCTAGACTTTTTGTTCTTCGTATTATTACATTATTTTAGCAGTGGGTAATTATTGTTGAACATTATAGGTAAGAGAGGGGAAGATCGGGTTCCGTTGACTTGGGAAACCCGACTTCGGATAGCCATCGGTGCGGCCCGAGGCATAGCTCGTATCCACACCGAGACAGGTGTGAAACTCGTTCATGGGAACATCAAATCATCCAACATTTTCTTAAACTCTCAAAACTACGGATGTATATCCGATATTGGATTGTCAACAATCATGTCTCAGATAGCCGCCCCGATTGCCCGAGCAGCAGGTTACCGGGCCCCGGAAATCACGGACACACGAAAAGTCACGCAACCATCGGATGTTTATAGCTTTGGTGTCCTCTTACTTGAACTTCTAACCGGTAAGTCACCAGTCCACACCACGAGTGGAGACGAGGTCATTCATTTGGTTCGGTGGGTCCACTCGGTTGTTCGAGAAGAATGGACCGGGGAGGTTTTTGATGTGGAGCTACTAAAATACCCCAACATTGAGGAAGAAATGGTGGAGATGTTGCAGATTGCCATGTCGTGTGTGGCAAGAGTAGCGGATCAAAGACCAAAAATGACAGAAGTTGTTAAAATGGTCGAAGATGTAAGACGAAATACGGAACCGGAAAGCCGAACGTGTTTGGCGGAAAGTTCGAGCTCTCCACGGCCGGAGGTTTTTGAGACAGAGTCATCTGGTCCATAGTGACTCTCCAGTATTTCATTATCTCAATGAATTAATTTCTGATACTTGAATGGCATTATTTTGTGTTGTATCCTTGCAAAAAAGTTTATTGTATTAATCTTGTACGCAAAGATCTAATTTAATTTAGTTTTGTATTTTATTTTTTATTTTGTTTATTAAGTAAGAATTTTTCATATTTTAATTAATATTATCACAAAAGATAAAAATATGGGGTGACCCAAATAAGTGTTTAGAACTTTAGAAGTAACGGAAGTAACGGGGTAACCCAAACATGGAAAAACTCTTGTTAGATTGCATAACCCGATGGTCCGTCTATCATAAAAAATAATACTTTTTTTGTCCCAACAACGAGATCCGAGCGAAGAACGTACTCCCAAATAAGTGTTTAGAACTTTAGAAGTAACGGAAGTAACGGGGTAACCCAAACATGGAAAAACTCTTGTTAGATTGCATAACCCGATGGTCCGTTTATCATAAAAAATAATACTTTTTTTGTCCCAACAACGAGATCCGAGCGAAGAACGTACTCATTATTTTGATCGGGATATTAGTTACTTGAACAATAAGAGTTCCGAAACGAGATAATGGATATCAACAGGACAAAATGAGCTACATGAACAATATAAGTCATGTGGTAATGTGGATGGATAAGGTTGTCAACCCATGTAGGGTTGTTTTATCAGTTGCAAACACAACTATAGCAAGTTGAAATTGTAAACATTGTTCTTGAAGTCTTCAAAATAATACTCTCTTTCGTTATAAAATTATTGTTTTCAGACAAAAAATATTCAGTTTTAGAAAAACATAATACCCTTAATTAATTAATTAGTGTTTACTATAAAATATGAATAATAACCTCCACTAAGAGAATTTTTGTAAACTTATCAAATTTTTCTATCTTTTTATAGTATTAAACAATATAATACTAGACGTTTTATATATATATATATATATATATATATATATATATATATATATATATATAGGGACTGATTCATGCGATAACTCTTATTTCTACGAGAATTCTTAAAAAAAGTGTCAATTAACATGTAATTATGTTTATTGATATGTAAAAACTATTGAATGTTAAAAATCTAGTAAAAATATAAATGAAAAATTAAAAAAAATTGTATGAAATCACGCGTATTAAGAATTGTTCACATGTGAACGTTTTTTTTCAAAAAATGAGTTCATATATGAACGAAAATTTTTCACGTCATTTTATATTATTTTTTTTAGTTTTTTACGTTTATATTTACTTGATTATTAATCTCCAAAAGAGTGTGCATGTGAATGAACAAAGTGAAACGTGATTTAACACTTTTCGTGAGAATTCTCGCAGTTCTCGCAAAAAAATGAGTTCTCGCATGAACCATTCACTATATATATATATATATATATATATATATATTGGATCGGGTAAGAACGGTCCAAAGTATAGGAACGCTAAGAACCAATGCTGACCGTCCGATTAAGGTGATGATCAGTAGTAACCACTTACTACTGATCAGTAGTAACCACTTACTACTGATCAGTAGTAACCACTTAGTACTGATCAGCACTGCGAGTTTTGATATAAAATTCTTAATCGGACGGCCAGAATTTGTTGCTGATCAGTAGTAAGTGGTTTCTGCTCATCACCTTAATCGGACGACCAACATTGGTTCTTAGCGTTCATGTACTTTGGATCGTTCTTACCCGAACCTCACCTTATATATATATATATATATATATATATATATATATATATATATATATATATATATATATATATATATATATATATATATTCGTGGGAATTGAAAACAATTTTAATTATTTATTATTTGATCGAGTTAGAGTATATATTTTTAACTATCTTACGTAACTTTATAAATCCCACAACAACACGCAGGTTTAATAAATCCTCATATATATTATGTTACTATATTTTGTTTGTTTTAACAATTGATTGAATTACTGTCTAAATCCCGTCACAACAATATTTATAATTATTTAAGATAGTAAATGATTGACTAAAACAAATCATCATCTATATCAATCCACTCAATTTTAAAACATTTTTATTCATATGAAATAATGAATAACCTATATCTATTTTTAGATCCACTTTTTTACTTATCATTTTAGTTCAAAGATATCTACAATACCGGGTGAATATTTGTCAAGTCGGGTAAATATTGTCATATATTACAAGTCGTTGACTGCATTTGATGTCGTTCGGTTGGTACTAATAAGAAGATATCAAGTGGGTACATTAGATAACATGGTCGTTGGTGTGCGAGTTAAACTTACATAGTCTTTAAGTTTTGGGGTATCAAGCAGGGGCGAATTTACATTAGAGTCAGGCGTGTCCTCGGACCTACCTTAATTTACGAAATCGTTTAGTAGCGATGTATAAAATTTTCGGAGGACCTATCTAAAAATTCTAAATGGAACTGGGTAATATTTAAATTTCCAAAAGATATACCAGATGATGAGCTTGCCTTACTGGTTGGACCCTTTATGCAAGGAACAAGTGCAGATTTAGGTCAAAGGTTCAATTCTCATAGCTTACATTTAGTTGTTTTATTTTTTGAATTGTACAATCTTCAAAGTATATTTTAAGTTTTTTTAAAAGTAATGAATAGCCAAATTAAATATAACCCTTTCCAAACTCTTTTTACTTTGTCTTTATTTTCTATTAAATACGAACACTATATTTGTTTTTTAATATTTTATTTATTTTCATATCGTTTTTGTTTATAGTCAAATTACTCTTATAAAATATATGATTTATATAAAACTTATTCTTTGCTCATGAAAATAATGTGATTTAAGTACATTGTGGTTTGTTTATTTGTTACTATAATTTGTTAATTTTTATCTTCTTTATCCGATCATTTATTTATAATCATCTTCGAACCGATCCATTTGACCAACCAAACCGTTCGACCCAGCTGACCAGGTCTAACCATTTGACCCAATACTCTGGTCATTGGACCTACCTTCAGTTTGATCCTGGCTTCGCCACTGGTATCAAGAGTCATATTCCATAAACCACAAATAGTTATTATTCACAAGTAGTCAAATACTCAAACTTGTTATAAAAAGTACAATAAAAATAAATATATTAGGATTTCAAAGACTCTTCAAAATCACTTTAGTACTCTTTTAATTATGTATTTAGATTAGATTTAGATTTAGATTTAGTTTAGATTAGATTTTTAGGTATTTAGATTTAGATAGAAAGAAGAAAAAAAAATACATATATTAACATTTCATAATCACTTTTATTACTATTTGTATTTTTATAAAAATTAAGTGTTAATTGAAAATAAACCAAATAACTTATAACTAGATATATATGAATGGCTTGCTGATCTAAAGATTATAGTTTTAAATAACGAAAAAAACAAAAGGTATTTATAAAAGTTCGTTTAAAAAAAATATAATTATAACAATTGAGGCTATAATTAATATAAAAATTAACTACATAAATATTGTATATATATCCAGTAATATAAAGCGACCTTTCTTTAATTAGATAACATACAATAATCTAAAGCTCCTTTCTAATCGGATTGTTTTAATATTATTTGACGGTGAAACAAAATAAAATCCAAGAGTAATAATAAAAGAAAACAAGTGAATTGTGGAATGGAAGCAAGTTGTAAGAGGATGGGAGCCCACCGAAAAAGAAAAGAATATCTCCTCCTTTTTTATTTATTTATAATCTAATCACCATACATTAGATTCTTGTTCCATTTTATTCACAAATTTATAAACCTAATTTGCATCAACAAGAGGTTCAGGATCTTTTTCTTCAAGGTAATCAACCAATCCATCTTTCTCTTTTCTTTTGTATCTATAATCTATATCTATATATCTGTATCTATATCTATATCTATATCTATATATTTATTCTGATTTAAGTTAAGGGTTTGTAGGAATTCCTTGGCGTTGGGATTTTAAGTTATGGCTTCAAAGCGGATCTTGAAGGAACTCAAGGATCTGCAGAAAGATCCTCCTACCTCTTGCAGTGCAGGTATCATTAATATCCCATCCCCTTTTTTATATGATCTCTTGTTTATATTTTGATTTATGTGTTTTGTTATGTTATTTTCGTCGAAAGTTTACGATTTGTGGCTCGATCTTTACGTATATTAGGTGATCAAGGATTTTGATGTACATATTTTGTTGATCAGGGTTTATAGTTATAAGATTCATGTAGATGTTGTTATGTTATATCGAAGCGTAGACTTTGTGAATTTTACAGATTCGGGGTTGGGAAAGATTGAATCTTTTTAATTTAAAGTTAGATTCTTTTCGATTTTGGCCTTTTGGGAGGGATTAAGGTAAGATGTCTTTTTCATGGACAGCGAAATGATGATTAGTGCTATTTGACCGATTGAAACTTTGTTAAGAACTTGGCATGTTACAATATGTTGAGTAACTCATAGTTATCGCCGATAACTATGAGGTACTTTTGAATTTTGCATCATGAACATTTTGCTACTATGTTCGTTTGTTGATGATATGTTCTGGTTGTTCTTTGTATTTACCTTGATTATGTAATGTGATTTTAGGGCCGGTGGCTGAAGACATGTTTCACTGGCAAGCGACTATTATGGGTCCTCCTGATAGTCCTTATTCCGGTGGAGTGTTTCTAGTTACTATTCATTTTCCTCCAGATTATCCATTCAAGCCACCTAAGGTATTTATAAACTGCAACGTGGATGTGGTTATCTTTGTTTCTACATGCTCAAATTTTTTTGCGATTTGTCATTCGAGGAACGCTTATAAATTTCCTCTTTAGGTTTGTCATTGTTTGCAGCTTAAACATACATTTGTTTGTGTCTTTTTGTAGGTGGCTTTTAGGACGAAGGTTTTCCACCCGAACATCAACAGCAATGGAAGCATTTGCCTTGATATTTTGAAGGAACAGTGGAGCCCAGCTCTTACTATCTCCAAGGTTAGCACTTCAATTTTATCTGAATATGCTAAATCATTATAAGATTCTCGTTTGCTAATATGATATCCTCAATCTTATGGGCTTACTTGACGTCTAAGGTCACATAATTAGTTATTTCCAGTAATCTGATCACATACTTTAGAGGTCGATATTAACCGAAAAGTAGATGGAGACTTCTTTTCATATTTTTTATTTTATTTTTCACAATTAATGTACTGGTTATGATTCCAAATAGACTATGGGCGACTTTCAACCGATTGAATACTTTGACCTGTTCCACTTCTAGCGGAATTTTTCATTTGACCCATATGAGATAAAATACAAATCAAGATGACCCTTCACAAGAAATTTGTTCAAACTTGTAACCTGAATGATACAAAAACACCGTCGATTGATTCCTAAGGAAAGGTATTACAGCTATTTTTCTAATATTATTTGAACATGTAGGTTTTGCTGTCGATATGCTCCCTGTTGACTGACCCGAACCCAGATGACCCTCTCGTACCTGAGATTGCTCACATGTACAAGACAGACAGGAGCAAATACGAGACAACGGCTAGGAGCTGGACCCAGAAGTATGCCATGGGGTAGTTGTGGTGGTGGAAGGCATCTCCTTTCCCTTGTGGTTTCCGCTTTTTTGTTTTATAAAAATGTATGAATGAAGAAATTGTGTTAACTAAGTTGATGTTGTAAGATAGACTGTAAAAGGGGGAAAGGTAACGAAAATCCCTCCTATGTTTTCATTTATTATGGGAAGAATTGGTTTCAAGAAAACATTTTATGTTCATTTGCACTTCTCTCTGTTTTTTATTTGTTTTCATACGATATGAGCATCATGTGTGTTGTAAGGATGAACAAAAGAATCGATCATTTGGGCATCGGCTGATCCTTTTAAGGTTCAGTTTCAGTTGTACAACGTTAAAACTGGTTGAGGAAATTTGGGTAAATTTTGTGTAGGAACTTTAGTTTTTCAAGATAGATAAACATGTAACTGTACATATAATTTCCCTATACTCGGTCACCTGGATACTAAAACTTATTTATATGGACATATTATAATGAATAAACACTTTTATGGATTTGACACGGTATTGACTATTACTTTGAGATTTCATACAAAACTGATTAATTTAGTTTTGGTTAATCACTCTTTAAGTCGTTAAATGTCCACAACATGATTCTCACATTCGGTGAGAGTTTTATCCAATTTCAAATTTCACTAGGGCAACTCCTGGGGACCGGAGGACACAAAACTGATTTATGAATGTATGCACGTACGTATGTAATGAGTTATAAGAGAGTATTTATATAAATCAATCGAGCCCCACACACATTTCTATCATTATGCAATTTCCAAGCGATGGCATCTTGGAAAAACTCAAAGATCTTCAAAAAGACCATTCTACCTCTTGCAGGTTAGGTATTTTTTCATCTATCATGTTTCTATTTTTGCAAATTTGTGCTAGTGATCTCTAGTGACTTATGTTAGATATTTGTCCCTTGCGCCGAGTTATGTAATCTGGTTTTGATTTGTAGTCTACTGTAGTGAAAAAAATCAGCCGTTTCATTTTCTATTTCAACTAACTTGATCCTTAAACTATGTTTAGAAAACATAATAATGAAGTGTCAAATGTAATAACTTGTTCAAACAAGACTCTCCAATTGTCAATGAAAGAAGAACATGTATTATAAACAGCTCAAGTGGAAACGATACTTCAAATTCGTTTAAACCACAATCGCCAAATCACAAGAATAGTTAATACCGCATATTAAAACAACATAGTTAGACCCTGCAATTGTAAAATAGATTCAATTGCACTCAGTAACTCAAGCATACATATATGTCCAAACTATACGAGGATGTTCCTTAGTTCCTTGTAAGCTAAATCACCAATTCTTCCTTTCATTTACCTCATTTTATGTTACTTTAATCAACATTGGTAAACAGGTCGGCATTCAAGCCGGTGTGTCACACGCAACCAACAATCCTTGGTCTTTTTAGTTATACTATCCATTTCCCTCCACATTCCCCTTTTAAACCACCTAACATACTTTAACGAGTAAATTGCAAAAAACCGTCCATATGGTCAATAGTGCCTACAACAACAAATGTGGACACAAAGTTTCTATGATAAACTTTTGGTTTGATATTAGTCCGTGGCGTGTGAAAAGTAAAATATAGGACCCCTAACTACACTTCTCACATATATGTAAACGAAATTAAATAGTACTAGTATGATAATTTTATATAACATAAACCGAAATCGACGTTTATTAAAATGTTACAAAACATGATAATTTATAAAGCCGAGCCACAAAAGGGGCAAAACCTGAAATCAGAATCAACATTCCGATCACAAAACTGACACCGTAAATTTTCCGACGGAGATAACGACGGCGGATAGAATAAACCGCAATTGTTACAGTGCATAAGTTGGTCTTTAACCGGCCAACGATAAACCGGAACGAAAAACAGTTTTAGTACTTTGTTGGTATCCACGAGATCCGCCGGTGATCGACAATTGATACATCGTCCGGCTTCTTTTTTAAGGATCTGGCTAACTTCTTGACTGATTCCACCTGCGAAGAAGAAGAACATGGTTTCTATGATTAACTTGAAGCTTCGAACGTCTACTATCATAAATAAGCTTTGTAAAGGGTTTAAATCGTTGCGTTTACAAGCTTCTAGTTTGTTCTAAGAGCACCGGAGTGATAATGAGTGACAATGAGGTTGTGGTGGGTTGTGGGGAAAAAGGTGATGACGTGTCAGTGAGAATGAGGGTTGTGAGTTGTTATGATAGAGAGGGTTGTGGTGGGTTGTGGGATTATTTTATTATTTTTTATTTTTCTTAAAAGATATAAATAAAATAAATAATACATTTATTAAAAATAAAAATACAATACAATTATTAAAAAACACACAATACAATAAAAAAAAGAAAAATTACAATACAATAATAAAAAAAGACACAATACAATAATTAAAAAAAAAAGACAATACAATAATTAATAAAAAAATCACAATACAATTATTAAAAAAAAGTTACAATACAATAATTAAAAAAAAACACAATACAATAGTTAAAAAAAATTACAATACATGAAAAATTATGCCAAAAATGAAAAATTGAGAAATAAAAAATGAAAACCCTAGAAACATTAAGTCAAAATTGAAACTTTTATAACATATATATTTGTTGTTTTCTTCTCCACCTTCTCCCTCAGCCTCCCTCAGCCTCCCTGTACCTGCAAACCAAAAAAAAAAAAACAAGTTAATCAATGAAAACAAGAAAAGAAAAAGAAAAGAAAGAAGAAAAGAAAAGGAAGAGAAAGAAGAAAAGAAAAGGAAGAGAAAGAAGAAAAGAAAAGAAAAAAAAAAAAAAAAACGCCACAACGAACCGTTGTCTGCACAACGGCCTCGTCACAACGACCCGAGAACGATGGGGGGCGGAGTCACAACGAGCCAGAACGCTCGTTGTCAGTTGACAACGAGCCGAGACCCCCTCCCACTCCGAGTGCTCTAAGGTTAATTAACATAAAGAAAAATGCTAAGTATAAGTATACCTTTTTTAGTACCGGTTAAACGGTTATACTATTAATAGTTAAGCATGATTTTATGTATTTGAGTTGCGGTTTTTGGATAATTTTTAGACGATTACTTTATTTTTGTTAATATATATATATATTAATATAAAAAATTTATGATTTAATATTAGGAGGTGTTTGTTTAGTTTATTAGCTTATCTTTAATATATAATAAAAGAGGGGCATTAAATGCCACATGGTAAAATAAGGCCCGTTGGATGAGTTAAATTCTTTGATGTCAGCCGTTAGATCAAATTGATTTTTTTTTGAACAGCAAAAACGACCTAGGGGAAAGGAGCTACGGCATAGCCATCACCCCAACCCTAAAGGCCCGAAAATATATAACACAATATAAAAAACGTCAATTATACAAGGGATTCGCAAGCCAAGTATTCCAACTATCACAAGACTTGCGGTTTCTAGCAAAATACCAAGTAAAAGAAAAAAATCGAATAGAATCTAATAGCTCTGACTTTTTAATCCTAGCTTCACCGAAAGCAACATCGTTCCTATATCTCCAAATCAACCAACACACAGTCGCAACAATAACACTCAGCCTAACCCGTTGTCTCGCAGCAACACCACCATCATCCATCCAGCTTAACCATTCCGCAATAGAAGTTCGGTTCGGTAGAACAATATGACACCAACGCTCGACTCCCCTCCAAATATCTTTCGCTACCTTACAATCGACAAAATTATGGTCACATGTTTCCACCCCTCTATTGCATATTGGACAACTTATGACTTGAATGTCAATACCTCTTTTCGAGATATTGAACCGATTCGGAAGTCTGTCAAGAAGTAATCTCCACATAAAGATATTGATCTTTTTAGGAATCAAAGTAGACCATCTAGTCGTAATTCCCAGCGATGGGAGCTTAATAGAATCAATTTGTTGCCTAGCTGACGCTACCGTAAAATGACCATCCGCTTGAGCTTTCCAAGTAAGAACATCTGGCGTATTTACAATACTCACCTGAGATAACAAAGAAATCAAGTCAGTTAATTGCTTCGTTTCAGCACCCCCTCGTACCTCCCTCCTCCAATCCCATCGCCATTGATCCATGTTTCTATAATTCGACACAAGGCAATCCGGATCCAAGGCAAGACGAAATAAACGATCGAATCTGAGCTTTAGTTGTTGCTCTCCCAACCAAATATCTTCCCAAAATCGAATTTTATCCCCTGATCTAAAAGAAAACCTCAAGTCCGACTGTAAAATCCAACCTTTCTCATGACAGTGATTAATAGCTTTTATAATTCTTGACCAAACACCAGAATTATAGATTCTCGACCCATTACTCTTGAAACCACCATCATTACCATGAATGCTCTTCACGACTTTGGCCCATAAACCGTCACCATCACTATAAAATTGCCATTTCCATTTTACCAGAAGAGCAAGATTAAAAGCCGCAAGGCTACCAACATCTAACCCTCCTTTATTTCTATCCGCAAGAACTTGATCCCAACGTACCCAAGTAATTTTCTTTTCTTCTCCCGACACACCCCAAAAAAACCTAGCTCTCTTTTGTTCCATCTTACTAATGACCGTATCCGGCGCTCTGAAAAGAGACATATAAAAAATACCAAGACTACTAAGCACCGCCTTAACAAGAGTTAGACGACCCCCAATTGACAACATTTTTTCCTTCCAAGCTGAGAGCCTTTTTTCAAACTTTAAGATGATGGGTTCCCACCTAGAACAAACTCCCATAGACGCACCTACCGGTAAACCAAGGTACGTGAAAGGAAAAGTACCAGCAGCACAACCTGCAGAAATAGCCATATCCTCCACTTCCCTATCAATCACCCCAACACCATAGATATTTGACTTTTGTATATTCAATTTCAGACCTGAAGCCTTATAAAAGTCCTCCAAAACACCTGTGATACCCTCCAAATTGCGATAGTCCCATTCAGTCAAGATTACAACGTCATCGGCATAGAACAAGTGTGACACTTTCATATCATTGTACCCAACTCGAGCTCCAACAAACCGATTATTGTTAATGGCTTCTTCAAAAGCAATAGTCAACCCCTCCATAGCCAGTATAAAAAGGAACGGTGACATCGGGTCACCTTGTCTAAGGCCCCTATATAAATCAAACTCGTTAGTCGGACTTCCATTGACCAACACAGAAGCTTTAGCTGTTGAGAGACACTCGCGTATCCACCCCCGCCACTTATTACCAAAACCGAACTTGTCCAAAATGAAGTCTAAATAATCCCAACTTAGAGAATCATAAGCTTTTTCGAAGTCGACTTTAAAAATCATAAGCTTTTTCTTCTTCTTTTTATACCAATCAATGATTTCGCTAACCATTAAAGGACCATCAAGAATTTGACGCCCTTTAATAAAAGCTGACTGTTCCATAGTGACTAATCTCCCAACCACCTTCGCAAGCCGTAAAGCCAAAATCTTCGCTATAACTTTATACTGAAACCCAATTAGTGAAATAGGGCGGTAATCTTTCACATAAAGAGGGTTTGAAATTTTTGGAAGTAAGGCTACAAAAGAGGCGTTACAGCTTCTTGGGAGCCTCGACTTCTCAAAGAACTCACACACGCACTTCAATAAATCATCTTTAACATGATCTCAAATTGATGATGTCATCAAATATTATTTTCATTTTACACCCTTTTAAAATACATAAGTACATTCTCTGTTTCATTTAATCTCTACTAAAATAAAAAACATAATTATAATTTATTTATATATAGATCGTTCATTTGTATAATTTACCTTATTATTATTCTAAAATCTCCTAATACAAAATATCAAAACATGTGTATAAAGATAAAAGTGAATATGTTATTATAACAATAAACAATATGTATATAAACGTAAAAGTATATATATCTATTATAAATACAACATTATTTTTTCATAATAAATTAAAATCTACATAAACATAAAATTTATGATTTAATTTTTATTTTTATTTTTTTCCACGCTATCGCGGGACAATAATCTAGTTATTTTATACAAGATAAATAAGTTTTTTTTTAAGTGTTTGTTTAAGTTTATTAGTCTATATTTATGAGTTTATGTAAAAGAATTTTTAATAAGTCTAATCTATGTTGCTTATTAGATTATGTAAAATTCTCCCCTTTTTGTGTCAAAAACTAATAAGTTAAGCTATAGACTTATAAAAAATTTTACAAACTTACATATTATAAGTCATTAACTACCTATCTAACAAAAGCTTAAGCCCATTATATAAACTCACACAAACATCATTTTAGTATTATTGATTCAGTCCCCTAGGTTTTCTTTTATGGATCTAGTTTTTGAGGTTTCAAACTTTAATTGATTCAGTCTCGTATTATTAAGTCAGTTAGTTTATCATTAAATTGTATCACCAAATCTATCATTTATAAGAAACCATAGAAACCAATGATATATATGTCCTTGACTCTTTCTAAAAGAGATCAATGGTGAGTTTGAGCTTTAAGGATATCTTAACTTTTAAATTTGTAAATAGAATTTACATAAAGCTTTGTTTGGATGCAAAGCCTTTAAGCTTTTACTTTGAAAAAATCCAAATCAAAAGGTTTTAAAGAGTTTAACGCGCTCTTATTTCTGACTTCTAGCTAAACCATATATCTACAACTTTTAGCCTTAGTTATTTTGCACACACACTACCACTCGATTCTATCCCTTCTATTAAAAGTACATGTGTCGAAATTTACTTTATTTTAAATAATAATTTCTAACTTGTTGCTTAGCGAAATTGACAAATTGACTTTCTAGACTGGAATTGCTAATGACCATCTCAGTTTCATCTCAATGCATTATAACTCGAACTTTGTTTCTTTTTTTGCTATCGAGAATTCGAGATATACTTAAAAAGAACGAATCAAATATGTCAAAAAGTCCATTCAATATGTAATTTTCTTTTATACATGGCCCATAAGGTTTTAAATAAGGCCCATATTCTTCTTTATTTTTTTGTTTGGGCCAACTTCACTAAAATTGATACAAGATTAATTATCTTTAGACTATGGGGTGTGGTGGGTGATTGGGGGTGATGATGTGGAGTGATAGAGGTGATTTGTAGGAAAGAGAGTGTGATTTGTAGGAAAAAGAGTGTGATGATGTGGAGTGATAAAAATGGGTGGTGTGGTTGTGTGATGATGTGGAATGATAGAGGAAAGAGAGTGTAATTTTAAAAAGTTGTATATAATTTTTTTTATAAAAATGAAATTTAAAAACTTGTAATTTTATTAAAAAAAAAACAAACACACACTGCAATTTATTAAAAAACATATTACGATTAAACTAAAATACGTTAAAAAAATACAATTTAAAAAAAAAACACTTCAATCTTCATCGTTGTTTCCTCGGGGGCGGTAATACCAGACATGTTCGATCAAATCGGCTAACAGACTGTGATGGGTACCTTCGTCACGCATGTCACGTATGTTCTGTTGTTTCTCTTGAAAGCTAATCTGGACTTCTGGTTCGGTGGCATTCTCATCATAAGCTTGACAATACGCGAGACCTTTGTCTTCCAAAATCATGTTATGAAGAATTATAGCGGCGTACATCGCGTTTCTAATTTTTTCTAAACTCCAAGCTCTTGCGGGGTTTTTAATTATATGCCACTTTTTTTTCAACACTCCAAATGCCCGTTCGATGTCCTTTCTTGAAGATTCCTGGGCTTTTTTAAAATGGTTACGCTTCTCGTTTAATTCGTCTCTTTCCCTGAAAGACTTTATTAACACCGGCCATTTTGGATAAATACCGTCAACGAGGTAATACCCGTATTTGTAGGTTGTGTCGTTAACAATAAACGACTGATTGGGAGCCGTCCCATTCACAATGTCGTTGAAAAGCGGTGACTGATCCAAGACGTTGATGTCATTATTCGCTCCAGCCATCCCAAAAAATGCATGACATATCCACAAATCAGTAGAGGCCGTAGCCTCTAACATAATGGAAGGGTGAGCGTGATCACCCCTATGGTATTGACCATGCCAAGCCACAGGACAATTTTCCCACTCCCAATGCATACAATCCAAACTGCCTAGCATACCGGGAAAATTGTGTTTTTCATCATGAACCATCGTAATCTGCTGTATGTCGCTCCAACTAGGACGGCGTAAATATCTCTTGCCGTATAAAGAAACCACACCTATTTCAGATATTATTACATTTTAAGTACAAATAAGTTTTAAAGTAAAGTAATTAAAAATGTAAAGGTTAAAAATTTACCTTCGCAAAAGTAGCAAGAGAGTCACGTGAAATTCTTGCGGACATTTTTAAATAGTCGTCCCACATGTCACTATAAGTGCCAAAAGCAAGTTGTCGTATGGCGGGGGTGGATTTCTGAATCGGTGTAAACCCAGCCCTTCCTCTACAATCAAATTTTTGCCTAAAATACTCAAAATTGTTTTCAAAATCGTGGCATATCCTGAGAAACAGCTCCCTCCTCATTCAAAAACGACGGGTAAATTGTTCGTCGTTGTAGGTGCAACCCGGAGAAAAGTAAGATTCCATTAGTAGTGTGTTAGCTTCTTCACGGTTACGTTCTATGACGGTTCTTCTTCTAGTGATTGGTCTTTCCATATGTTGTGATGCATAGCTAACAACGGCTCTAATCGTTTCGGCTACAATTGCATCTTCATCCGAACTTGACGAACTTGACATTTTATAAAACTTTGTGGGTGTTTTTGTTATAAAAATTGAGAGAGAAAGAGAGATTGTTTGTGGTTTTTGTTATAAAAATGAATGGTATTTATAGAAAATAGTTTGGGTTTTTGAAAAAATGGCCGTTGCTTGATTTTTTACTCGACCGTTGCAATCTGATTTCTTCCTTCACGGCTTTGTGCAGAAAACGCCATCGCCTTTTTTTTGTTGACAACGCCCCCAACGGTGTGGTCGTGGGCGTTGTTGGGCGTTGTTTTGCTGATGTGGCGGCGTTGTGGAGGTGTTTAACGCCTCATACCCCATAGTCTTAGAGACAAGGGCACCGATAAGTATTCTTTAATTGGAAATTTCCACAAACCAAAACCATTGAAGCTCAATCTAACTAGAGTTACTTATCTCTTCGAAAAATTTCTTCTAATACAAAAGTTAGAATCGAGAAGATGGTTGGATTTCCGAGATTGACCTAATATAATGATTAGTAACTAAACATAAAGAGTAAGATAATCGAAATAAAAAGCAAATAGACGTAGAAGCAATAACAATATATAGGCAATCCCATAATGTCACCTCACAATGGTATGTTTGATAAAGAGAAGCTGAAAGCTAGAGCTACAAACCACTAACACATTTCAACAATCGGTTAGATTGATATTATTAAATATAGAGTTTTGATAACCACAACCATGTATGTTTTAGTTTAAAGATCTAAGCAAACATCATTTTATTGTACATAATTTAAACAATCATCTGCATTTGCGAATCTCATTTCCTACATTTACGAAATACAACTAATTTATACAATGTCTTGATGTTTTAAACACAGCTCCAAGTGCTGTTATTATCAAGACTCTTAAATATAGTGTATCAAATCATAGCTTTATTTGCTTAACAATGGTTGAAACTGATTAGAAAAACAAAACGATTTGGCAAACTATGAATCACACTCTAATCATTTACGGAATTTGAACAAACAACCCCTAACTTACTAGTAGGACAACTCATTCAAAGAAAAGCAAAACATAAACTAATTAAAACTGAAACGGGGTAAAATACAAAATTAGGAAAGGTCAATATCACGTGACGTTATTGGGCACGCGTGTCAGTCACGTGATCGTTTGAAGCACAAACAATGCCGGTAACGGTAAATTAGCAGAAATTCAGGTTGACCTATGCCGACCAAATTCCCCGGTCACTCTTTCTCCGTTTACTTTACTTTATTTCTGTATCTAGTATGGTGACCAGTAGTAGCATGTCATACGTAGGTACTATACTGTTTTCCTATGTTTCCAAAGTAGTTGTTTATAAAAAGGATGATCTATTTAGACCCCTTATATATTCTAAATTGACCCACTATTAAACTTTCTTTAAATAACTCTAATCATTATATAATAATTAGCTATTAAACTTCATTTTTTAGTGTTTCTAACCCAAATAATTAGGTAATGATTAGCAATTTTTTTATTTATATTTTATTTTTATTTATCACAAACACCTAACTACGACATTTATAAGAATTAACTTTTTATTTATACTAACTCTTTACGACGCATGAAATAAATAAAATAAATTGCGACACGACAAATAATAAAAAAACATAACTTTCATTATCATTAACTAATGATAATAATAAACATAAAAAAAACATAACCTTCATTATCAATAATAGTCTACATCTATAGTATCTCCTGACTGAAAAGGATTAAGTGTCATATAGGATTCTAGACGCGACTTATATCTAATTTCCCACGCAGCTGCTGACGGAGATTTGTGGCGCATCCACAGACCATAGATTGGAGGCATCGGGTAATTATCTCCTAATTGTACCATCACAAAATGATTGCCATCGGGTAATTCCTCACGAGACATGAACATCTGAAATTGAAGTTCAAGTGTTTTAATATATAGTTTTCCTTTTTGATACATCATAAGCTAGTATAACTATATAACCTGATCGGTGGAAAATTCCGGTGTTCTAATGGAAAATTCTTCATCTTCGGCAGACATATATGTATTTAAAATCCATAACAAATAAATAATTAGAATGTTATCAAGTATCAAAATGACATATATAAATAAAATACTAACAATGCGTAATGCTAAAAATACAGAATCTAAAATATTTAAAACTTTAACAAAAATTTTAATTTCAAACTTTAACTAAAATTTTAATATCAAAAAAATATGTTTAACAAGAAAAAAGAATTATTTAGCAATTGTTTATTAGTATTTATAATAGGTTGATATTTTTATGGATTTAAAACCCTAATTCCTCATTCCCTACCCACAAAGTCTCTCTTCCTCTCTCTAAAAAAAAATGTTAGCCACCATCCTCTCCCTCTCTCTCAAATCTATTGAACAAAAAAAAAAGGAATTTGCTATGTTAGATACTAAAATAACGATTCTAGACGCGACTGTTTAAATCTCTTTGACGATATAACTCCGGCCACCGCTGCCACCATCCGCCGCCTGCTTCGGCCGCCATCTACGGTAAGTTTGTAGAAATGTGGGATTTAAAATGATTCCGACGAGTATGATTCCGACGAGTGAAAAGAGGAACAACTGATGAAGCGTCGGCTCCGCCGTCGGCTCCGAAGAAGGTGAAGGTTTCCGGCGAGTATTCCGGCAGGGGAAGAGGACGACCACGTAATGTACAACTGATGAAGCGTAATGTACAACTGATGTAGCGTAATGTATAACTGATGAAACGTAATGTACAAGTGACTGATGAAGCGTAAAAAAAACGAATAAAAATACTTACTGATTCTATGTTGTTGCTCTTTAAAAAAAATAAAAGTGTGATATGTTTATAAGGTAATAAACAGTTAGTTGAAAGTAATTAATTGTTAGTAAAAAGGCTGAAATTTTAGTTTTTTATGTTTGACTATAATCTTTATGGATCTTGAAAATGATAATCTGTATGGGAATGATAAAAGAAGACTGCATTGGATTGTGTAAAAGTATTGAAAAACTGTTAAAATGGACCAATAGGAATAAGCCTTACCAATAAAATCATAATTAGGGGGTCAATTTAGATTAAGAAGGGGTCCAAATAGGAGGACCCTATAAAAAAACAAAGTACTTAATTTGATATGTAATTTTACACACAGAAATTTTGTCTACAATTTTTTTTTTACATAATTTAAGTATTTATGTATTTTAAGTAATTTTTCAAACTTTATGATAACACAAAGACACAAAGAGTAATACAATATTATCGGTCATTTAGTTCATACCAATTTATTGTTTTTGTCTATGAGTTAAAAAGGAAGTTAATTATATAAATTATTTCTATGATTTATTTTAAATTACGAATTTCGTCAATAAATTTAAAATATTGCATAAATCGTCTATTTTATAAAACTAATTACACTTTTCGTCCCTAATTTCTAACGGACATACATTTTAGGGACGAAATGTGAAATTAGTTAGCGATAATTTTAACGGAAATTATTAACGGACATTTATTTTAGAAACGAAAAAGGTAATTAGTTTCTAAAAGTGGACGAATTATGCAACTTTTTAAATTTAGAGTTAAATTCTTAATTTTAGATAAATCATAAGGACGATTTATGTAATTAACTCTTAAAAAAGTTAAGCAACAGTTTTGTTACGGAAACTAATTATATCAATCGGTTAAAATTTTTTTGCCTTATTTTATCGTACATAATAAGTATACTTCAGAAAAGAAGTTTGAAATGTGTAATTAGTTTTTGTGATTACAACGTCGGTGTAATTTTTTAATTATGGATATATTATTTTAGACTAGAGAGGTAAATTATGTAATCTACTCCAACACAAGTAAAAGCAGCATTTGTTGATTGTGGAAGCTTTGAAAAACTCAAAGCCTTGATGGAAGGTAATGTTTTATTGTTTTTAGACAATAAATTTGAAATTTGAATGAATGAATATTATTTGTTTAAGTTAGTGGTGATTAAGACATTAAGTTGGGTTTGATGCAAATCTTTGACTTGTATCTAATTCCCAATACAAATGTATTCCAAAGAGAAGCTACCAAGCATTTATGGAATCTAGTGTCATACAAAGATCACTCTTGTTTCTATTGTCTTTGTCATTACCATTATGTAACATGTATTTCGATTATTTCAAATTTAATCAAACTATTTGACTATGAAAACCGAGTTGTGTTGCGATTACAAATCAATATGATTACCGTGACTTCATATTTTAAAGCGCATCCAATGATCCTAACAAAGTTAACGTTTTTTGTGTTTACCATGATGTATGGGTTTCGATCGACTAATTAAATCAACTAGGATTCGAATCCACTATATGAATTCGGAAAATGAAAGACTTTAATGAGAAACTAATGTGACATTTACAAAAAATGATGGCATCTAAACTCAAAAGGATTCAAGTTGAGATCAACAACTTTGGATTGATACTTGAATCGTTAACAAGCATTAACACGTACTAATAGAGATTCAAATGACTTAAAACATATCGAGAAAATGCCCTTTTAGGAAAGTCGTTTTTGTTTAAGGTTTTCTTAATTTTATCACTATCTATAAGTATTTAAATCGATGAATCATGTATAAAAACTTGCAAAGTATCATGTCCTATTTATAAATTAATTTTTAAAATTTATATAAAATAGTTAGTAAATACCAAATGACACGTTAGTATGTGTATGAACACAAAATGCCGACCTATAATCCAAAATTCAAACGGCATGTGAGTACACAATACATTAAAAATCATTGTTCTTAAAAGACGACATTTGTTTGTATCGAAAGATTATAAACCGAATTCTATATTTCTTTGATGTTTGTCTGTGATTTTGCCTCGTTCTCGGTCTGTGCTTTTTTAAGAGGACCGAGTCCGAGGTAAAATCACGGACTCGATCCGTAGTCCGAGTTTTTCATGAACGTATCAAACATAGCCTTTAGTTATGGCCATGTAACATATTTGGGATATAAAACTTCTACGAACACATTTTAGCTCCATCAAAAATTTAAGAGTAAAAATCCATAGTAGAAACTAAGCTCAATCAAATACCCCTAAATTGGTTAATCTATTCTTCAATGACGAATCCATAACGTAAAAACGAAGCGATTTTCAAACAATTTTCTTGTTTATATCTTGAACAAATTTACCTACAAATTGCCTATAACAATAAGAACTTTCTTTCATAAAAAGTTTGAGTATCCACCGTCACTTAGTAGCTCCGCCCCGACCAATCTCGCCATTACTACATTATTGCCCACTGAAGCTTAATAATGAAGTGTGATTACTCAAGTTCTTCACTAATTACAGTAACTCCTGGCAGTGGCGGATCTAGAAATTTGTTATAGGATATGCAACGTCTAGTGTTGCGACACCGGAATATCACAAGTACAATAGGGTAGAAGGTTCGGATCCGAAAGACTTGATCCGAAGAAGACCTTCAGCCTAGTTCTAATCTTCGATCTCAAACTTATCTGCACAAGTAAGGAAACACACGAGTAAACGGAGCGGGGATGATCCCCTGGTTTACCTCGGGCGTGAGAGTAAGATTTCAAAGAGTAAGAAATAAATGAGTAAAGTAATAGTTTAGAGAGTGTGTGAAAAGTTACCCTTGATGTGACATGTGTGTCTGGTATTTATAGGTTTCCCAAAAGAGGGTGTCTGACCTAGCGAGATCTTTCGGCATAACGGCGGGCTGATGTCTGACCTAAAGAGTTCTTTCGGTAATGTCGGTTAGCCGATAGAAGTCTATCGGCTACCGAGGTACGTCATCAGCCCCCCTAGTCTAGTATTACATAGTTAAGATTATGTGATGCTTGACTAGAAGAACAAAAATGTTGTGGCTCTTTCGGTCGTTCTTTCAGCTGATAGGGGTGTCTCTTGAGTTTCTCCGGAATTGGTGACCGTCTGTCTATTTTAGGCGGGATAATTGGGTTTTAGCTTCGGCGGGAAGTTTTTCAAACTGAGGCAATTAATGCTGGTGCCACCTGCCGCTATGTCATTGGTCGATGGAGGCGGCGATTTCAGACGCGCGTCCCATCGTCTGACATACACTTGCCTATAAATAGCCCATTTTACCCCATTTGTAACTTTTTTCTTCTCACCGTTTTCTTTTTTACTCCTTCACTGTGTGTTTTTTCTTCCCTCAAACTTCGATTGTTTTTTCGTTTTTCTTCTGATTTTCATTATGTCGAAGCAAAGTAAGGAAGACCTCCGGCGATGTTTCACAATTCTAACCCAAGAGTATCTAGATTCTTTTTTGGAGAAGTATGCCATTGGGCCTGGATATGGTGCCGTTTTGCCGGGTCCGACTGATACCATTCTTGATGCTCCTCGTGGTAAAATGGGTGTGTACGCCGATTGGTTCGAGTTTTCTAATATCCGTCTTCCCTTTTCTAAACTTTTTCTTGAATTTTGTGAATACTACAAGATCACACCTTCACAGTTAAATCCTCTGGGGGCTTTAAGACTGGCCTGCTTTGAAGTTCAAAGCTGGGCCCTGGGCCATCGGCCTTCGTTAAACCTTTTCCGGACGTTTTATAAATTAGGGAAAGCCGGTGATTGGTTTACCGTGGATAAAAGAAGAAAGCCTAGCCCGGCTTGTTCATCCGGCTCTCCTTCAGGCCTGAAGAATTGGAAGCCCAAGTTTTTCTTTGTTAATGCTACCGTGGTTCCCATTCGGTTGAGGTGGAAACATAAGGATGAGTCTGTTTCGGACGAACCAATTTTAAAGGGGGTTGTTCCGGACTCCACCATTAGGGATTTTACGAATCATCAAATAGAATGCCGGTCGTTTCCGGAACATGTTTTGGTTATGGCTGGTCTGAGCCGAGTGTGGACGTCCAACCTTCAGAGACCTTGTTTGCAGATGAATGATCGAGGTGAGTTAAGTTTCTTAGATCTTGTTTGTTCGATAATTACTATCAATCCTTATTTTAAACATATGTATTTTTGTAGATCTGCCTCTGATTGATTTTCTAGAGTTGACCCGATGGGATGGAGTTAAGTACGTTACCCGACCCATCGCGGAAGGTGAACAAACTTGGTTGGTCCGTATGAACTCTCGGGTGGTACATATGTCTGCTGATCCTCTTCCCCCACCTTACACTGATGCCGATGCTGTTTTTCCGGCAGGTTATGACTTGAGGGATCCTTCGGATGAGGACTTTGTTCGACCAGCCCACGGGACCATCATAGGGTCCGGAGGTCAACCAGCGAGGACTAGTAATAATACTATTCCCTTGCTTTTCAATGCTTTGTTTGCCAAATCTTCAACTTCTATGGGGAATGCAGCTGTGAAGAAGAGAAAAGCTACCGATTGGTTTTCTATTTCCGGAAGTGCGGTTGCCGATGCTGTTGTGGCGCCCGAAGCAGAAACTGAGCCGAGGGTTAAAGCGAAGAAGATGAAAAAGATTTCTTCGTCGGCAACAACTTTGATTATTAAAGAGAAAGAAAGTACTCCACAATCTGATACTTCCCAAGTAACTGGTTCTTCAAGGCCTAAAGAGAAGAGTAAAGAGGTTGTTCTTTCTATGCCTTGCCCTCAGAGTGACTTGGTTATTGTTGAAAGTTCTGGAGAGGGGGACGGAGCTTCCTTGGATGGTACGGAATCATACTGTGATCCTCCTTTAGGTGAAACGTCTTCCGAAACAGCTTTTGCACTGGGACTGATAGTTTATGATGACTTATCGACAGGTTCCCATGCTAATTTGGAGAAAGCTATTCTGAATCCGGAGCAGATTATTGAAGAAATGAGTGCTAGAGATGTGCTTGAGAGGCCTTTAAAGGACATTCCTACGGCTGATCCGATGGACTTGGGAAATGAAGAGCTGGTGGCTCCTATTTTGGTTGAGAAGCCTTTATTGCAAACTGATACCGGGGTTTTGGTGAATCGGGAGGATGAGGGTTACCAACACCGGTCACCGGAGGGTTTACTTCATGCCTCTTCATCTTTGGTTGTTTCTCAATCCGAACAAGATCAGAATTTGGTGGCCGAAGATTCTACCAAAGTTTCAATGAAGAAAACAAAAGGTAATTTTCTTTCTTCCGGTATCATCCAATTTTCTCCTATTTCACAGTTGACGGGGTCTTTCACCCGGACTCGGGTCTGGGTGAAAAGTAAAGACTTGATCCTTTATTTGTTTTCCGTGATCATTCTTTTTGTCTTTTAATGACCTTCTTTTTGTCTTTCAGAAAAAGGAAAGCAAGTTGTATCCCATACGGATATGGATGTTCAGTCTGGAGGTGATCCCTCGGATACCGAATCCGAAGGTTTAGATGCGGCCTTGGCTGATTCTTTGTTTGTGCCGGAGATAAGTGGTGTAAAATGTGGGGATCTTGTTGAACCACAATCTTTTAATGTCAATCGGCACCTGGTTGATCATCTTGCTACCCCCGCTGAGGTTCTTCGTCTTAGGAAGCTTGGTAATGTTCAGGCTGGTCAGGAATTCGACTTTGCTCTTGCCTCACTAAACGTTATAGGTCCTGACCTCCGTCGCCGAATGGAATCATCGGCACGGGAAACGGAGGAGCAACGATTCCGAGCTCTGGAACTCGAAGGTAAACTTTCAGCTGCTCTTGACCGGAAGAAATATTATCGCGAGAGAAGTCAGAACTTGGCTAGGGAGGTAGATACCCTGAAGGCTTCTTCCTCCCATCTTACTGAGATTGCTGTTCGCCAGTTTCGGGACAAATGGGAGGTGGAGCATCAAACCAAGTTAGACCAACTGAGGAGCTTTCTGGATGCCCGGCAACAAACCGAAATAGCCAGTTTGAAGGCAGAGCATGAAATTGCTTTGGCTGAGGCTCGCGCCCAATGTGACCTTAAAGGCGATGTGCTCAAATCTATGGAGGAACGGTTGAGGAAACAGGACATTGAGTTGGCTGCACTTCGTTCGGACAGATGTTGGCTGGTAACAATGGGTCCAAAACATGTTGTGCAAAAGCTACACTCGAGTCACGAGTACTCCCGTCCCCAAGAGCAGATTCGGACGCTGAACTATAGAATGGGGTGTCATGATGGTTTGGTTGCCGGAATTAGTCTTGGTCGTCCGGGGAAAAAACCTTCTTCTTCTCCGTTTTTCAATGCCAATGCTGCTTCTGAACTGGAGAAAGCGATATCCGATGCTTCTAAAGTTACATATCCTTATCTTGAAGCTCTATCAGCCACCGAGAGTTCCTCAATAGAAGATTTTAAAACCGTTGAGCCAGCAGCGGGTCCTCCTTCGGATGAGGAGTGACATCTTTATGTTGTAATTTTTTCTTTTGTCATGTAACAAATGAGATGTGTCTTCGACCTGTGAAGACGTATTTCCCTGAACAATTTATCACGAATATGATTTTCCACTGTTTGTTTAATTTCCGGATTTACTTGCATCCTTTGTTTATCTGTTATGATTTTTATATGTTGTTAAAAATGTTTTGTGTGAAATTTGTTGAGGCCAGGCTCAATTTTTCATTCGGAGTTAGGTCCGATAATTATTGAGGTTAGGCTCAATTTTTCATTCGGAGTTAGGTCCGATACTTGTTGAGGTTAGGCTCAATTTTTTATTCGGAGTTAGGTCCGCTATTTATTGAGGTTAGGCTCAATAATTTATTCGGAGTTAGGTCCGATATTTATTGAGGTTAGGCTCAATAATTTATTCGGAGTTAGGTCCGATACTTATTGAGGTTAGACTCAATATTTTATTCGGAGTTAGGTCCGATATTTGTTGTTTGAGTTTCATCCTTATTTTTTCTTAGACTATCTGAGTTAATAGTATGTTCAATCACTTCGTCAAGCATCATGAACATTCATTCGAATAGTGCTAATAGTAAAATGAAGGGAAAAAAAGTTGGCTACTGATAGTGTTAGTAGGGAATGGCTCATACACATAGCCCATTAACCCCCTAAACACATAACCTGACTTACAAAAGGTTGCATGCTATCTCCTACTGTCCGGGAGCCAAGGCCATGTCCCGGCAAATGTCCGGGAGCCAAGCCATGTCCCGGCAAAGTGTCCGGGAGCCAAGCCGTATCCCGGCGAAGTGTCCGGAGCCAAGCCCGTGTCCCGGCAAAGTGTCCGGGAACCAAGCCCGTGTCCCGGCTAGTGTCCGGGAGACAAGCCCGTGTCCCGGCAAATGTCCGGGAGCCAAGCCGTGTCCCGGCAAAGTGTCCGGGAGCCAAGCCGTATCCCGACGAAATGTCCGGGAGCCAAGCCGTGTCCCGGCAAACTGTCCGGGAACCAAGCCCGTGTCCCGGCTAGTGTCCGGGAGACAAGCCCGTGTCCCGGCAAATGTCCGGGAGCCAAGCCGTGTCCCGGCAAAGTGTCCGGGAGCCAAGCCGTATCCCGACGAAGTGTCCGGAGCCAAGCCCGTGTCCCGGCAAAGTGTCCGGGAACCAAGCCCGTGTCCCGGCTAGTGTCCGGGAGACAAGCCCGTGTCCCGGCAAGTGTCCCGGGAACCAAGCCCGTGTCCCGGCAATGTCCCGGGAGCCGAACCCTGTCCCGGCAATGTCCCGGGAGCCGAACCCGTGTCCCGGCAGATGTCCGGGAGCCAAGCCCGTGTCCCGGCAGTGTCCGGGAACTTGGCCCCGTGTCCCGGCAATGACCGGGAACCTAGTCTCGTGTCCCGGCGGTGTCCGGGAGCCAAGCCTCGTACCCCGGCTGTATCCCGGCACTTAGCGCCCCTGTGTCTGGAGACCTGCCGATCAGTCCGACACTCATGGCCTGGCATGTATAAAGATTTGTGTAGACCAACACTGATGCTTTGGAGTTCGTCTCACAATACCATACTCCTGACATCCTACCAGTCAGACACTCAAGCCTAATCCTTGAGTGTAACCGTCAGAGCATTAATAAAGTTATATTAATGACATAGACGTTAATAGCCATTGGAATCCTATTGATGAGCCATAAATGGTCATCATTGCCATACGTTGCTAATACCTGGAAGTGTTGGGTATAAATACTTAACACTTCAGGTTCTGGACACAGACTCATCATCTTCATCATTCCCATCCAACTTACACACAGTACTTGGCCGGAGTATTCACACACTTCCCGCAGTAAACATATTCCGATCATCTTCTTCAACCAACCACTTGACCACCTTAGGCTCGCCAAGAGCTTGATAGGTTTGCACTGCTAAGCAGGAGGTCAAGGGGTTGAATCCCAAACACCCAAGTTACTGAGCCTGCTACTATTTGCTCAAACATTGGCGCCATCCGTGGGACACGTTTTAGCAACGGTGTCTCATTTCATTTCTATCTTTCTTCCATTTCATTTCTTAGTTTCACCACCATTTTTTCTTCTCCATGGAAGGAAATTCCTCATCACAAATCGGTTCAGTTAAGCCAAAGACAACCACCAATACCCCATCCACCACCCCACCTAATTACATATACATGGCGCAGGAAGAAACTACATCTCGCAAACGGAAGGCATCAGTCCTTCAAGATTGGGTGACGGAGCCTATTTGCTTCCCACCAATTGAAACTCCTTCCATCAACCCTGTAGTAATACAAATCCGGTTAGCCAACTATGAAGTGAGCAAGGCATATGTTGATACAGGGAGCTCAATGGACATTATTTATGCCCACTGTTTTAGGAAGCTCCCTGAAAAAGTACAAAATTCAAAGCGTCCAACACAATTCCCTCTAGTGGGGTTTTCAGGTGAGACGCATTGGCCAATCGGAGAGGTAGCAATAAACATGATGTTAGGAGAATATCCACACTATAGGTTAGAAATGATTAATTTTGCAATCATTGATGCACCATCGGCCTACAATGTCCTACTGGGCAGGCCTGCATTACAAAAATTTGGAGCAATTCCATCAACCATTCATGGCATGATAAAGTTCCCTACCCCAGCTGGCATAGCCACAGTCAGGGCTAGAACGTCATGGCCTAAAGAGTGCAAACAGGCAGAGAAACCAAAACTGGTAGAGGGTCCCAAAAGTGATCCGGCAATGGAAATCATGGATGGTCCGGAACAAAAAGTTATTATTAATAAACGTTTCCCTGAACAACCAGTGACCATTGGTTCACAACTCCCAACACAGACAAAGACTAAACTCATAGCGTTACTAGAATCAAACCTTGATGTCTTTGCATGGCAGACATCAGACATGACTGGTGTCCCAAGGGAACTAGCAGAGCATTCCCTAAACGCGAATCCCAATATTGTGCCAATCCGACAGAAAAAACGAGGCATGGCCCCGGATCGTAGTAAATCTGCATGTGACCAAGTAAACAAAATGGTCGAAGCAGGGATTGTCAGAGAGGTAAAATACCAAACTTGGATTGCTAATCCAGTTATGGTAAAGAAAGGAGATGGTTCTTGGAGATTATGCGTTGATTTCAAAGACATTAACAAAGCTTGTCCAAAGGACAACTATCCTTTACCAGAAATCGATTGGAAAGTGGAGTCCTTAGATAGATTTAGACTCAAATGCTTTTTAGATGCATATAAAGGTTATCACCAAATTTGTATGAAAAAAGGTGATGAAGACAAAACAGCTTTTCACACAGACCAAGGCATATTTTGTTTCCAAAAAATGCCATTTGGCTTGAAAAACGCTGGAGCAACCTATCAACGTCTAATAGATGAAACTTTCAAAAATCAAGTGGGAAGGAACATAGAAGCTTATGTAGATGACATAGTTATCAAAAGCAATACGGAAGACATCATGTTGGCTGATATCCTGGAAACTTTCCAAACATTACGTAATATTAACATGAAGCTTAATCCATCCAAGTGTAGTTTTGGCATGGAGGAAGGAAAATTCTTGGGACATATTGTTACACCTAATGGCATCAAAGTCAATCCTAAGAAGGTTCAGGCAGTCATTGACATGCCATCTCCTTCCACCAAAAAGCAAGTCCAAAGCCTAAATGGCAAGCTAGCAGCACTAAGCCGTTTCTTGTCCAAAGCCGCAGATCGATCCCTCCCTTTCTTTAATACCTTAAAGGGATGCATTCGGAAAAAAGACTTCTCATGGTCTGAAGAAGCAGAAGTGGCATTTCAAGAAATGAAGAAATTCATGGCCAATCTCCCAACACTCACGGCTCCAATAGCGGGAGAGACACTAACTATATACTTGGCTGCTTCCAAGGAATGTGTAAGCGCGGTTTTAATAGCCCAACGAGGCGACTCACAAATGCCGATCTATTTCATCAGTAGGGCACTGAAAGGCCCAGAGGTTAATTATCCATGTTTGGAAAAATTAGCACTCTCTTTGGTTCATGCGTCTAGACGTTTGAGGAGATATTTTCAAGGACATCCCATCCAAGTGCTAACAGACAAACCAATCAAACAAATATTGGGTAAACCAGAAGTGTCGGGACGATTAGCAAAATGGGCAATTGAACTGGGAGAACATGAAATTTCTTTCCAACCTCGAAACTCGATGAAAGGACAAATCTTGGCAGATTTCCTGGCTGAAATCGAATGAATGGAAGAACCAAAGGATCCATTGGTGGCAGACAGTCCTCCTTGGACCCTCTTCACAGATGGCGCATCCAGCCTAGAAGGGTCAGGAGCTGGTCTCATACTCACAGATCCAGATAAAAACGAGTATACCTACGCCCTTAAGTTTGACTTCCCGGCAACCAACAATGAAGCCGAATACGAAGCTCTCTTATCAGGGCTACGAATAGCTAGAAAGATGGGAGTTCAAAATATAGAAGCTTTTGTGGACTCCCAGTTGGTAGCTAATCATATCAATGGTAGCTATGAAGCAAATCAAACTTCCATGCAACAATACTTGGAAGAAACCAGAAAAATCATTTCGGACTTCTCAAAATTTACCATAGAGCAAGTGCCAAGAAACCGTAACAAAATAGCAGATGCATTGAGCAAACTTGCCGCATCCTCCTTCGCCCACCTCAAGAAAGAATTGTTGGTGGAAGTCCTAACTGAGAAATCCATAGTGCCAACAAAGGAAGTGGCCGCAATAACGGAGGAAGACTGTTGGATGACTCCAATAAAAAACTTCCTTCAGAATGGACAACCCCCGGAAGACAAACAACTAGCAAGGAAAATCAGAATGAAGGCACCAATGTATCTCCTCATAGACAACTACCTGTTTAGGAAGTCTTTTTTGGGTCCACATCTAAGATGTGTTGGCCCAACACAAGCAAAGGATCTAATTCAGGATGTACATGGTGGAAGTTGTGGCATGCATGCAGGCCCTCGTTCGGTAACCACTAAGGTCATGAGACTTGGATACTTCTGGCCATCCATGCACAGAGATGCAAAGGAAGAAATTGAAAAATGTGAATCATGCCAAAAACATGCGTCAGTCTCAAAAATGCCAAAGCAGGACCTCATTCCAGTGACTAGCGCCTGGCCATTTTACAAATGGGGAATCGACATTGTCGGACCATTCCCCCCTGGGGTAGGCAATGTTAAATACCTTTTAGTGGCTGTGGACTATTTCACAAAATGGATTGAAGCTAAGCCCTTGGCAACTATCACCGGGCCTCGAATGATAAGCTTCGTTTGGGAACAAATAGTATGTCGCTTCGGAGTTCCACACGTCCTTGTCAGTGATAATGGAAAACAATTTGCAGATAATCCATTTAAGACTTGGTGTCAGGATATGGATATCCAACAACGATTCACCTCTGTGGCACACCCACAAGCTAATGGTCAGGTTGAAGTCATGAACAAAGCAATCGTCAAGGGAATTAAGGCCAGATTGGGAAAATATGCAAAGGCATGGGTAGACGAAATCCCAGGCATTCTTTGGGCACATAGAACTTCCCCCGGCAGAACTACATCTGAAACCCCTTTCAGCCTAGTCTATGGCACTGAGGCAGTTATCCCACCAGAACTTACAATCCCTACTCACCGGACTCTTCATTTCAATCCGGAGCTAAATGAAGAAGCCCTAAGTGAGAACTTGAATATCATCGAGGAGCGAAGAGAAATATCTCTCATCCGACAAGCAGAAAGCCATAGACAGATGGCTAAGTATTATAACCGAAGAGTCCGACACACATCTTTCAAAGTGGGAGATCTCGTATGGCGGAAGAATGAAGCTAGCAGGACCGAAAACTTGGGCAAGTTGGGTCCCACATGGGAAGGCCCATATAGTGTCCTTGAAGCACATGGAACTGGCTCCTACACCCTGTCTGACTTAGATGGACAACCATTACCCAGGACATGGAATGCAATGAATCTAAAAAGGTGCTACATTTAATATTTACATAGTATTGCTGATTGTTAGCACTTGCAACCACAACACCCGTCAGGATGTGCCTAGCCAACAGTTGTTTCAATGCTGAAAATTTAAAAAAAAAAAAAAAAAAGCAAAAAAATTTTCGCCGGCACAAAGGGCCGGCTATATGCCGGCTACCAATGCCAAGCCGCCGGCACAAAAGTGCCGGCTATATGCCGGCTAAATTAAACCAAGCCGCCGGCACAAAAGTGCCGGCTATATGCCGGCTACCAATGCCAAGCCGCCGGCACCAAAGTGCCGGCTATATGCCGGCTAACAATTTAACCAAGTTGCCGGCACAAAGGGCCGGCTATATGCCGGCTGCCGGCTAATAAATAAAAAAAAAAAAAAAAAAAAAAAAAAAGAACAGCCGGCCAGTCTGGATGCCAAGTCTGGATATCTGGGGAATCTGGCAAACTTTGGTATTTGGCCAACTCACTCATCAGGGATTTGGCCAACCATAAGAAAACGCTCTTCAAAGAGTCATTCACAGCAATGCACCTCAAAATACAAAGTGGTCTGATCTATGTATCCCACAAGGCAACAAACCTGATACACCACCCCAAACTACGTTTGGAAGGAAATTTAGCAAAAGGCACATATAGACATCTTAAATCTACGCCAAACATGCAATCACATATTCGTCTTTTTACCTACTGGGAAAAGGCAAGCACTTCTCATTGGGAAGCGACATCACTCGCGAGTAAAACAAATTGAAGGTTAACCAACAAAAGTGCCATCGGCACGATATGAAATATACATGAGATGCCAACATCTAGCTATGTCATCGGCATACAAAAGCACCATCGGTACTCAAATGATTGTCATAGACACAACTCAATATAATTACTCTTACGCACACCCAAGATGGTGTGACACAACATCCAAGATGGCAGGTTAAATATGTATTATTGGCTTGATCACCCAATAAAACATTATTTTCCACAAGACACATTGGACATGGCCTCGGTCAGAACTACTCAAGGCAACCTCAAGCGGCCAAGAAAGGCATGGCCAAAAAATAGCCGGAAGAGACAATAAGAACAAAAAAAAGTTAGGCTTCAAAAAACCATTTTAAAACCTAACTGGGGGGCATGATAGTGTTAGTAGGGAATGGCTCATACACATAGCCCATTAACCCCCTAAACACATAACCTGACTTACAAAAGGTTGCATGCTATCTCCTACTGTCCGGGAGCCAAGGCCATGTCCCGGCAAATGTCCGGGAGCCAAGCCATGTCCCGGCAAAGTGTCCGGGAGCCAAGCCGTATCCCGGCGAAGTGTCCGGAGCCAAGCCCGTGTCCCGGCAAAGTGTCCGGGAACCAAGCCCGTGTCCCGGCTAGTGTCCGGGAGACAAGCCCGTGTCCCGGCAAATGTCCGGGAGCCAAGCCGTGTCCCGACAAAGTGTCCGGGAGCCAAGCCGTATCCCGACGAAATGTCCGGGAGCCAAGCCGTGTCCCGGCAAACTGTCCGGGAACCAAGCCCGTGTCCCGGCTAGTGTCCGGGAGACAAGCCCGTGTCCCGGCAAATGTCCGGGAGCCAAGCCGTGTCCCGGCAAAGTGTCCGGGAGCCAAGCCGTATCCCGACGAAGTGTCCGGAGCCAAGCCCGTGTCCCGGCAAAGTGTCCGGGAACCAAGCCCGTGTCCCGGCTAGTGTCCGGGAGAAAAGCCCGTGTCCCGGCAAGTGTCCCGGGAACCAAGCCCGTGTCCCGGCAATGTCCCGGGAGCCGAACCCTGTCCCGGCAATGTCCCGGGAGCCGAACCCGTGTCCCGGCAGATGTCCGGGAGCCAAGCCCGTGTCCCGGCAGTGTCCGGGAACTTGGCCCCGTGTCCCGGCAATGACCGGGAACCTAGTCTCGTGTCCCGGCGGTGTCCGGGAGCCAAGCCTCGTATCCCGGCTGTATCCCGGCACTTAGCGCCCCTGTGTCTGGAGACCTGCCGATCAGTCCGACACTCATGGCCTGGCATGTATAAAGATTTGTGTAGACCAACACTGATGCTTTGGAGTTCGTCTCACAATACCATACTCCTGACATCCTACCAGTCAGACACTCAAGCCTAATCCTTGAGTGTAACCGTCAGAGCATTAAAAAAGTTATATTAATGACATAGACGTTAATAGCCATTGGAATCCTATTGATGAGCCATAAATGGTCATCATTGCCATACGTTGCTAATACCTGGAAGTGTTGGGTATAAATACTTAACACTTCAGGTTCTGGACACAGACTCATCATCTTCATCATTCCCATCCAACTTACACACAGTACTTGGCCGGAGTATTCACACACTTCCCGCAGTAAACATATTCCGATCATCTTCTTCAACCAACCACTTGACCACCTTAGGCTCGCCAAGAGCTTGATAGGTTTGCACTGCTAAGCAGGAGGTCAAGGGGTTGAATCCCAAACACCCAAGTTACTGAGCCTGCTACTATTTGCTCAAACAGCTACTAAAGCCTTTCATTCATACTTGACAAAGAAAGAAAAAAGATTACATTGCTCACGGTTAGTTAATTATAATATTTCCGAAGGTTCATGGCATTCCATGTTCTGGGTATGGGTGTTCCGGTCATGTCTTCCAGCCTGTATGCTCCATTACCCATATTTTTAACTACCTTATACGGACCCTCCCATTTTGGCCCTAGCTTGCCTTCACTTTCCTGTCGACTTGCTTCGTTCTTTCGGAGAACCAAGTCATTTTCTTTCAGTACCAGCTTTCTTACCTTCCTGTTGTAAGTCTCTTCCAGTTTTTCTTTGTACTTGGCCTCTTTGGCTGACGCTGCATTTCTCCGCTCTTCCAGCAATACTAGATTGAGTCGGATCTCTTCTTGGATCAGCTCAATGGCGTCAAAGTGCATGGTGGGCCAGAAGTATCCCAATCCAGTGATCTTTGCGACCATGCTTCGTGGTCCGGCATGCATTCCGCATGCTCCCTCGTGCATTTCTCGGATCACATAATTGGCCTGCAATGGTCCTAAACAACGGAGTAAGGGTGACAATGGGCTTTTGCGATAGAGGGTAATACCTTTCATTGCGTAATTTGGCGCCTTCATCCGGACCTTTCGAGCTTCACTCGGATCTTGTGGCAAGATTCCCTCCTGTAAGAACTTCACTATTGGTGTCATCCAGGTGACTCCTTCATCTTCCACAATCATTAATGTTTCCTTCGGATTATCTATGGCCCGTAGATCTTGCTTTTCTACCATTACTTCCATCGCTGTATGTCCGAACGCTATGGACGCCAACTTGCTCAA
Organism: Senecio squalidus; assembly: GCA_910822075.1. Lineage (NCBI taxonomy): Eukaryota > Viridiplantae > Streptophyta > Magnoliopsida > Asterales > Asteraceae > Senecio > Senecio squalidus. The sequence continues at coordinate 45,235,245 of CAJVGC010000592.1, read as the reverse complement.
AGTGTCAGCGACCTTGTTCTTTGTTCTGGGTACTTGTTCAATCGTGCACGATTGGAAAGTGGACATCAAGTTCTTCGCCTTTTCCTTGTATTTGTTCATTCGGTCTTCCTTTGCTTCATAAGTTTCGTTGATTTGGTTGGCCACCAACTTTGAGTCTACTCTAACCTTCAAGTGTTCTACTTTCTTTTCTTTTGCTTTTTGGAGTTAGGTTATCAGAGCTTCATATTCAGATTCGTTGTTTGTGTTGTCAAAACCGAAACGAACGGAAAATGAGAACTCTTTCCCTTCCGGACTAATGAGCAGAATCCCCGCTCCCGAACCTTCTGAACTGGAAGATCCGTCGGTGAACAAATTCCAGACTTGATCTTTCTTCGGGTTTTTTCCTTCGACATCGGATTCTGCTGGTCTCTTTCTTTTCTTATTCTTGATTGGTTGTTCATCCCTGGTTTCCATCGGAGTAAATTCCTTGGATACTACCTGATCAGGAACTTCGGCTATGAAATCAGCTAGAATTTGTCCTTTAATAGATGTCCTGGGAACGTATTCTATATCATAACTTCCTAACTCGATGGCCCACTTTGTAAGTCTCCCCGCCGTCTCCACATTCCTTAGGATCTGCCTTAATGGTTGATCAGTGATCACCCGGATACTATGAGCTTGGAAGTATCTCTTTAACCTTCGGGAAGTATAAACCAAAGCCAGTGCTATCTTTTCTACCTGGGTGTAATTGTTTTCAGGACCTTGTAGTACCTTGCTAACAAAGTAGATGGGTGTTTGTTCTCCTTTTCTCTCAGCCAGGAGAGCTGAGCTAATGACTTCGGTTGTTGCCGACAAGTATAGGATCAGCGTTTCTCCTTCCATCGGTGCCGTAAGAGTGGGAAGAGCCAAGACGGACTTTTTTATCTCTTGTAGAGCTTCTTCAGCTTCTGATGTCCACCGGAAGTCCTCCTTCTTTACGCAATTTTTCAAGGTTCGAAAAATTGGTAATGACCTTTCGGCAGATTTTGCTAGATATCTTCCCAGGGCTATGACCTTCCCGTTCAAACTTTGAACTTCCTTCATTGTTTTGGGCGACGAGAGTTGTTCTAAGTCTCGAACCTTTTCCGGATTTACTTTAATACCATCAGGCGTAACGATGTGACCCAGAAATTTTCCTTCTTCCATTCCGAAGGAGCATTTCTTTGGGTTAAGCTTCATGTTGATTCGTCGGAGGTTAGCGAAAGTTTCCCGAATGTCCTGGATCATTACTTCTTCCGACGTAGATTTTATGACTAGGTCATCAACATATGCCTCTAGATTCCTTCCGATCTGTTCTGAAAAAGCTTTGTCTATTAGCCTCTGGTAAGTCGCTCCGGCATTCTTAAGACCGAAAGGCATCTTTCGGTAACAGAAGATTCCCATATCAGTGTGGAAAGCTGTCTTGTCTTCATCCTCCTTTGCCATTTGTATCTGGTGGTATCCTTTGTAGGCATCCAGGAAGCATTTGAATCTGAAACCTACTAATGCTTCCACTTTTAGATCTACCTCCGGCAATGGATACGCATCCTTCGGGCAAGCGTCGTTGAGATCCTTGAAATCAACACACATTCTCCATGTGTTGTCACTCTTACGAATCATGACCGGATTGGCTACCCAGGTTCGGTACCGAACCTCACGGAGAATTCCAGCTTCGGTCAGTTGCTTAACTTCTTCACAGGCTGCCCTACTTCGATCAGGTGCTAAGCCTCGCTTCTTCTGTACAATGGGACCTTTTCCTTTCTGAATGGTCAGCTTATGCTCGGCTAGCCCCCTTGGTACCCCAGTCATGTCCGAGGGTTTCCAAGCGAAGACATCCCTGCTTTGCCGGAGAAGCGTGATGAGCTTTTCCCGGCCTTCCTGAGTGAATGTGTCTCCAATTGTGACTGTTTGCTCCGGATGATCTGGGTGAACAATAACTCTTCCCAACTTGATTTCTTCTTCCTCCTTCTGCAAGATCTTCTCAATTTTCTGACACTCCAACACCTTGTGAGCCTCCGGATGAACTTCAACAATACCTCCGGGTGTCGGAAATTTCATGAGTGAATGGGCTGTTGATATAACGGCCCGTAGCTTTGCTATCCCAGGTCTTCCGATAATCACATTGTATGGAGAGTTCGCCCGAATAACTAAGAAATCGATTTCGACGGTCCGAAACTTGTCGTGATTGCCGATAGTGAGAGGCAAACGAATCTGGCCTATGGGCTTCACTGTCTCTCCGGAGAACCCGATCAAATACTGAGAACATCTTTCTATCTTGTTTTGTACTTCGGGCTCTAGTTTCAAGAAACATTGCTCAAAAAGTATTTCCGAAGCACTCCCGTTGTCAATGTATATCCTGTGGACCGTTTGATTTCCAATGTCTCCTACTATAACCATCGGGTCAGTGGTTCCTTTAGGACTACCAACCGGAGGAAAAGACATTTCCTGCATCATCCAAGGCTCTGTTTTTTCGATACGGGACGCGCTTCCCTCCCCTCCACAGGAGACCATTTGTATCTCTTTTCCTTTCCCTTTCCCGGGGAATGCCGGACCTTGCCTCTTCAGGCCGCCCAATTTGATACCCTCCATTAAATGATTAAGCTGACCCGTTCGTACAGCTTCCTCAATCTGTTTCTTCAACTGAAAACAATCGTTAGTATAATGTCCTTTGTCCTGATGAAATTCACACCATCGGTCAAGAAATCTCTTATCCGGAGCTCCAACTAAAGGAGCGGGGGCTGTGAAATGTATTCTTCCTTTTTCGGTGGCCAATACTTCACTGGGGGTCTTACTAAGCTCGGTAAAACTGACATGCCTTCGAGATTCACTGGAAGATACGAAAGGAGAGGCTCGGACCAGTCCTCGTCCGAATCTTCTTTCATGGCTGCCGGGGGAAAAGCTTTTTCGACTTGTGGAAAACCTCCATGGCGGGCTCGTAGCCGGAGGAACCATTTTTGATACTCTTCTGGATGCGGCTGTACTAGCTTCGACGTACTGCCTCGAAGCTTCCTTCCCGTTAAGGAACCTTTTCACTCGTTCCATCATCTCATCTACTGTTTCGGGTACCCTGGCGTTAAGTTTCGCTATAAGGGCTGGTACCCGAATCCCTTCCATGAATCCTGATACTTTCAGCATATCATCCCCTCCTTTAATCTGTAGGAGCTCCCGCTTCCATCTTTCTACGAAATCTTGAAGATTTTCGCCCTCCTTTTGCTTGATTTTTGCGATGTCTGTCGGGCCCCGAGTGTATCTACGTTGCTGCATGAAGTAAAGCTCAAACTTCCTTTTCATATCCTTGAAACTATCAATTCCTTCTTCCGGTAATTCGCCGAACCAGATCCTTGCCGGACCAACAAATGTCTGAGCAAACATTCGGCACCAGATTGGCATAGGCCAGCCCTCTGTATCGGCTGCACCGGAGAAAATGGCTAAATGATCGTCCGGGTCACCACTTCCATCATAGGTGCGTACGATACTGGGCATCTTAACTTTTCTGGACATTTTGAACGTAGAGATTCTTCTAGTGAACTTAGAGGCAAAGTCTGACTGATAAGGAAGATTCAAATCCTCCTCGTCATCACTGTATTCCGGCTCTGATTCACTATCATAGCGGATCTTCCGAGCCACAGGAGGAGTCCTTCGGGCTTGCTCTTTCTTCTTTCGTTCATGTTTTTCCAATAGGGCCTTAAGTGCATCATAGTTTTGTTCTAGGAATTCCTCCGAGATCTCCATGTTTTTCTCTACGGTAGTTTGTTCATTCCTTGGAGTTTCGTCTTCGACTATCGGCTCCCTTTGACTTCACGAGGCATTAACCGTAGAGGTGTTAGCCGTGAAAGCCGAGTACGGTCCTGTAGAAGCCATGTCCCACGGATGGCGCCAAATGTTGCGACACCGGAATATCACAAGTACAATAGGGTAGAAGGTTCGGATCCGAAAGACTTGATCCGAAGAAGACCTTCAGCCTAGTTCTAATCTTCGATCTCAAACTTATCTGCACAAGTAAGGAAACACACGAGTAAACGGAGCGGGGATGATCCCCTGGTTTACCTCGGGCGTGAGAGTAAGATTTCGAAGAGTAAGAAATAAATGAGTAAAGTAATAGTTTAGAGAGTGTGTGAAAAGTTACCCTTGATGTGACATGTGTGTCTGGTATTTATAGGTTTCCCAAAAGAGGGTGTCTGACCTAGCGAGATCTTTCGGCATAACGGCGGGCTGATGTCTGACCTAAAGAGTTCTTTCGGTAATGTCGGTTAGCCGATAGAAGTCTATCGGCTACCGAGGTACGTCATCATCTAGTAAATATAATAAATCTATTTAATTAACAAACGGTTCGATTGTCGGGTCGGGTGTTATTCGCTATTCGGTACATTCAAGATTGTTATTTAAGTTTTTGTTTCCAAAGCTGCAAATGTTGAATTTGTAATAAATTTACTTAAACATCAAACTAACACAAATGTGCGATCTCTTGCAATATTTCCTTACCTATTAGTGCAGATGAATATAAAGTTATATAAACCCGAGCGATTATACATGAAACCAAATTGAGAAGTTATAAACCATAAATTTCTCAAACTAAACAAGAAAAATACTAACATATGATATATAAAAAGTTAAAAATCTTAACAACATTATACTCAGCATCAACCTTAAAAACCAACAAATTTCTAGTCCAACGGTATTCGTGTTTAGTGATCTAAAGATCCAGGGGTTAAATATTTTATTAGTTACTTTAGTTAGTTTGACCGTTAAGAAAAATACATTCTATAGTTCTCTAAATCATTTTTTCCCGAGACGGTTTAATCAATTAACTTAGCTAAATATTAAATTAGTGTGATATAAAATCTTATTACTAATTTTAAATACATTTAAGAAAATTGAAAAAGAAGAAAGACAATGCATGGAAATACGTAACCCACCATTTATAATTGTCGCACAAATCAATGTTGCCTCCCACCACTCACCACGTTTTTCCTACTAGTAAATACCTAAATTACCCCTGCCACGTCCCATGCATATCTTGGATATTTTTATTTCAAAATAAGAAAAAGGGAATGTTTGAAAAACACAAAACCAAGCATGCTATACTTACGTTTACGTGTCTTTTGATCAAAAGAAACAAGAAAAATGTTACACTTTAATTACTTTCGTTTCTTTACAAATGGTTAAGAAACACATAAAAGAGATATTTAGTTATTTAACCTTGACTCATATGTAAAGATAAAACTTGAACTTTTTAGAAAACGTTTTCCGCTTTCTAATCTTGAAACCGTTTGATTAAAATACGTATCGATCTCATGATTTTTGCTTTTCAACCTAGTTTTTCTTATGTCAAAAGGGCTCGTAATGTGTCGTTTTGAGATTTTGTCTCTTATATTCTAAGGTGAAAGACTAAAATCGTGGCAATGATGCGTATTTCTCCTGATTTTAAAGATTATAAGTAATAGCATAAGAACACTTTTAAATAAAGATTTTGATAAATAGAAAATTCCGATTCTATGTTAAATATATTCAAACACGTTTAATGATTGAAATTAAAATCAACCGTCTTTATATTTAAGAAAAAAAAAATGTTTAAAAAAAACCATACAATTTACGTTTAAAAGATTATGACATGTTTTTATTTGATAATACATTAAAAAGAGTAACATCAGTTTGCATTTCTACGGAATTATTGCTTAATTCATGGAGTATAATTTTTTCCTATATGTTTTTATGTTTTGACAACGGTCTTATAAAGACTCGATAAAGATAGAGTCATCCCCAAATATTTTGGTACGGAATTCGCTGAGATTGACTTTAGATATCGCATTTTCAATCTTTTTACATACGAATCCATGTTACAAAGTTACACCCGAACAAAACATTAGGTAACAACTTATATTGAGGAGTCTTTTAAATTAACACAAACTAAACATTTTCAATTTAAAATGTTTGATTGAGGTAATGAGGTGGTAGCATTGAATTTTGTAAACTATTTTTGGAACAGTCGTCACCTGTGTTGTCACGTGATTTACCAGAAAAAGACTGTTGGACACGTGTCATAATCCTAGTGTCACTTCTAAATGCGGCCGATAGAGACGTCGTCTAAATTGTTTTTGATTATACATTGCATTGTTTAAATTTGGGCTAAATTGCAATTAAGATATGTGGTCCTTTATTGTTCGTTTTATTACATTTTACATCCTTTAGTATCCAAAAATTCATTGAGTATTTTCTTATACATTTACTAAGATAACCGTATACTACAAGTCTATCGAGTGAAATGTATTTTGATAGATATCATATTCATTTTGAATGGTTTATACACAATTTTGAGATCCTCGACAACTAATATTCACTATAATCTAAATATTTACAGCGGGTCAGGCTGCTTTGAAGGCTGCTTCAGGCAAAGTGACAAAACACGAGAAAGCATTCATTGAAAATCAACACGTGTTTATTCCCTTTGCTTTTAATACCTTCGGTTTCCTTGCACCGGAGGCGGTAGAGCTACTCAGTCGAGTTCAACGGGTTATGCATAGCAATGTTATGACCCCTAGACGTTTTGATGTAGTTTTTAAACGTATTGGCTTTGCAATCCAAAAAGGATTAGCGGCGCAGCTTGTTGCCCGCTTGCCTTCTGTCACTTTGTAAATTCTTACGTTCTAAATCTAATCAAATGTTAATCCAACTATAAAATATATCAAATATTCAGTTAAATCATAATAAACAGACTTAAAAAACAACGTTTTTGTAAAGAATTAAGACGATGTCTTTCTTACTACGGGTATAAATGAGTCGAGCAATGCCGATCTCAAACTTGACCCAATTACTAAAACCCGGTCTTGAAAATTGACTTGAACTCGACCGAATTTCAATCTTGAACCCGACTCGGTTACTAAACTCCGAGCTCGAAACTCGACTCGGTTCATATACATATTAACTTATAGAATAATAATAATTTAGTAAATATATGTATATAAAAGAGTAAAGATAATTTAACTAAGCTTAATAAATCCCGCTAGCTTCACAAGCCTAGTAAGTGGCACTCAAACTTAACTCGAAAGTTTATTCGTGTGGCTCGACTTGTTTAAAACGAGTCAATTTAGATAATTGGCCAATAAGTTCTATATAATTTGCGAACAGTCTCGTCTCGTTTAAACTTAAATTGATAGTGGTAAAAACTCTATAAAATAGAGTAACAAATACACTCTTCCAAAACCTTTTTTTTCTTCTTTTTCATCCTAAAACCCTCTCCACACCGGAAACTTTTTCCATCTTCTTTCTCACAACTCCGTCACTTTTCTAGCCTCTATCTCTGTCTCTTCTTTTTCTACACCTTTTTCCCCTTTCCAAGATTTTATCACTTGCACGCTTTATTCTTCTAATCCGAATAATCTCATCTTCTCATACAATTTCAACACCTAACTCACTCTCACTCACTCACAAATATCATGTCTTTAATCAAACAAACAGTACACAAAAACATCGTTACAGTAAATTCTTCACAAAATAACTTTTCAAACCGAATCGTCAGAATATCACTTACTGATAAGTATGCCACTGATTCTTCCGGTGATGAAAATCCACTACCCAAAACGGCGTCGTTTCGTAGGAAAAGAGTGAAAAAATACATAAACGAGCTCAAATTTGAAAATGAAGTCAAAATTAACGATTCCGTTAAACTTAACGGAAAAAGGAAGGTGAGAGAGAAGGATGTGACGGTGGATAAACGGTTGAAGGTTAAAATGGGAAAAGTTAAGTTTCGGGGAGTCCGGCAACGGCCGTGGGGGAAATTCGCGGCGGAGATAAGAGATCCGACGAGACGTGTACGGTTATGGTTAGGTACTTTTGATACAGCTGAAGAAGCTGCTATGGTGTATGATCACGCGGCTATTCGGATTCGTGGACCTCACGCGCTTACTAATTTCATTGTTCCGAGTTTACCGGAGGAAGATAAACCCTCACCGGTTACTTCCGGTTACAGTTCCGGGAATGAGTGTCTTAATGTCAAAACGACGTCGCCTAAGTCAGTTTTTGATTTTCCTTCAACTGAGTTGACTCGGACTGAGCCGGATACATTTTCTGATTTCCGGCCTTTTGATGATTATGTGTCTAATTTCGACTTATTTGACTTTTCAAAACCCGACCCGAGCTTTTTTGACCCGGTAACATTTTTTCAAGAATCCGATTCGTTGGACATGTGTATCGGGTCGGGTCATGATAATTTGAGCACAGATGATTACCTTCATGATTACGGTGAGATACTCGGGTCGGATCCTCTGGTGGAGCTATGACCGTTTCGGTTCGGGTTTAATTTTATATTTTTTGGTTGTATAAATATCTAATTATCTAATGAACTAGTAGAACTAACTCCGTTATGTTTGACGGTAACGGACGAGTCACGAGTGTGATAGTTGATTTTGAATGGTTTTTGAATTAGGTAACAACATTATTTTGTTTTCTAATGTAAAACGAGTGATCCTTGTTTGATCATGAAATATAATATTCGACTTATTAACTTAATGACTTCATTAGTAGTTGTTTATATTTTGTTTTACGGGTGTTTCTAGAGTAGCATTAGAAAATGAGTGATGTGAATTGTGATACGTGCGTTTCTGTTTAGTCATATATCATATAGTTATGTGTATTATTGAAAAATATGAGTTTTGTTAATACTAATAGTGTTTGTTTTGATGTCCAAAATATGGTTTTCCTCGTGATTTCCCTAAAACATCATAGAAACTCGTTAAAAAGGATAGAGTAACAAGATAAAGAGGATATAGAGAATCGGATGCCCGTCTTAAATTTGGTATGAGTGGGAATTTCTTTTGGGTATTTATGGATATTACCCGGTGAATCTTGTTTGTTCACACTAATACAAAACTTTGTTGTACTTTATATAGACACTTATAACTTGATTGCGTGCTTTGGTCGTGTGCATTGTTTCCGTATCTACCTCTTCTTTTGTGGTTCATCTTATGCTTTGCTTCTGTCTAGATAGACACATCCGTCATCAATGATGGTTAAAAATCGTGTGTCTTTTTAAGAAAGTATTAGTCACAACCTTAAGTGGTTCAACAAACATTTGCTCGATGAATGTGTCCTTAAATTTGAAAGCACCATACGAGACTTGATAAATTATAGCATATGGTTAGAGTTTATTTTATTTTTAAATCATCATTTGGGTCGACCTCGAAAACAAATAAATTATCATTTCAAAATTTCTACATTTCACATTATATAGTTAATTTAAGAAGGGAAAAATTATAACCAAAAATGTACTTTTCTTACTTAGAAAGATAATAATTACAATGTGAAGTTAAAAAACCTTAAAATGGATAAAAACAAGGATGAGTAAGAAGAAAGTATGTGAACAATTATATATAGTGGCTTTTAGGAGACATGAAAACATCATAAAAGCATGGACAACAATGTTAAATACATTAATGAATCCTCAATCAATGGTCAAATTTGTGATAACAACATATTTTAATTTGTCAGTAAACACGAGGTCATGTTTTTCTTCATGTGTAGGTTTGTACATTCCCTTACGAACCGAACCATATTGAATCGAAAAATGAAAAATAAATAGAACTAGAAGTTCTGGATATACAAAAAAATAAATTGATATTCTCGTGATAATTTTCAAACTTTTGTACGATTATTCCAGAATTAATGTTTACTTATGAAAGTTCAAACTCGAGTATCTTATAACAATAACAAAGCTAATTAACACTTGACTCTCTTAACTTAAAAACAATAATAATTTCATCTAAACTTTTAAACTTTGGTATTTGAAGAAGGTTTCTTTTTCTTCTTATTATTTGTGAGAATTATAGCCGTCAAAGAATTAAAGTGGGTGCGAATCAAACTCAAGTCCCATTTACAAAGTTACAAATCTTTATTAGTCTGTCATCCTGTCATCCATACGGGATGACGATAAACTAAAAATAATATAATTAAAAACAAGGGCATTTTATTACTCGTATTTGCAAAATAAAAATCAGAATGCCTTTGATATTTTCTAAAATTGAAGTGTGGTTTATATACACGTATACAAAGTAACAATCTTTTGAGATTTGACAAGTTTGTCAAGTATGTATGATTCCTTTAAAGGCTTGTTCGTATATGGGGATTATTATTTGGGCTTGAGCTCAAAGTAACAATCTTTTGGAATTAAAATATATATAAAAAATTATATTTTTTCTTGATAGTTCTCGATATTTTGGGGCCACAAAAAATCTCGCCGCGCACCTTGCATTCCCTCAAATCGGGCCCTGTTGATAAGACATTTCGGATATCTCGATCAACCTAGTGTTGCGTTTAGTTTTTAATGAAATAACGAAATAGACCTCATGGTACAAATTGATTGCACTTTTGCCACACACATTGACATTTTCTCGTATGAGGTAAATTAAATAATAAAAAGACTAATGTTATTTAAGTGATGTATGAGGTAGTTTTGGTTGAATACAAATCGTATACCTATTAACATACTCATAAACTACATTTCAAATCTAAATTTACTATTTTATGTATCCCTATTTACAAATAAATTTTGAGAAGTTATTTTAATCGTCACATTTCTTTTACTTTTCAGAGCCTAATTTGGTAGTTTTCTTCATCCTATTCTAATTTCGGTTTAAATAAGGTGTTAAAAAGGTAACACAAACCCTCTCTTAATTGTGTTTGGGATATTTGATGATTCATGTCATGTAGTTCGGTTAAAGGCTTGACCAGATTGTCGTTTTTGTCGTAACATTTAAAAAGTTTAAATACAGTTAATATAAAAACTTTTTTGTGCGAAATCCTTCCTAAGTAGAAACGATATTTGCAAATAATTTGTCTCTAATAAGGACGACATTTTCACAATTTTTTCCATATAAACTGTGTTTGCACTTTCGACAATATAAGGAAGAAAACTATAATCTTGTCAAACCACCGAGATAGTTAATGCAATTAACTAAGCACTTTATATACATAGAAGGTGATTTGTATGCCACAAATCAATCTAGACAATAAAAAGATTAGAGCAATTTACCAAAATAATCACCTATCACTTACACTCTACAAAAATAACCACCTAATTCGTGACAGATTTTTCGCGACATTTTTTTCGTCGCGAAAGTACACATATTTTAATCAGACCAATAAAAATTCAACACGTTGTCGCGACACTATTCATTTCTCGCGTCAATATTCATTTTCGCAACGACGTGTCTGATTTTTATTGGTCTGATTTTGTTTTATGTACTTCTCGCGACGATAAAGTGTCGCGAGAAATTCGTCGCGAATCAGATGATTATTTTCGTAAAGTGTAAGTGATAGATGATTATTCTGGTGATTAGGTAGTTTTAGTTATACAAATGTCACTTCCCCATATTATTCGTATAAAGCCATAAAGTACATTTCATATCCATTACTATTGTAGGCATCATGCTTTTAAGTTTTTCCCTATGTGTTTGGAAATTTTTATTTGTTGCTACTATATCTATCTAATAAAATCTAGATCGTATAAGCAAGTTTTTCTTGCTAACACGAACATTATATAAGATGTCATGTCATCAAAAACTAGCAAACATTGTTTGCTATGGGTTATTGGAGGCCGGCTATATACAATAGTATCGGCTATCATATAACCTTAGTGATGATATATATCTAAATTTAAACATACCAAATAAATATAGAGGGTAGCAAGTATAATTAAAAGAAAACTTTACACAATTCTATTAAGAGATTTTTCTATAAAACTAGTTTCATATACATAAATATTTTAATGTTTCAAGTTGTTTGTATATAAACCGTAAAAACCCAACCATCTAGGGGAGGTTATGTTTAATTTGTTATACCGTTACTATTAAACTTTTAACCATAAGCAATTCGTTTACTAAAGGAATCAAATGTACCATAATCAACATACGAGTGAGAAGAAGAAAAAAAAGAACGAAACAACCACGAAGGATATAAAAGGGTTTATATTTATAATACAAATCAAAATTAATTAATATATCTAAATATAATTTACAGCTATAAGCCTACATTATAATTATAAACTTACTACAAACCTCAAACATCATCCACCTATTTTTACAACTTCAAAAGTAGAAAATTAGTAATAAAAGGGAATACATTTGATACATATAAAAAAAGGGTGTTTGTTTTGGCTTGGGTATTAAAATTTTGAAAAGAAACTTTAATAGGTTTACGAGCTTATAAACTTGAATAAGCTATATAAGGTCAAGTCGATAAGTTATTGGAAAAAAGGTACCCTCTTATAGTGTATCAAGATTGAAATATTCAAAATTGGAACTGTATTTCCATCATATTAACAACGAAATAAAGCTTACTGGTTACAATTGAAATATTACCATTCTTAATGATACTCATCCGGGAATTATATGATCTTGTCTCTGATAACTTACTTATAAAATTATTAGAGCACCCGGAGTGGACCCAGGCATCAGCTCGTTCTCGCCTCACAACGAGGACTGTGCCTCGTTATCACTCGGACATGGCTCGTTCTCGGCTCGTTGTGAGGCGGTCGTTGTGCCTACAACGAGCCGTTATGCACATTTTCCTTTTTTTTTTTTTTTTTTTTTTCAAACCCAACGGATATATATCCGTTAAATATATAATAAATATATATATATATATATATATATATATATATATATATATATATATATATATATATATATATATATATATATATATATATATATATAGATTGGGGTTCAAAAGAGATCCCTATTTTGCTAGAGATCTAGGGATCCACTTCCTAGCCACTCATTTTTTCTTATATCTTTGTTTTTTTTTTTTACTTTTTTTCAAAATTTTTATTTTTTTTTCTTTCTCCTTTTTATTTACCTTTTTTTTTTTTTTTTTTTTTTTTTTAAATCACATTTGATTTTAAACCTTACTTTTAAAAATCACATGTGATTTTCAATCTACAAATCTTTTTTGGGTAAAATCACGTTTGATTTTAAAAATTATTGATTATTTTTTACCAAAATCACATGTGATTTTTAACCTAAAAACTATTTTGCTTATAAAATCACATGTGATTTTCGACAAAAAAAAAAATTCACGTGTGATTATAAAATTTATAAATTTTGGTTTTTGAAAATCACATGTGATTTCAATTTTTTACAAAAAAAGTCACATGTGATTTTGGAAAAAAAAAAAAAAAAAGTTAAGAAAAAAAAAAAAAAAAAAAAAAAAAATAAGGGAAAAATGAGTGGCTAAAAAGTGGATCTCTAGATCTCTAGAAAAATGGAGATCTCTATTGAACCTCACCCTATATATATATATATATATATATATATATATATATATATATATATATATATATATATATATATTTTAAACCAACCAATTTCACCTATAAATACCCCCACATTCTAACCAAAAAAATCACACATTCTTTCAACAATCTTATTCTTAATCCAATTCAACCTAATACCCAAACCCAAAATAATCACGAAATGTCTTCGTCTTCATCAAACGCTCCCCAAACAAACACAAACAATCCCTCGACGCCACAATCGCAAACACCATCCGGTTTCGCCAACTATTTCGGCACACCAAACCCCTTATATCCTCCCCAAATACCACACTATACGCAACAACAATCCCAAAATATTCTTAACAATTTTTTAACGCAACAACCTCTTCCACCACAATACACACAATACCCACAACAAATGTTCAATCCCGAGCAATACGCCATGCATCAACAACTTTTCTCACAATCCCAACCTTTTATTCCCCAAACTTTTCCAACCCAACAAACACAAACCCCCCAGGAGATCGTCCCAGAAACCCAAGAGATCGTCCAAGAAACGGACGATGTGGTCGAAGTAACCGCGACACGTACGTCCACGTCGAAACCCAAGAAAAAGTGCGTAAAGGTTGCATGGAAGGAGAAAGAGGAGGAAATTTTGGCGGAGATGTGGTGCTCGGTCTCGGAAGATGAGAGGTTAGGAAACGCCCAACCCGGAGCTCGATTTTGGATACGGATCGTTGAGGGTTACAACAAAGAGGCGGCGAAGCACGGATTGCCGGAGAGAGGCAAGGAGTCCCTCAACTCCAAGTTCACGGCGATGAGTGCCTTGGTCAAGGCTTTTATCGGCCACCATGCCGAGGCGGTAAGATGTCGAGGAAGCGGGACCGACGACCATGCGGTTTACAAAGCGGCTCGGAAAATGTACTATGAGGCCGAGAAATCGGCGTTTAGGCATGACAAGGCCTGGGAAATCTGGAGGGAACACAAGCGATGGCGCACATTTGTCAAGATAGACCCTCCACTCGAGCCCGTCAACCTCGACGACGTTGACATCGGGGACGACATATTTGCGGATGATGTGGAACCACGACCTCAAGGGAAAAAGAGAGGTAGCAAAAGAAAGGAATCATCCGACGCCTCCGATAAGGCGCAAACATCTTCGTCCTCGACGCTTTGCGGGCTCATCGCGTCACACTTGAAAAGCATTACGAAGACGAAGAAGAAAACCGCGGAAAAAAGGCGCAAACCCTCCACCGACAAGAGCAAGCGGCTATGCGACAAGAAGAAGCGGCTGTGCAACAACAACAAGCGGCTTACTCTAGTGCACGAAGAGACGATATGATGTTTCTTCGACAAAGCACGGAGGGGATGGCTCCGGCAGAAGCGGCTTGAGTCGAAGACGAGAAAAATAGAATCCGAGAAAAATATGGGATTAATTAGTTTAGTTTTTAATTATTTGTAATTTTTTATTTATGTTTTAATTTTTTATTTATGTTTTAATTATTTGTAATTTTTTTTTATTTATGTTATTTAATGTTTTAATTATTAAGTTTTAATATTTTATATTCTTTTAATTATTTATTTATCTTTTAAGAAAAAAAATTAATAATAATAAAATAATCCCACAACCCACCACAACCCTCCCTATCATAACAACTCACAACTCTCATTCTCACTGCCACGTCATCACCTTTTTTCCCACAACCTACAACAACCTCATTGTCACTCATTATCACTCCGAGTGCTCTTAGTATATATGTATATGAAAATTTATTCCATTATACAAATATATGTAAAAGAAGAATAGACAAACAATTAGAGCAAAATAGAAAAACTAGAGAGAAAAAAAAGAAGCACATTAATACCCTATGAAAGTAGTTCTACTAATTGTCATTAACCAGGCAAGCAAAGCAATCGAGATTTCTTTCTACAACCCTATCATCATATATATATATATATATATATATATATATATATATATATAGGAAGAGGTTCTTATAAACCAATACTTAAAGTAAAATAAGTAAAAAAATATGAAAAAATAATTTATTATATGTGTAATTTTGTATTATGTTTATTTATTCAATTATAACAAACTTTAAAAAAGCAAGTTTTGATATGCATCAAAATATATGTCGTTTAGGGACTGTGCATCAAATTATTTGTTTTTGTGCAGTAAATATTCAAATTTGATGCACAACGATAAAACTACCCATTTTATGATATACAACAAAACTTCGTTTTTTAAAGTTTGAGATATGGTTAAAATGAACGATAATCCAAAATATCTAACGTTATAAATTATTTTTTAATTTTTTTTTACTTATTTTACCTTAAGGTTTGTTTTACAAGAACCAACCTCTATATATATATATATATATATATATATATATATATATATATATATATATATATATATATATATATATATATATTTAGGCATAACAAACGATTCAATCTAACTTTCATTGCAACCAAGTACCATGTCAAAGAGGTTAGGATTGCGAACGAGACACGTGTCGTCGGGCTGTTTGAAATTCCGTGGAAACATTTCAAAACCACAGTAATTTCATTTTGATTTTGATCCTAGATCTCATCTAATCTGTTCGCGATCAATTCAGGTTGCTCGAGAGCCGATCGCTATCGCCAAAGACATTGTCGGGTGGTCAGGAAGCAGAAGGTGCCGGGTGGTCGCGGCCGTGGTCGTCGTGGTGGTGATGCCTAGGGTTTCGATTATGATTGGTAACTGGTAAGTATATTCTCTATCTCTTATGTTTCTATGTCGATATTATGGATTTGGAAAGATTAGTAGCACCGATATGTGGATGTTATATTAGTTGTTATCAGTATCACTGGATGTTATGTTAGTTGTTATCTGTATCACCGGATGTTCTGTTAGTTGTTATCGTGCAGTTAGTAACACCGGATGTTATGTTAGTTGTTATCAGTATCACCGGATGTTATGGTAGTTGTTAGCGTGACCGAATGTTATAGTAGTTTTTAGTTTTACTAGTTTTTAGTTTTACTGTGTTTATGGCATCAATTAGTAGGACTCCTTGGTCTCTTTGACATATTAGTTGCAATGAAAAACCGAGTGAATCTTTTGTTATAGCACAAAAATATATCATATGTAGGTATTTTTGTGCCATAACAAAATATTCACTAGGGTTTTCATTGCAACTAATGTATGACCCTAACAACTACCATAACATTCGGTCACGATAACAACTACCATAACATCCGATCGATGATACTAATAACAACTAACATAACATCACTGATAACAACTAAAATAAAATCCGCATATCGGTGCTACTAATCTTTCCGGAACCAAAACCCTAGCCATCACCACCACCCCACGGCCGAGACCACCATCCCGTCTTCACCTTCTGCTTCCTAAAAACCGGCAATGTCTTCGGCGATAGCGATCGGCTCTCGAGCAACCTGAAGTGATCGCGAACAGATTAGATGAGATCTAGGATCAAAATCAAAATCAAAATTAAATTACTGTAGTTTTGAAATGTTTCCAACAGCCCGATGACACGTGTCTCGTTCGACAATTTTATTTTTCTTTCGTTCTAATTTTTCAGCTGCTTAATGGGTAGATACCAGAGGGAAGCGGATATTAGGGCTTTTATACCCAACTTAACCTATCCAAAACCAAATAGATAAACCCGACACAAATAGAAATCGGATAACGCTTCGTTTTTCCGCTTCATTTTAGGTGTCATATTCATATGTGGACACAACTCTAACACCCTGTTCCAGAGTTTAGTGAGAGAAGAAGAGAAGTGAAAAGAAAATAATTTAACCGAAATGAAGAGAGAAGAAAGGAGAATATTTTTTCAAAAACGCGTTCCCGAGTGGAAGTATGTGAAAAGAAAAGAAAATAAAGAAAAATCAAAATAAAAGTTCGATATAAACAATTTATAAAAACTCATCAAGGTCGAATGAGCATTACATAATACACAAATTAATTAACGAAAAACAAGTGATGAACTTTATAAACACAACTAAACTCATCAAGATCAAACGAGAATTACATAATACACGAATTAATTAACGAAAAACAAGTATATGATAAATTGTTTCAAAATATTCACTTTTGTAAAAAAAAAAAAAAAAAAAAAGAAATATGAGGAATTTAGCAATTCGATTCGACTCGGTTGTATCGAGTAAAGATGAAGAAAGATAAACATCTCGGCCATAAAATGTAGGAAAATACATTGAAAGTGGATGAGCACCTAGATAAATCATACGCCACAATGGTTCCCCGGCTACAAAGTGGATAAAAACATCGTATGGCGAAAATCCAACCACCATACAATCACGGGAAGTAGGTGGTGCTGAGAAACATAAGGTTTCTATATAATAACTTGGATTTGGAAGCTTACGAAGATCATTTGTGAAGGGGTTAAAGAACACTAGGGTTTGCAAGTCATAACTATCAAACAACAACCAACCAAACCTCGAACAATATAGTCCGTCACTGTCATTATTAATCGATACCTGTAGATTTTTCATAAAGTAGCTGTCACCGAATATAGGATCTGTGAAAGTGAGAATGCCTTGATTTTTGTCTACTACCATTAGCCACGGTGAAACAAATGAATGTGTTTGCAATCTCCTTGATGCTGTTTCGTTGCAAAATTAAATATTGAAGTGTTGGTGGGTACTTGAAACCTGAAGATGGGATGATATGGGTATGGTCCCCCATGTCTAGAAGTCAGCCCTTGTATATATTAACCAGCTCACCCAACCCACGGGTGCGGGTCCATGGGCCTGGCGCACCCTCACTAATGTTTGCACTGCAATTTGCACGTAGTTTAGACAGTATTTGGTTGTGGCAGGAATAGTATCTATATGGCACTTCTTTTAATATACATGTAATACATGTCGGTCAAGTACTCAAGGTGTTAAAGAAAAACCCTGGTGGGAAGGAATTAACTCAGGACTTCATATATAAACCGTCCATGTCATGGACGATATCCGTCCCAAAGGTTAGCCAAAGGATTGTGTTTGCACTTTCGAATACGCAGGGACGGAAATTGTATCAAATCGTATGAGGTAAATTAAACAATAAAAAGACTAATGTTATTTAAGTGATGTATGAGGTAGTTTTGGTTGAATACATATCGTATACTTATAAACATACTCACAATTCAAATCTAATTTACTATTTTATGTATCATATTTACAAAAACCAGCAAATAAATTTTAAGAAGTTATTTTAATCGACATATTTCTTTTACTTTTCAGAGCCTAATTTGGTAGTTTTCTTCATCCTATTCAAATTTCGGTTTAAATAAGGTGTTAAAAAGGTAACACAAACACCCTCATAATAGTGTAGCAAGATCAATAATTTTAAAATAAGGTAACACAAACCCTCTCTTAATTGTTTTTGGGATATTTGATGATTCATGTCATGTAGTTTTCCGTTAAAGGCTTGATCAGATTGTCGTTTTTTCATAACATTTTAAAAGTTTAAATACAGTTAATATAAAAACTTTTTAGTGCGGAATCGTTCCAAGTAGAAACGATATTTGCAAATAATTTGTCTCTAATAAGGACGACATTTCCACATTTTTTTAAGGTGAAGCCAAGCTGTCAGTCCCTTCACTTTAAGGTGAAGCCAAGCTGCCAGTCCCTTCCCTTTAAGGTGAAGCCAAGTTGTCAGTCCCTTTAAGGTGAAGCCAAGCTGTCAGTCCCTTCCCTTTAAGGTGAAGCCAAGTTGTCAGTCCCTTCCTCTTTAAGGTGAAACCAAGCTGTCAGTCCCTTCACTTTAAGGTAAAGCCAAGCTGTCAGTCCCTTCACTTTAAGGTGAAGCCAAGCTGTCAGTCCCTTTAAGGCCAAGCCAAGCTGTCAGTCCCTTTAAGGCCCCTTTAAGGCCAAGCCAAGATGTCAGTCCCTCTAAGGTGAAGCTAAGCTATCAGTCCAGTCCTTTCAAAGGGAAGCTCACCCGTCATAGGTCGTTAGTTCTACATCAGTTTCCATATTTGGACTATGAAGTGACGGCCCAGAAACTACGATGACGGCCCACGGCCCACAAACGAATGCCTATAAATATCTGACCATTTGTCAGATTTTAGCAGGATCATTCTCACTTTATCACCTACGTTCAAGAGATTTTCCCACTCTCTTACGTCACTCCCTCTAATCAATATGTCACCTTAGGCTCACTAAGAGCTTGGTAGGTTTGCACTGCCCTAGCAGGAGAACGTATAGGTTAGCCATCACACCCAGTCGTGAGCACGTCAATCGTTGCTCAAACATTGGCGCCATCCGTGGGACCGTTATAGAACAACGGTTTTTCACTAAGTTTTCCCCTTAACCCTTCACCCTCAATGGATTCAGGATCTGCCATGAACCCCCCTCCGAGCAGAGAGGATCCTCCTCCCTCGGTAGACATCAACACCACCCCCCCAAACTCCCAAGTCACTGGAACAGGAGATGGGACGGGGAATGCTAGAAGGATCAGCGAAGAAAACCTATCTGGTGTTCGGACCAGACTTTACCCTTTCGGGTCTAACGACACAGCCGAAGTGGAAGTGCCTAGCACGGGAGAGGCAGGCCAGTCAAGTTATCAAGGCTTCCAGATGGGAAGGCCTCCAAGTATCACTCCAACCCAGAGCTTCCCACAACTTGTTAGCTTGGAAACCTCCACTCTAACCCAACAACCATCTCCTACTCCCACTCAAACCCCTTCCAGGGAACAGCCATCAGTAGAAGAAGCTTTGGAGATTTTGAAGGCAGCCTTGTCCCAACAACAAACACCTCCACCAACTCCACCTGCACAAAACGACCTCTTAGCCAGGCTCATAGAAACATTGAAGCCCAAGCCTGCGCCACAACCAATTCCTGAGGTCAATGCGAGTGTCTTGCTCGGACAGTTGGTTAATGAGTTGCAGAGGCAAAAGGCACCAGAGCCTACCCCTCCTCCTCCCCCACAAGATACCACTCAAGAATTACTCAGTTTGTTGAAGGGCCTCGTGGGAGAGAGAGAAGGACCATCTCGGATAGCAACCATGCCTACCTCTGTGGTGAACTCTAAGTTTTGTGATTGGGTGGCAAGATATCCCATCCCAGACCGACAGAGAGTTCCCTCTATAGTCGGCACCTATGATGGAACAAGAGACCCAGAGGATCACCTGGCGTTGTTCGAGCAAGCTATCATGACAGAAAAGTGGGTTGACCCCGTAGCTTGCCACATGTTTCCGGGAACGCTACAAGGCTTTGCTAGAGATTGGTTCACAAGCCTTCCGGAGAAGAGCATCTACGACTTCTATGACCTTAAAGCTAAGTTTATCTCCAACTTCTTCCAGCAAAAGAAGCAAAGGAGAACCCACCTTGAGGCACACCTCATACGCCAGCGAGAAGGAGAGGGGCTGTTCTCCGCTATACACAAGAGTGCCAAAAGATACCAGATCTACCCGAAAGTCAACAAATTTCTGGTTTCACACTCTCCTTACTCCCAGGCCAACTCCAAGAACGACTCGCAGCAAGAATCCCAACTACCTTCAAAGAAACGACTGATGTTTGCTATAACTACTTGAGGTCAAAGGAGACAATTGCCTTGGCTAGAAGCGTAACGAGTGGCAAAAGAGATAAAGGATGGGGTGGACTAAGTGTTGGAGGATCAAGCATTCAAGACTCACCTAGTGGAGAGGGTAGTCGTCATGATAATCACAAAGAGGACCGACGAGATAACAGACAAAAGCAAAGGTTTGCTCCTTATGACAAAGCCTCACTAGCCTCTAGCCTCAGCAAGTCTCCCATGGAAATTTTGAAAACCGAACAAGTATGTGCGACATTCAAGCCTCCCCGGCCAATGACCTACATGTCAGGGAAGAAAAACATGAACAAATTTTGTGAATTCCATGAAGCCCATGGACATGACACAAATGCATGTAGAGAGCTCCAGTCCGAAATCAAACGAGCATTGGAAGAGGGAAACTTGGAACACCTTGTCACGGGAGTAAAGCAAGTGATGGAGCCCCCGCTCAAGAAGACCTTTGCATGGCAAAAGGGAGCACACATGGAGGACCCAGGACCACCAGACGGACATTTAGTCTAGTCCTCCAGTCCTCCAAACACCCCTTCAAATCGACGACGTACTACATCATGAAAGACTACAAAAATCCTAACAAGGTCATGGAATACCATGTATTCAACTATATCATGTTTTAGATAGAACAAAATGCTTGATAGAGCACATCTATGTAGTCATCTATGTTGCTTATAGAAATCATCTTTTTTCCTATCATACTTTCCCCCAATCAATACCAACTTGGTAACAAGCTACTCATAGCTATTTAAAAAAAAAAATTAACTTGAAATTTTTCTAAGTGTAACAAGCCACATAAGGCATACAAGGCTGGGCCGAACACAACTTTCCGTCTTTCTTACCTATTGGAGGAAGGATAAGCACTCCATACTAAGGAGCGACAATCAACTTTCCGTCTTTCTTACCTATTGGAGGAAGGATAAGCACTCCATACTAAGGAGCGACAATCAACTTTCTGTCTTTCTTACTTACCGGAGGAAAGATAAGCACTCCCTATTGGGGAGCGACAATCTCGCGAGTAAAAAATAAAAATAAAAAGCATGCAAATAAAACAAACGATAATTAAACATGACATAGTCATGATAACAAAAAGAGTTGTCATAACAACCCAAAATTAATATATAGATCCGAAGTGGCAAATCAATAAAACAATAGTTATAACACCATACTCAGGGCCTCCACCTCTCGAACACGGACGAGAGCGCTATCTTTATCGGCCCTTTCTCTCGCAAACGCCTCATGTAAAGCATCCATATCCTCCTTGGAACTCCTCAAGGAAAAGAAAAAGGAAGAACACAAATGTTATATAAGGCTAACACTTTCGGGCACAAAGACAGGCAAAAAGGGGAGTGAAACGGATTAGTTTGAAAATTCAAATTTTTTTTTGAAAATTCCAACATTCAAACTAGGGGGCTATTGAGGTATATAGCTCGTCCCCTCGAAGCTATCAGTCTTTTGAAAGTGGAGCGAAGCTATCAGTCCTTTTAAGGTGAAGCTAAGCTATCAGTCCCTTTAAGGTGAAGCTAAGCTATCAGTCCCTTTAAGGTGAAGCTAAGCTATCAGTCCCTTTAAGGTGAAGCTAAGCTATCAGTCCCTTTAAGGTGAAGCTAAACTGTCAGTCCCTTTAAGGTGAAGCTAAGCTGTCAGTCCCTTTAAGTTGAAGCTAAGTTGTCAGTCCCTTTAAGGTGAAGCCAAGCTGCCAGTCCCTTTAAGGTGAAGCCAAGATGTCAGTCCCTTCCCTTTAAGGTGAAGCCAAGCTGTCAGTCCCTTCCCTTTAAGGTGAAGCCAAGCTGTCAGTCCATTCACTTTAAGGTGAAGCCAAGCTGTCAGTCCCTTCCCTTTAAGGTGAAGCCAAGCCGTCAGTCCCTTCCCTTTAAGGTGAAGCCAAGATGTCAGTCTCTTCCCTTTAAGGTGAAGCCCCTTTAAGGTGAAGCCAAGCTGTCAGTCCCTGCACTTTAAGGTGAAGCCAAGCTGTCAGTCCCTTCCCTTTAAGGTGAAGCCAAGTTGTGAGTCCCCTCCCCTTTAAGGTGAAACCAATTTGTTAGTCCCTTCACTTTAAGGTGAAGCCAAGCTGTCAGTCCCTTCACTTTAAGGTGAAGCCAAGCTGTCAGTCCCTTCACTTTAAGGTGAAGCCAATCTGTTAGTCCTTTCCCTTTAAGGTGAAGCCAAGCTGTCAGTCCCTTCACTTTAAGGTGAAGCCAAGCTGTCAGTCCCTTCCCTTTAAGGTGAAGCCAAGTTGTCAGTCCCTTCCTTTTAAGGTGAAGCCAAGCTGTCAGTCCCTTCACTTTAAGGTGAAGCCAAGCTGCCAGTCCCTTCCCTTTAAGGTGAAGCCAAGCTGTCAGTCCCTTTAAGGTGAAGCCAAGCTGTCAGTCCCTTCCCTTTAAGGTGAAGCCAAGTTGTCAGTCCCTTCCCCTTTAAGGTGAAACCAAGCTGTCAGTCCCTTCACTTTAAGGTGAAGCCAAGCTGTCAGTCCCTTCACTTTAAGGCCAAGCCAAGCTGTCAGTCCCTTTAAGGCCAAGCCAAGCTGTCAGTCCCTTTAAGGCCAAGCCAAGCTGTCAGTCCCTTTAAGGCCAAGCCAAGCTGTCAGTACCTCTAAGGTGAAGCTAAGCTATCAGTCCAGTCCTTTCAAAGGGAAGCTCACCCGTCATAGGTCGTTAGTTCTACATCAGTTTCCATATTTGGACTATGAAGTGACGGCCCAGAAACTACGATGACGGCCCACGGCCCACAAACGAATGCCTATAAATATCTGACCATTTGTCAGATTTTAGCAGGATCATTCTCACATTTATCACCTACGTTCAAGAGATTTTCCCACTCTCTTACGTCACTCCCTCTAATCAATACGTCACCTTAGGCTCACTAAGAGCTTGGTAGGTTTGCACTGCCCTAGCAGGAGAACGTATAGGTTAGCCATCACACCCAGTCGTGAGCACGTCAATCGTTGCTCAAACAAAATCTAATAAAATAAAATCGTAAATTATTATTTTAGTTATTATTACACAGGTTAAAACCTGTTAAATATATTTCCTAACGTATAAAAAATAAATATTAATTATTTAAAATTAACATGTATATTTGAATTATAATAAACATTAATTATTTAAAATTAACATGTATATTTTAGAATTAACATGTATAATTGATAAAATTTAATTGTTTACTTATTAAAACACGAGTTAAAACCTATTAAAAAAATCTTTAAAATACAAAAAAAAAAAAATTATAAAACAAATATATATTTAAATTTTAAATAAAATAAAATATGATATGTAGATAATAAATAAACAATTCTATACTTTCTATATCTAAAATTAGAAAGAAAAAATCATATTAGTAATAATGATGTGCTTAGGTGAATATTAGGAGATAACTAACTTTGGTGTAAGATTCTGGGTTGTATACTGCCAATTGGATGTCACTGTGGCCCCGAATCACTAACATTGTCGTTCAAAAAAAAAGAAGTAATAATGATGTGACCCTTGGGGGTGTTAATAACTGAAAAATGATTTAGGGGGGGTGCCTCTATCAACACCCAAACACAATTTAATCTGTTCGCCGAAGACATTGCCAGTGGTCAAGAAGGTGAAGGTGAAGACGGCGTCGGTGGTCGTGCTGCCTAGGGTTTCGGTTATGATTGGTTTGATAAATGGTAAATATATTCTCTATCTCTTATGTTACTATGTCGATATTATGGATCTGGAAAGATTAGTAGCACCGGTATACGGATGTTAAGTATCGCTGGATGTTATGTTAGTTGTTATCAGTATCACCGGATGTTCTGTTAGCTGTTATCGTGCAGTTAGTATCACCGGATGTTATGTTAGTTGTTAGCAGTATCACCGGATGTTATGGTAGTTGTTAGTGTGACCGAATGTTATGGTAGTTTTTAGTTTTACTGTGTTTATGGCATTAATTAGTAGGACTGCTTAGTCTCTTTGACAGATTAGTTGCAATGAAAAACCGAGTGAATCTTTTGTTATGACACAAAAATATCATCATAACATTCGCTGATACTAATTGCACGATAACAACTACCATAACATCCGGGGATAACAACTAACATAATATCCATATCGGTGCTACTAATATTTACAGATCCATAATATCGACATAGAAACATAAGAGATAGAGAATATACTTACCCGTTACCAAACCAATCATAACCGAAACCCTAGGCATCACCACCATGGCCCTTCACCTTCTGGTTCCTTACCACCGACAATGTCTTCGGCGAGTTCATTTGTGGTCGCTGCTGGAAATTCCGCGAAAACATTTTCGAAATATCAAAACACGAGAAGCAAAATTAGTAATTTCATTTCGATTTTGATTTTGATCCTAGATCTCATCTAATCTCTTCGAGATCAATTCAGATTAGATGAGATCTAGGATCAAAATCAAAATCGAAATGAAATTACTAATTTTGCTTATCGTGTTTTGATATTTCGAAAATCTTTTCGCGGAATTTCCAACAGCGACCACAAATAAACTCGCCGACGACACTGTGTCTCTTTCGCCATTTTTCTTTTTCTTTCAGTGTAATTTTTCAGCTGCTTAATGGATATAGTAGAGTGAAGCGGATATTAGGGTTTTGATACCCAACTTAAACTATCCAAAACCAAATAGATAAACCCGACCCAAATAGAAATCGGATAACGCTTCGCTTTTCCGCTTCATTTTAGGTGTCATATTCAAATGCGGACACAACTCTAATATTTTGTTTTAGTTGTGTGACCAGTTTCATTGATTATTTTTTAATAGTTGCAAAATAAATATAAAACTTTTTATTTTAAAAAAAGTATAAAAAGATTAAACGTTGCCCAAAATGACAAATGGTTTTTTGTCTAATCAGAAACTTTTTATATCTCTTTGTGTTGAGAATACATAATATAATTTCATACTTTGTTTTTAACTTTGTCAATTCTCATTGATGGTTGTCTATTTCTTTATGAGGCAAAAATACCAGTTTCAACAACTTTAAGCCATAACAAATTACCACGCCATATAGACTAATCATTGGCGTCTCTCATGAGATACGGAACCATCTAGAGGTTATGTGTGACGTTTGGATAAAATTTAGTGATCTTGTTGCGTTACAGATTTCTATGACTCTTGAAAAACAATTAACATATATGCTAGTTAACCCTTAGCCCGTAGCTTTTGTGCAAAAACGAACCAAGTTACAACACAAACACGTGAAGCAAATGTGCCCAAAATAGACTCAATTCAATTACACTTGAAACGGCTTCCCCAGAAACCCTATTACTCAATTCGGTACTTCAATTTGCTCTTACTCAAATCCATATTATAAAAAGCAAATGGGTCCAAATTGTACCAAAAACAGCAATGCTACTACAGCTATTACTCGATCAGCATTTTCCCCCAACCTGACCCGTTTTTCTTCTCTTTTAATTTTGTAATAGCCCAATATGACCCGAGAGAACAATTACACGGACCACATCTGTCCAAGATGTTGGATTAAATGTCCAGGGAAGACACAAAATTAGACTAATCGGTTAGGATTGTCAGACTAACGTATGACTTGAACAATAAAATGAACATTGGTTCAAAAGGGATTAAAACATGAACATAAAGATCAAAGTCAAAACCTAAAACATGTCAAATACAAGACTGGTTGATTAAAAAGATTCTAACATGTGGGATACTAATTATAAGGTAACCCTACGACCAACTGGGTTCGATCCACACATGAGGGTTACGATGATGACCCGTTCCCATGAAATCCGGAAAATTTTCTTGGACGATTTTACTATTGAATGTGTGATACCTGCATGTTTCGAGTGAATAGAACACTATCTTCTTATTCTTGGTATGCAAGCGGGGAAAGAAGATCTTGTTCTCTGTTGAAGTAAAAATCCACGAGGACTTATACCACAAACAATCTTCAAAGACTAGATCTTCAAGCTAATGAACTGCACAAGAAACAAACGTCTAAGTTTATCGGGGAGATTTCCCCGATAAGGCTCGGGCGTGAGAGTAAGTATTCATCGTGATGATTTAGGGTTGTTTTATGAATCTTTAGTGTAGTAAATGCAATACTTAATGTAGGAGAATAATTGAAAACTATCAAGAACATCCAGGGATAATGTTCTTGATATGGAGAGTTTTAAGGTTGCCTCTTCCTTACCTAGAATGGGTCTGACTCCTTTTATAATACCTGGCGCATCGGCCTATTATCCCTTGGATAATAGGCTGATGCTTCTTTCGGCGCACAATATTCCCTTCCTTGATAAATCCAGTCCATAGAAGGCGCCTTCGGCCTCACTTTAATATCCATTAGATGGTTGGCACGTTCCACAGTACTTTTCGTATGGTACAGTCCTTTTAGCCGACTTGTCAGGTTCTTTATGTCAGGTGAGCACGTGATACAATTGGCGGTTTGGTGACGTCAGCTCAGCCTACTGCTTGTTGCTTCGGCCTAGCATGTCACCGAATCCTACCGGAGCTATCTTTACCGGAGCTTTGGAGTGGGCCGTTGCCCTTTTTGGAGTATATCTACATATACTCCAACATTCTCCATCTGTGGTATTGTAGCTTCTATGCAAACACATGTTGTATTGTTAATCAAAACCGTGTGCCTTCCCAAACTATTTATTTTCTCCCATTCTTCTGTAGAGTTATTCCACTTGCATACCACAACGGATTCTCCACAATCACTCACCATGATTCGTAAAAGATCTTGATCACATTTCACTAGGAAATATTGTGGGAGAGATGTGCAGCAATTGGCTTTGGCTTCAAAACGTTCACGATAGCAATAATCTTCTTGGTCCAAACCTTTAAAAACAACAACTTCTCCCTCCTTAGACAAGCCATAAACATCTCGGCCATAAAATGTAGGAAAATAAATTGAAAGTGGATGAGCACCTAGATAAATCATACGCCACAATGGTTCCCCGGCTACAAAGTGGATAAAAACATCGTATGGCGAAAATCCAACCACCATACAATCAGGGGAAGTAGGTGGTGCTGAGAAACATAAGGTTTCTATATAATAACTTGGATTTGGAAGCTTACGAAGATCATTTGTGAAGGGGTTAAAGAACACTAGGGTTTGCAAGTCATAACTATCAAACAACAACCAACCAAACCTCGAACAATATAGTCCGTCACTGTCATTATTAATCGATACCTGTAGATTTTTCATAAAGTAGCTGTCACCGAATATAGGATCTGTGAAAGTGAGAATGCCTTGATTTTTGTCTACTACCATTAGCCACGGTGAAACAAATGAATGTGTTTGCAATCCCCTTGATGCTGTTTCGTTGCAAAATTGAATCGCTGGTGCTGCCAAATGACAAAGTTTGCATGTAGCACGAAACTTCATGTATTCCACACAAACACACAGCTCCATAATCATCTCTAAAATAGGAAATGGAAGATTGAGAAGTCTTGATTCATTTAATTCAACCTCTTGATCCGAAACTGATCTTACGACTATGTCACGGTCCTTGTCCTCTTCTTCTAGTTTCGAATCAACTTTGTGCTTGGCATCACCATGATTATCTTCAAAACTACACCCAAAAAAATAATAATTTAAGAATACACTTTCAGCGCACTTGGAATACACAATATAAATACAAATCTTAATAGAAGAAACTACCTGCATTCCCACAGTGAGACATTGCTGCCGGTTGGACAAGGCAGAGATGATAGAGCGATGGTTTTATTTTTGACGTTGTATGAGTATATTATTTCTCCCAATTTTCCACGTATGTGTATAAAACCTGAGGCAATCTTAGAGGTGGTGTAAAATCTAGATAAATTACGACCAACATCCACAAAAAGTATAGCGTCTTTAAGGTCTGTCATTTCTTCCCACATGTCACTAGTCATAGTCAAGTCTTTGTAACGATCTTCCATCTCTTTATCTTGCCAATCCATACCAGTCATATCCAAGCCTTTGAAGACTTCCATTTCTTCACACTTTCTACTAGTCATGTCCAATTTAAACGAAGACACAGCATCCGGTGTTTTTTTAGTTTTGTCAGAAAAAAATACTATAATATGGAACAATTCTGTACGAGACCCAATCAAATAACAAATAATGATGGGCCAATGATTGACGGTAGGAAAAGGGGATGACCCAAAGAGCGATAGTTTTATTAAAACTTCTCTATCCTTGACCAGAATGTCAACCTTTATGACAAAACAAGCAAAATGATTGTCAGAATTCAACGCATACACTTTACCATTACAAGAACTCAGGCTATGTAATACTAAACCATTTTTACCGGTTATTCGCTTGAGCTGGCTATTGTATGACAATTCAGTCCATCTCATTAATCTCTTTCTTTTACAGACTAATCGGCAAAAAACAAAGGTGGGTTTTTTAGTATTCGTTAAAATAAGAACAGAAGTCGGATCATGTGGAGGGGCAGACAAACAACATTGTGTGATAGATTCATAATCTCCATCGTCTTTCAAAATCAGAGGGGGGAGAGTTATGGTTTTAGAAGTAAGTGAGTTCCAAAGAGACCAATGTGAATTATCGGATGATGAGAGAATCACCCACCCATGCAAACACGCTCGGATACATTTCCCGAGCAACTCAGGGATTCGACAGTGATATTTAGAGAGCGGGTCGTTTAGGTTGTAGAAAATCTGACAATGTTCTTCTGTGGCATTAGGGTCATGAGCAAGTAACCATGGATATTTAGCGGATATGGGAGGTAATCCGTCATAAATAATTGAATCAGAAGAAATCTGTTGCTTTTGCTGCTCCATCTCTAAGATAACAATCAATATTACAAACTTAATTAGTTAACAACAATACCACTCTTTGAAATTAAACTTCTAATGAATCATATTTTAAACTACAAAAATAAACCATTAATCGACAAATGTTTTGAAGGAACTCAACCACGATACTATATCTAAAATCAGAACGAAGTTGCAATGAGTTATTACACATCTGAATACGGAGCTTGATCAAATACGGCTGTTCCTTTAAGTAATGAAATCAAACAGAAACTAAACAATAAAGCAAACCTACGAAAACCTCAACTTAGACCATTATAGAATTTGCCAATCAGGTTCTGCCTGGTTGGTAAGGGGTTTTCCTGGTGAAGGAGAGGTCTCGAGTTCGAGCCTCTCCAGAGGGTTTCCTCTTGGGCGAGCATGGGGTGGCCGGTAATGGTGGCACGATGATACTCCATTACCGGCCCGTAGGAGAATTGCCGTTTCAAAAAAAAAAAAAAAGACCATTATAGAATTTACAATTCATTTATAATTTCATAAATGTGGTTTTATTTCCCTTATTTGAAAAGTTTGAATTATATGCATTTTTGCCAAGTTTTAATCCTTACTTTCAGGTTTCACATATCGATAGTTTAACAAAGAAGTAGTTCAAAATCACCATTCACAAAGTAGCAAATATACTCAAATCTGTCACTTAATTCCTCAAGAAACTAAATATTATAGCAACTAAAAGCTAAAATTCACAGTACTATCTCTTAACAACACTAAATATATTTTAGGGGGTGTTGGGGATTTGTATTTTGCGTTTTTTAAAATTGCAGAACGCAGTTTTAACTGTTTGGATAAAACTATGTTCTGACTTATTTTATAAAAAAAACGCATTATTTCTAAGCACCAACTTTAGTGGTTACTTTTTTTTTTTTTTTTTTAGAAAGGCAATTACACAACCACCCAATAATATAACGTATATTTACAATGTCCCATACGGGATTGAACCCGCAACTTCTAGGTTGATAACCCGGCGTATGCATTTATTAGCAATTTCTATGTAGGGTTTCAAAAATTATGAGAAAAAATTAGAGACTAAGTTTACACGGTGGGCGAGTGTTTATGATGGGGCACTTGGACCACGTCGGAGGATGCCGGAATGAGGTTGCCGGCGCCGGAGAAATTCTGGTACAGTCAGCTCAAGTCGTAAGTTTTAGGAGCGAGAATTTTTAAATCCTCCCTTCTTATTTTTATTTGTTTTGGGTTATGGGCCTATAAATAAATATGCCCATTTAAATGAGCCTATTAAAGAGAGTGTCTATTCAAAATGTCTTTTTCCCAAACAAAGGTTTACATAAAGAGACTCGGGTTCAAACATGCATACATCAGAGTTAAAAAGACTCGATTTTTTCGAATTGGCTAAATATTGATCCTTTAATTTAGTTGTTTACAATTTCTATAAGTTGCAACTAAATTATTTAATTACTTTTGGATCAATGAATCATTTACTTGGTTACTAAGAGATCTAAGATACATACAACGATCTTAAAATTCGATGAATACAGTAGAAACTCTATAAATTAATATCGGGATCACTTAAATTTATTAATTAAAAAAATTATTAATTAATCGAGTATAAAAATTCAATGATTCTTCGAATCGGGACTATGAAAATATATTAATTTATCGAGTTTATTAATTAATCGAGTATTAATTTATCGAGTTTCTACTGTATATAAATAAGGAGATAGATTAGTGTTATAGAGTATCTTGAAAACATTCGACTTAGCTTTTTAAAGTGAGTTAAGACCTTTTGAAAACTAATTATTGTTACAAACTAGAGGTGACGAAACAAAGTTAACAATAAATAGGGAATAAGAAAAAACGTTCAGATAAAACTTGTAATCATTATGTATTCGTCAGGATAGTTGTGTCAAATCGACCACAAAACTTTTTTACATACTCTTATATCGTGTTAAAATCCTAATATACTAAATATGACAGGGGATTAGATTTAAATGAGAACCAAACGAAGGTTGATAACCATAAGAACTATCAGAAAAAAAGACTTTGTTCATATGTGTTTCGAGTTGTTCAAATATAACAACTAATGGACACTTCAAATCAAGTAAAAAATTTTGAAAATAATAAATAAAAATTCATCATATATTATATATTTTTTGATTTGTTCATAAATGAATGATCATCATTTCTAGCAAAAATATTCATATATGAACAATTCAAAAAATGTTTCATTTACATTTTAAAATTTTTCTTTTGTATTATTTTAATTAGATTTTACATGTGAACGAACTAAAAACACATATAAAAAAAAGTCTTTTCTTATGATTTTCTTGGTTTTTAATCCTATTTTAATTTTCGTTTGAACTTTTGTCATATAATGGTACCCAAATATCATTACAAAAGTTGTATCATTTAATTGACATTTATACATAAGAAGCTGATTATGTTGCAAATATATAAAAACCTCAACCTTAGGAGGAATTGAGCCTAAACTTTTTAGGTTTAATGTGGTCCTGGTCCGACCCAAATACTCAAAT
Source organism: Senecio squalidus (assembly GCA_910822075.1). Taxonomy (NCBI): domain Eukaryota; kingdom Viridiplantae; phylum Streptophyta; class Magnoliopsida; order Asterales; family Asteraceae; genus Senecio; species Senecio squalidus. The sequence continues at coordinate 45,203,147 of CAJVGC010000592.1, read as the reverse complement.
ACACTACCAAGTTTTATAAATATTCGTTTTGTTTAATTATTGGAAAGCTTTTTTGTTTGTTTATTAAATATCGTCAACAAAAATGCAACCGTAAAACCAAATATTGATATCTAAATATTTAGATGTCGATCTCACAATATTTCTAGACTATTTAGAAATTACTATTCGGATTTTGGTGTGTAAATACAAGTTAAAAAGAATTATTATGATTTTTATTTTCAAAAATATATTCATAGCAAAGATAAAAATATCATTACCCTAAATTAGAAAACGTATATCTGTATCCACTATACGTCATGAAAAACTAACCATCAATCGATGAAATTTTGTTGTCTGTCATGGTTCATATCTTAACTTTTCCGTAACGACCATGATACTCATGAGATCATTAAAACATGTATATATGAACGGATACAAACAAAAGCCAAATATGTTTCGTCGTTGCTACGTAGGGCATCTAACGATCGAATGATGAGTGTTCAATAGAGAAAGGGACACGAAACAACGTTAAAGTCTACATTAAGCTTTTTTGCTATTTATATACATGACATTGCAAGCATACTCTGATCATGATGTTACATGTAACCATTCGAATATTATAATTTTTTAATTATAGAAAAGATCATAACAAAAGTGACTACCTCCATAAAAAGTTTATGGACCTAAGTGAGGTAGTTGAACAATGACTTAAGCCATCTAATTTCTGTTGTTTATATATTTAGGGTAAGTCGAGTTAACTTAAACGACAAGAAACGGTCAAAAACGATACCATATATATTGTAGAAGAAGCTACATGTTATTTACAACAAACTATAGGGACACCTTAAACGTAGTTGACTTGTTCATAATTCATTGTACGAATTTAGCTTCAACAACCGTTTATAAACAAATAAAAATTGAGTGTATATAAGAAACGGTTAAAAGAATGGAATACTTAGAGGATGGCATACGTTGCACGATTAAGTTATGACTGGTTGTCAAATGTCACGATTCTAGCTAGACTATGTGTTATATATTTATAAATATCAATACGAAGATTTAATCTCTTTGTTATTGCACCAAGTGTGTTAACTATTAAGTTTCCGTCCAATAAACAACGTTGACTCGTTTATAATTCATGTATCATTTTCCATAAGCTACAAAATATAACCTAATTTTCGATTATATGATTGTTATTAGCTTAATTTTTTTTATCTTACAATCTTTCATCTAAAAGTTTTAAACATTATTTTTTTGGGATTACATTATAATTACAAAATTTCATTACCCGTGAATTTAAATCCAAATATATTATTGCATGGTGTTTGTAACTTTATTTAATTATGATTATGAATGTAAACTAATTAAAATTCTAAGGCTGCGTAGATAAAGTACAAATAGTGTTCTTACTTATTATTAGAAATTATTACATAATTACATAATATTGGTAGCGTTAACTTCATTAGCTTCGTTCTATAATCAAAGGAGACTCGAAACACAAAGCCACAACAAGACATCATTACGCGGGTTGTATCACTTAAAGATATGAAATATCGATAAAAGGGCAGAGAAAATGCACGATACTTTTGAAAGTGAATGATTATCCGAAAGAAAAAGCACTTCACAAAGCTAATTAACGACGTGAATAAGCTTGATCAAGTCCAAAGAAAGGCTCCCATGGCAAACTTTCTCTTTTGGTTAACATCACCAATATTGGTTGGGAGTCCGTATTCTTTAAGAAGACAATCAAGCTTCCATTCAGGCATCTTCTCGTAGTCGTCTTTTTTGTACCTTGGATAATGAAGCGGCATCTGAAAGCTACATATGTTCTTTTCCGGAGTTTTCTTCGCTATTTCTTGATGATTGTGATGACCATTGAGCTTTAAACTTGTTGGAGTGTTGGAGCAAACTACTTGACCCATGTTTCTCTCGCTCTAATTTTTCGTCTTTCTATTAGATTATGATGTAAACATATGTTATGGAGCGACCTATTTATAGGCACCCGGGGTGGGGGTAGAGGTACGTAGTGGTGGGATACAAGTTGGAGAAATGAACGAACATTCTATCTATCACTATTTAGTTCCCCGGAATGGAGGTAATCTATTTTGGACGTAGCTAAAGACACATTTAATTATTTGGATTATGATTCATGTATGTAAGTGGCAAACGGCATGGACCACAATGGTTGAGCAAGGGATCGAGTTAAGACAAATAATTTTAAGATCGACGTGACAAATGTTAGAATGAACATTCTATCTATATACGGGTTCGAGTTAAGACAGAATTTTCAAGTAGAGCGATGTGACAAAAGGGTTAAAATGGGTTTCGGTAAAAATAATGTAATTTTATGATGTTTGTCATTTGTCATCTCGACTTATTTTGAAGGGTGTTTGTTTAAGCGGCTTATGGCTTATTGTCATCTCGACTTATTTTTCATAAGCCCAAATTTTTCGGCTTATGTAACTATTTATGGGCTTATTACTGTTTATTAAGTCATAATAAACAGTAATAAACCCATAAACTGTTACATAAGCCGAAAAATCCAAGCTTATGAAACATAAGTCAAAATGTCAATAAGCCATAAGCTCCTTATATAAGCTCAAACAAACACCCTATTAGAAAACACCACACAATAATTTACATTTTTAGTCCTCCAAAAACCACAATCTTATAGTTTACGGACCAACTTAAATACCACTAGGCTAGAAATCTTTTGATAACATCTTTTATTAACTTAACCCGTGTATTAAAACTACTTTATAAGTGGTCTATAAATTTATACGGAATTTGCCTTAAGAACAAATAACGAAAATAAACCTATCTTTTTCTATGCAACAAATACATATTTGATTAGGTTATAAACATTTGATTTCACTTTATACAACATACAACATATATGACCGTGTTCCTTTATATCAGTTTAATTCAATACAATACAACTCGAAGTAAGGGGAATTTGGCTTAGCGATATAGTCCTACCTAAATGATGTGTCTCTCAGCTCTCTATTGAGGTCTAAGGTTCGAGTCTTATTAAAAATAAAGGCCTATAACTTGGATGTATGAACTAAGGGGAAGAACCATAAAAATTTTCACGCGGGGCAAAGTATGGGACAAACTATAACATTTTTTTATATTATGACAACGTCGGATTTGGCAGGTATCTACACTGCTTCCAAGTTGTCTCCGCCCCTATGTGAATTTATATACATTTACCGGAATCCATGAGAATGAACCAGAATATTATATCCATAATAGTCATTTTCATCAATGAATAGCTAATAATGACTTGATGCGTTGAAAGGGCAGTGAAGACATTTAAGATGATATATATACATAGTACATGCAAAGTTGCCATATAGCATTCATATTAGCAAGGACAAAAATGTAAATTCATAATGGCTAAATGGTCCATTTCTTGACTTGTGCAATCTGGTTGATGGGCCAATTTGGGCAAGAGGGATATGTGTATGTGGTTTTCTTCACACAAAGATGATGTGAAGTAATGAAGTATACGATAAGAATTTAAGAACTTGTTGCTCAAGACAAATGTTAACATGTATTTAATTCGAAAAGACAGATAACGGATAACTAGAGTGTCGTGGAACCGTCTATACAACTCTTCGCAGTTCAAGTTGCATGAAATTTTTTATTCGTTTCTAAGTTATTCATGAAGACACTCTTAGGTTCGGTTTTATGTAACGCCTCTTTACTTGTTCTACAAGCTCGATGTTAGGCTTGTACACAAATTGTATCTATTAGATGTTTCAGTTTCTGACTCGTTAATTAATAATTGAGTTGATTTCGATTATACTTTATCTCTTACGTGTTAAAATATATTCAAATGTATAAATCCTCCCTAAGTTGATTTTTTTTTTAAATTATTACGTTAATAATCTTGTTTTTTTATCATATAAAATATATTAAATTATCATAAGATTTTAAAAACAAAAACAAAAATATTTCCGGGTCAACACAACATAACTTTTAAAAAAGTTATACATATGTTGACTCGCTACCCAACCCACTTACCGGACCATTTAGCTTGTATCTCACAATTTGTTTTAGTTTTTTTCCTTATTCTGCAATCGTAAAATATTCAAAAACTAAGTATTTGTTGCTGTGTCTTTTGTGATGATCGATATTTATCATAGAAAACACAATCTTAGGTACAAATTTAACCGTCATTTTAAATTACTCGTGGCATATTTTTGAAAAAAAGTTCTACAAACTAACACAGATGCTAGGTTCTGCTATAAAGTTTAATTGACAAAGCAACCATTTATGCCAAAAGCATAACGATACATGTTTTATGTTGACATTATAGTCAACAAGAACAACGTATAATCTTCCTTTGTATCAACTTAGAGATTTTGACTCGCGCTCTCCACCACATTGCTAGTACCTTCTGCCTCAAGTTCAACTTCAGGTTCAGGGTCACTTGATTTTGCGACTGGTTTCACATTTTTAAGCTTTGAAACACGGAAGATGGCTAGATTGGTGTCACCTGCAACAAAATGTCCCAAAAGGATACAACGTTTTACAATAGTCTAAAGTATCCACAATAACACGTATCCTCAATAAAAAGGTTAAAAGATATGAATAGAATATGAAAGGATTAAGACCATACCAAATGTAAGGTATCTTCCAGGAGTAATAACATATGGCACACCAGCTGTAAGTCGTTTTTCATCTATGAATGTTCCGTTTGTGCTTCCCAAATCCGTCACTAGAAGATCACCACCCTTCTTTTGAAGTCGGGCGTGCGTACCAGATACTACAGAGATGCACCGAAAGACATACAAATAACTTAACACAAAATCAACAAAAAAAAACATAATACTAGAAAAGGAATTTTCAACCCGATTGCTTAAGAATGGGTCACTTGGGTAGTTTTCATATAAAATTGAGCTAATTAGAAAACGGGTCAAACGTGGTCCAAAGTTGCCCATGTAAATTTTTTAATGCATACAACTTTCTAAATCATTTAACAAACAAAATTATCAGTAGTGTAATAATATAGCTTTTGTAATCATATTTAATATATTAAGGGTCAACACAATCAACACGTTACCTATTTGACCCGCAATGTTTTGATCAATTACTCGACCCCCACCCCCCCTTGCAAAAATTATCAAGACTTATGTGTTACTGAATGAAAGGTTAATATAATGGTGAAAAGTCAAATACGTACCTGTTGCAACTGGGATTACAATATCGGCTTTATCAGCAACACGTCCAACTGTCACCTCACTCTAGCTCATGTCCGGAAACTTTGCAGTCAGAAATCGAATTTTCAGATTACACGAAAAGAGCAAACGATAAGAGCACAATGAAACTACTTACGGACGCTATCTCAAATGCAGATGGCATAGCAACCTTAAAACCAATGTGTCTTGAATCCCCGTCACCTGTGCATAACCATCAATAATAAGTTTATGTTGACCTTTGAACTTTTCATGAAACATATTTTACGTTCATTTTTTGTTCTAGGCCTAGTAGTTTTAGAAATCAGGAATACATGATTTTACCACATACAGGCCGAGGAAAGAAAAGGGTTTGGAAACAATCACATGGATACACAAGTTAGGACGTGTACATCTGAGTCAAAAAGACTCGCCCTATATGAGTAACCTGAACAGGGAAAACCTCGTTTGTTTACCCGTTTATCATCATATTTTCTAAAACTACAAATAAGGTGGTGTATTAAAGAAGCATAGCATAGTAATTGAACAAGAACAAAATACAAAAGCACCCACCCACAGGCTCAAGAAGCCATGAAACTCCATCACTAGTTGCATTACTCTGACCAGCCGTTGAAGCGTTTACAGAAACACGATACCTCCTCTGCGAAAACGACTTCACTTCATCATTAAAACTATGTTGTAACTTCACAGATGGTTGTTGGAAGCTGGACAAATTAGTTCTACACTTAATAAACGATTGCGAAAAATGAGACTTAAATGAAGGATGGCTTTTCAAATTGAGGCACGAAACCGAATGAGACGTAATTAGTGTCTCCATTTGTTTTCCAGAAATTTCGCAACAATGTGATCAAGAATTTTGGATTAGTAACAGGAAGAACAATGTGATTGAAATCTTTGGAAATTATGTCATATGTGTGGCAGAGAGTCATTGATGTGACCATATGGATTTTGGATAACAATCATGATTTAATTATAACCCCATATACATTGTATATGTGTTTTGAATATATTTCGATATTTATAATTTTTTCTAACGGGGTATGGGGAGGTAAGATGTAGATAGTCTTACCTCTACCCGTGTAATGTTAACTAAAAGATTATTATTCGATCCAAATTCGTTTTGACTAGTTTCATGCAGTCCACATTTTGCCACCTGCATATACTCGTTTTGGCGAGTAACCACGGAAATCCTGCCTGAAACAACAGACCAAACCCACGGAACGGTGTATGTTTTTAATTGATCTGGTTTTTACACGGAGCACACACCCATCAAAACATATGAACTACGGTTCATTTGCGGATGAACATTAAGCACACAACAAATGCTAAAAACAAGAATTCTTCTCTGTTGAAAACTAGAGGAAAGAGTGTCGGTATACTTATCAGCATTTACCATACATTACATACATGAGCTTTTACTTGCAAAAATTATAAAGAATAAAAAGAAAACTGCACAAATAACCACGCTATCGATGTTGATTTGTACGTGTACTCGAAAAATCGGCAAAATTCTCGACCTCATGTTAATATACACACGATCAGTTTAGCCTAAGGCTGCACTTATCGGAGTTGGGAGTTTGCTTTATTCTCAACAACTATATACACTTGGGATTGCAAACTGGCTTAAACCATCTTCAACAACTTCATACAGCCACTTGAGTTTGCAGCAATCACCATATCTGATTTCTGTCGCCAGCAGACACTCGAAACAAACTGGTTGTTCCCGTGGTCGGTTTCTTTGCCAGAAACGGAATCGATTGAGCCAAATTTATGTGATGTGATTGGCATGGGCATAGATTTGTAATAAGCAAACACCTGTAAGAAAACGTAATTAGTGCAAGCGGAACCAAACATGTAAAATATAGTTCAACCGAAAAGTGAATCCATGTTTGACTTTTAAAAGTCAACTACTACTAGTATGGTACAGATTCAATTAGCATATACTTTTCCATATTTCATAAAAAGAGTAAGTGAGAGAAGGATACCTCGTTTGTTTCTGAACCGCAAGCAATGTATCCATCAGCAACAGATAAACCGACAAAATTCTGTAATCATGCAATTTCCAAATAAGAATTAAAAGTAAATAAATCATTTTGCCAAATGTACTAAAATGCAAAGAATTTAATTGTTGAAAAATATATGAAAAAAGCCCAACCTTTTCATTTGTATGTCCTTTATATGTTAAGACACAAGCGTTGGTCGATAAGCAACCAAAACTGGTTTTATTGAGATCCCATAGTTTTAACGTGTTATCAGTAGACGCAGAAACGATGGTTTCCGAATCCAAAAACTTCACATAACTAACAGCTCTTTCATGTCCCGCTAATATGCACAATGGAGTGGAGACATTTCGAAGATCATAACAGTAAGTCCGATAATTGGCAGACCCAAAAGACAGCAAGTGAGCAGAATAAGGAGAGAACTGGACACAGCAAACATTTGCAATGTTTTTTATTGTCGATAAACTGTTCTTCTGCATTCAAAGAATTTTCATTAACTGATTAAAACAATAATAAATCTATTAACTTAAAAATCGGAAAAAAAGGTAGAAGAGAGGGAGATTGCCTCGTTAATGCTCCAGAGCTTTACGTAACAATCGTCACTTCCGCTGACTAATTTGGTAGGGTCAACTCGAGAAAAGTCAACTGACCATGCCCTCTTTTCGTGCTCCATATGATGAGAAACTATTTGACCACTTTCTACATCCCATATCTGGAATCAGACAAAAAATATATAGATAAAAAATATTTATATAATGTTTTTTTACGGAAACAAATGGATGCACGAAGTGTTTACGTCCTCAGTTTGTGCATAAATTTGATGCACAGACAAAAATCATACACAAACTGCCACATCATCATTTTACAAATAAATCTCGAAAAAAATCAAGGGTACACACCTTTACTGCGCCATCATAATCTGTAGAAGCGAGATAACTCTTGATATAGCTATTCCAACAAATGCAACTAAGTTTTGAATTATTCGGCATCTCAACGGCAGGATAATGAATGTCCACCGAATCATCTAATAACATATGAAAATCATAAATTTTAATCTTTTTCGACACACCAGCCGTGGCAAAATAATCCTCGTCCCGATCAAAACCAAGAGAACATATAACATTAGCCGAACTACTAAAATCACCGTTCCTTAAATAACCACATACTTCAAATTTACTAAACCGAGCATATTTGCAGAATCCGTCAAAAAAGACCCCAAGACGATCTGACTTATTACTTTCTCGACTCATTGAACCAGTTTCGGAAACCTCAATGCCTGATCTCACCGAGAAGTAAGCTTTTTCGAGATGATTTAAATTGTTTGTTATTGAACTTGATGTTACATTTGTACCAAACGTTGAATTATTGGCTTGTCTTGATTCAATCTCTGTGATATCGGATTCTATGCATTTGATATCTTCAAACAACTTTGCGGCACATTTCTGCTTTTGTTGTTCTATAGATGTAAGAAAATGCGATAATAATTCTGATTCGTTATCCTCTTGAGCAATGGATGATAATAATTTGTCAGCTGATATTTCTTCTATTTCACTTACAAATTTGTATTTTAAGATATCCCTGTCAAATACGATGAACGGATGTTATGTCTAAAATAAATGGTCGATTAATGTTGTTTTTATCTGAACGGGTCAAACGGGTAGAAATAAAATACCTTAAAAGGAAACATGTCAAATAAGTCAAACTGGTTGAAACACGAAGGATGCCCCTAGTGTATGCTTAATGCATAAATCTAGATTATTTACACAAATAATATAATTTTTGCAATCATATTTGACGCAAAAATTATTAATTAAAAAAATAAAAAAAAATTGGGACAAAAGTATTTCTGGCCAACACAACTCGTAACATCCCATAGCAAAAAACTAAATAGATTTGACCCGTTACTCAACCCACCCATTTTGTCACCTCTAGATTCATTACCTAGTAGTTGGTCGCGCTGATGCCTCAGGATGAAGCATCCAAATACAATATCCAGCTTCCTTAGGATTTTCCGAGAGGAAACTAGGAGGAAGGATGATATGACGTAAATTCATCATAGCAACCGCATGTTCTCTAGCAGATTCAAACGATCCAAGAAGCTGGATATCAAACAAAAAGATCATATAAGACTATAAGTTGCACATAACCACCCAGATGCTTTAAATTAGATAGATTCAGTAAAAAAAACGAGTACTTTCACGTTCTTTATATTTGCACCTCAAATAGAAGAACTCCCAAAGAGTATATGTTAGAAGATAACGATGAGCACTTTTCTTTAAGATCTTCGGGACTTTTATACCACTGTTCTTCTAGTAAATCACCACCAGCACGGGATTTAGTATCATCTGAAGTAGCATGAGCAGAACCGGAACGATTTGGAAACTGGCCCCACATGCCAAAAGACTTACGATTTTCCCCATGTTTTCTCTTTTTACCATCTTGATGATGTATTCCCGTGTGTTCTTTCTGAGAAGGTGAATCGAGGTACAAAACGTAGTTAGATGGTAACACTCTAAAGCATGACGGTCTTAAAGATTGTAAGGGAACGCCTTGTGAATGTGATGAATGTACTAAATCTAATATCTGCTTAAATATTAAGAGGCTTTTGGATTTATCGACTTTATTATTCCTACCAACGTTTAGCCATACTCTCAAACTTGTACCTTCATTATTGGGAGAAACACTAGGCCTAGGCTCGGGAATTGTTTCTCGAGCTGGACCTCTAAAAATAACTCCTTTGCCCTTTATTGTATCTTTCACAATATACTCAGAGAAACCAGATGATTTAGAAAGAATCTTTGTTCGAATACCTCCACTAGACAATTGGTCTTCATCCCCTGCAGAATGGTCGGGTATCTCGTTCTGATTCTGATCTCCATACTGTTTCTCCAGAAATTCTGAGAAGGAAACAGATTCACCGGGATTTGATGCACCGACTATCTCTAACTTCCCACTATCTGAATTTCTTACGGTTAATTCTTCAACCCCGGGATTATTAAATTTCGATATACCAACCCAATCATTTCTCTTACCAACAAAATCTGGTGGAAGTGTGTCTGGATTATCGTTACTAACATTATAATTACCATGTCTAACCATTTCCCGAAATTCAAACGTATCTTTATTCTGTAACCGTGCTCTATCAATATTATTACTTGCATCCGCTTCATTATCCATCACTGGATTCAATCCCTTTATATAAACTTCGTTTAGTTAGATCATAAGAACAGCTACTTCACAATTGCTTAACAGGGACTAAATATTAATGTACTAAGAATAACGCAAACAATGAGAAACAATGCAAGTATAGAATGTACCTTGGATATTTTATCTCCGTTCCTTCGTACCAACGACAATGTTTAGCACGAAAATGTATCCCAACATACATTACAAGAATCTATCATTTTAGTACCAAGACTCAACAATGCACATTAACAAACAAATTATCAAGATTTCGGTAACCCGAATGTAATAAGAAACCGAAAAGCCTAATCATAAACAAATCAAACCAAAACAACTACAAAAACAAAAAGATTTAAATCACCAACTGGGATTAAACAAATGAGTCACAAATTCCCAAAAAATTCAAAAAAGTAATCACTTTTAAATCAAATAAAAACTAATTTAACTAAAAACAATTCAAATTTCAAAATATAAACACCAACTTTTAGTCAAAATAAGTCAACTCAGTTCAAATTAAGCTTAAAATTCCCCAAAAATGTCTTGAAATCAAAAATTAGCCAATCCTATAAGCTGGGAATCAGTCCAAATTGATGAAAATTTTGATAAAGTTGATAACTTTATTGATCCCAGATAAGAAATCGGGCAAAAATGTGATGAATCAAAAAGGGGGAACGAATATTAAAGAAAAAAGAATAATTTTCAAGAAAATATCTAAAAAAAGGTGAAAATTTGTGGGATTTATGTATGTTTAAAGTTTAAAGTGTAATTCGATTGATTTTTGATTTCTTATCATCGCCAAATTTTCGCGTTTTCATTGTAGATTTTGCAAAACTAAAGTATAAAACCTAGTCCCTACACAATTGCTTGATGTGTATTTTTTGATAGTTAACTTATAGAGGTTAACTCGTTTTGTTATGGTGCATATCAACTTTAATCTTTTCATAAATACTCTAATTGATTGGATTTTTGATGACATATAACCGGCTTAGTTATTAAAAATTCAAATCTGGTTTATACCTCATTTCTAGAGGGGGGAAATAAGACTTTAAAACACACGTTAAAGATTCTGATAGTTTGGTACACGCAATAGTAAAACGAAAAAAATTCGTTACACGTGTACTTACCAAACAAAAGTTCATCAAATTTTCAAATTTTTGTATAAGTTGTATCAACTCTACATATCATGCATACCAAACAAATGTTTTAAAATTAAAAATCACTGAAAAATAATATTTTAAGTATTTCACTTATATACAATTTTTTTTTCACAAAAGACATAAAAAAGGCCTTTAAAACAAACTCTTCCCGAATATATCCCTGAAAACCAAGAGACGTTTAATTCTTCCAACGTATATTTCACGCTTAGGCGTCAATTAAACAAATAATACCATCGTTTTGACTAAAGGTGTTGTCCAAGTAGCAAAAGACGATGGGGACGTCACCCATTTGTTAGGCGTGTCTCACATAGCCTTTTAAACCGAACTCCGTATATCTCATTTCAGATGTTTACAATATATAATAAAAGAGAGGCCTTAAATGTCACATGACGAAGTAAGACCCATTTGATGGATTAACTTCTTTGATTTCAACTATTAGATTATACTGATGATGTCATTAACGACTTTTTTTTTATTTTACACCCTCTTAAAACACATGATTACATTCCTTTTTTTAATTTCATCTTTACTGAAATAAAAAACATAATTTTAATTTATCTATAAAATCGTTCAATTTTGACTATTATTTAACTTATTGTTATTCTAAAATCTCTTAATAAAAAATATCAAAACATGTATATAAACGTAATATAGTGTGGATTGTTAGATTGGTTTTAAGATTAATTTTAAACCACAAAATCAAAATAATGATGTCATATAACATCATTAATGAATATTTTTTCTTTTTAGACATTCCTTTTATATACAAGTTTAACCTTTAACTTTTATCCACATTTAAATAAAAATAATTCTGACACTAATATTTTAAATATTAAATATTTTTTATATAGAAAACTTTTTTCATAAAATTAGTCATTCAACTCGAACTCAATACTTCAATATGTTATAATTATATTATTTTTTGATAAAGTTATTTACGTATACAAATTAAACAGTGAAGTGGAAAACACATACATATAAACGAAACAAAAAAATAGTTGACCTCACAACCTATATTAGCATGTATTATTAGTGATACAAAATTTTCGTTATATATTATTTTTTAATTTTTTTGATAAAATTATCCGTGCATACATAAAAAATAAACTTGTAATAACTATTACAATAATAATAATTAATATTAATCCTAATAATAATAAAAATAATATTAGGGCTGTTAAAAGCTTTTATAAAAGCAGAGGACTTTGATGTAAGTATAGGAAAAACAGGGACTAAATAGTGCTAAAAGAAATAAGAAATTTAAAGTAAAACTGCTTTGGTGGCAAAACCTTGGGCAAAACCACCTTGAAGTTAAATAAAATAATTAAAAAATAAATAAGGATTAAATATAATACCAAAAAGTAATCTCCTACATGTTAGATAGAGCATAATTTGTTTAGTACTAAAAAACGAGTCAAACACTAACCATCTTATCTAAATATTGAAACCTTAAACAATAAAAGTAAGTATATCAGGCGACTTTATTTTATCGGTTTTATTTAAAGTTAAAGTTTATACATTTTATTCAATAAAATAATCCGATCATATTTGGGGTAATCGTAAAGCTTTACTCTATTTTACATTATTTTATTTTTCTTTAATTTTAGATTCGAGAACATAGCGTTAGAAAGAACAAACATGTAAATTGTTCATAACCATTCAAATATATAGGGATCTCAAATATTTAGAAAAGAGCGATTTATTAATTAGAAACAATATCAACTGAACAAAAAATTTAAAATGTTTAAATATATGTAATTGATAAGTTTGAGTTAAAAATGATAGAAGATACAATGTAGACGGATTTTCATCTTTATAATGTAATTTTATATTTTGACATACTTTGCGAAAAGCCTCTAAAAACTCACAACCATTTTTTAATAATTGGATATTTTATTTTGATTACTTTGTGACATATTTTTATGATTGTTGTTTCCAAAATGAATAAAATCTAATCTAATTAACTTAAAACAAGATTCAAAATAATTTTGATTTTAATAAACTTATGTTGTGACTTGTGACCCCATTTAATCCAGCCCACCACCCGGAGAAGTAATGGTCAAGATCCCACAGGCCCAGATCTCCACTTACATTATTTTTGGTTTTTTATTATTTTATATTTTCATCAAATAACTCGTACATAAATAGATATAGGCTAATAAATGAACCGAACAAAACTATTATGATTTGTTTATGTTCGTTCATTTAATTAAACCGAATAAGTAAACGAACACTTAAACGGATAAAATTTCTTGTTCGTATTCGTTCATTTGGAATATAAACTTTCTCATAGTCGTTTATGTTCATTCGTTCGTTCAAGTAAACTGTGTTTTATCAATATTATTAATTGCATTTGCTTCATTATCCATCACTTTATTCATAGAAACTTCATTTAGTTAGATCATACGAACAACAACTTCATGATTGTTTTACAGTAAAACTATCATAATAATAATGTATCACAACATACATTACAAGAGTCCATCATTTAAGTACCAAGACCTAACAATGCCAATTACCAACTTAGGTTTCAAGATTTAACGTTAGATACAACATCTACAAAAACGGAAGAAAGGGTCGAAAAACATAAGGCTTTAGAAAGAACCAAGTCTAGTTCAATCATAGGAACATCAAAGCTAATCAAAGAAGAGGAAAAAGACTGAGGCTCAAACGTTTATAAGGCTTACATGACTGAGGCTTTCGGATGGTGGGGTGTGATTATTGTTTTGATATTTTCGTTAATGTCACAAGGCGCACAGATGGCAAGCGATTACTGGTTGGCCTATGAAACTTCCATTGATCGTGAAATTTCTTTCAACCCTTGGCTATTTATAGAAGTTTATACAATTATAGTCGGTGTTTACTTCCTTTCGATATCATTTAAAATCATTTTTATGACACATATCGGGCTTAAAACTTGCCAGATTTTCTTCAGAAGGATTCTTTATAGCATTGTTCATGCTCCAATGTCGTTTTTTGATACTACACCTTCAGGAAGAATTCTTAGTAGGGTAACGTTTTTTTCAAAACTTTTAGTACGAGTTCATTTGTTTTTACGTTTATGGAATTAATTGGTTATATGTTTTATGTTGTCATGCATCAAGTGATCAAAAGAGCATCGATGTTTCACTTCCATTTATGATGAATTCGTCTATTTCTACGTTCATAACATTAATTGGCATTATCGTCATCAATTGTCAGTACGCTTGGCCAAGTGTGATTCTATTGGTTCCACTCGGTTGGCTCAATTTCTGGTATCGGGTATGTTTCATCTGTGTCAAGAATTAGCATAGGCACATCTATCAACAATCTCAAAATATCTGAGGCATGATTGTTTCAGGGATACTATCTTGCAACATCTCGTGAATTAACACGACTTGACTCGATTACAAAAGCACCATTTCTCAGAGAGCATCTGTGGGGTTATGACAATACGGTGTTTTAGGAAGCAGGGAAAGTTTGTTCAAGAAAACGTTGATCGTGTTAATGGAAACCTGAGAATGGATTTCCACAACAGTGGATCTAACGGATGGTTAGGTTTCCGTTTGGAGTTTATTGGAAGCTTATTTCTATTTGTTTCCACTGTGTTCATGATCTTCTTGCCTAGCAGCCTCGTTAAACCAGGTATGTTTGCATCGAAAGTTCTAAACCCTCATGGTTTTTTATCCTTGGTTATTAACAAAACTAATTAATCTTGAAATGTGCAATATTGATCACAGAAAATGTTGGATTATCACTCTCGTATGGATTGTCACTCGATGCAGTTCTGTGTTGGGCTATCTATACGAGCTGCTCTATAGAAAACCGGATGGTTTCTGTTGAAAGGATTAAACAGTTCACCAACATACCCTCAGAAGCCGAATGGGTGAAAAAAGACAACCCACCTCCTTCAAATTGGCCTTATCATGGCGATGTAGAGCTCAAGGATTTAAAGGTAACATACATTCATATAAACATATAGTACGTGTTGGTCGCCTAATCTCGGACCTCCTTTGAACCCTAAAACAAACTAATTGCGGAATAACTAGTTTGAGTAAGTAAAACGGTGAAGAACAAGAGATATAACCAAATGAATGATTCTATTAAGCTTACGTGAATGTTTACAAACACGAATAGAATCAATACAAACGATTACAACACTTTAACACTCAAGAACTCGCAATTACGTGATCTAAACCTAGCTCACGTAACTCTCTCTGAAGTGACTGCTCTAACAATGTTCAACCACACGCATTAATGATTCTGAGCTAGCTATTTATACTAGCCCGAAACCCTAGAAGAGTTACGCTCACGTAACTCATGGAGGAGACTTACGTGCACGTAACTCACTAGTTACGTGCACGTAACTCATGAGTTACGTGAGTGTAACTCTTTTACTCGAACGTAACTTGTTCGTAAATGCGTTTGGACTTTACAACTCGATCTAATTACATACTAACTCTACGACACGTTCTAATGAATACAAATACAGACAATAATGCTCCAACAGTACGAGAATCTGTAATCATAAATAATAACTAACATAACTTTTGAATGTTCCGCAGGTTAGATATCGTCCAAATACGCCTCTAATCATCAAAGGGATGACTCTAAGCATTAAAGGAGGTGAAAAGATCGGTGTGGTTGGTAGAACCGGAAGTGGGAAATCAACTCTAATCCAGGTTATTTTTAGGTTGGTGGAACCATCTCATGGAAGTATAATCATTGATGGCATCAACATCTCCAACCTCGGACTACATGATCTCAGGTCTCGGTTTGGGATCATTCCTCAAGACTCAATCCTTTTTGCAGGCACTGCCAGAAGTAATATCGACCCCCTCGGTCAACATTCTGATGAAGAGATATGGAGGGTAATTTTCTATGCACCATGATCGTTTATAGGTCTAACCATCTACTCAACTCTCTTGAATCATCTAATGCAAGAACGTGTTTTGTAGAGTCTTGAACGATGCCAGCTTAATGACGTTGTAGCAGCAAAACCTGGTAAACTAGATTCTTCAGGTACTAGGAACTAATCTATAAACACGTTCTATTAGTAGGCACATGGTTTGTGTGTGTGTTTAAACTTGTTGGTTTTATTGCTAGTTGTCGATAATGGTGAAAACTGGAGTGTGGGTCAACGACAACTACTTTGTTTAGGACGAGTGATGCTAAATGTTGATGCACTTTTTGGATGTTCATAGCTTAGCAAATTTATTATTAATGTTTATTTGTAATGTTGTACACCTAGTTGATTGTAAAAGTGCGAAATTCACCTATATTCGGTATGGGCTTAATATTCATCCGTACGGATGAGACACAGGCCTATATATAGTGAATTTTCTACATCTTTTAGGTTAAGAGTTTTGAAGGTAGTTTTGGAGTTTTTAGGGTTTTGGAGGCGACCCGATCCGGCCGATCACCGGATTAGGGAGAAGATTATGTTTAATCTTCTCCCTAGCCTAACTACGATTTCTCTGTTTAAACCATTGTAATCTTTAACGTTTATTAATAATATTTGGTTTATCTTTGATTATTCGTGTTTA
The DNA here is from genome assembly GCA_910822075.1 of Senecio squalidus. Classification (NCBI taxonomy): domain Eukaryota; kingdom Viridiplantae; phylum Streptophyta; class Magnoliopsida; order Asterales; family Asteraceae; genus Senecio; species Senecio squalidus. Next base: position 45,186,099 of record CAJVGC010000592.1, on the reverse strand, counting down.
TCTCTTCCGTCTATGCAATCTATTGCTCGTCCTTGTTATATGTTCCTGAACTCGGACCAATAAATTGGTATCAGAGCCGGTTAACACCGAGCTCTTGATTTGGAACGAATTGAGATTGAAGACGTTAAAATGGGTATGTGTTTTCTCCACTTTTTGGTTATTCTATTCGATTTTGATGATGGTATTGGATGTTTGGAATAGAGGGTTTGAAAATCAGGTTATCTGGAGTATTTTGATGGTTTTGGTGGTGAAAAACGAGATCAAAACGTCAAAATTAGGGTTTTGGGTCTGCGCAGCTGCGGGAAAAATGGTGGCACAGGTTCGTTCACCGTTGGATCGCTCTGAATTTTGGATATGTGGTTCCAGACTCATCGATGCACGTTCTGACCGGAGGGATTTTTGATTGGATTTTTCTACCGTGAGATATTACTGTCCGAATTTTCTGCAGTTTTGTGCAAAATTTTTCGGATATCGGTTAAAGTTACACGCATCACGTATAGATCCGATGGATAATCTCCTATATTCATTGGGTCAGTATTAAAGTGAAAATGTGGAGAATCACAGGTTTTATTTTGTGGGGTAATCGGGAGCATTCGGTTATTTATGGGCCATCGACGTTATATTTATATATTCCGCGTATTTGTGATTCCGCTTTATGAAGGGAATCTGTTATTGGTTATTGTTTCGCAATCACAAATTTATGGTACGTGATCTTTGATGAATCTGAATGTCTGCTGATTTGTTTTGGATTATTAGTTGTGGATGGAGTCCTCTATTTTTTGCCTAATACAGTTTAAGTCATGATAAAGACGATTTGAGCATTGATGTCTATATATTAGGAGAAGCTTATCTGGAGGGGGAAGTTTACAGTTGCTAATTCATAACAGATTGGTTTATGTGAAGATTGTTTCATTATTGATATGATCGTATCAGAGTCTGTAGAGTTCAGTCTCAGGGGGAGTCTTGCTGCTTATGGTTCTTTGGGTTGCATGTTTGTTCAAGTGAAGTTAGAGAAACTACAGAATGTCCACTTAGCATTTCGACAACAAGGGGCGGAAAACGTTGGTTTTCGAAGTTTGATTTGTCACGTTTATTCTGGAAGACTTTATTGTAGCTTGAAGATTCAAGTAATACTGGTATCACTGCAGAGACTGACTGAAGATTGCAAGAGGTGTCTACAACAATTTGTAAGCTATGTCCAAGGGGGAGTTTGTTGATGCACTTTTTGGATGTTCATAGCTTAGCAAATTTATTATTAATGTTTATTTGTAATGTTGTACACCTAGTTGATTGTAAAAGTGCGAAATTCACCTATATTCGGTCTGGGCTTAATATTCATCCGTACGGATGAAACACAGGCCTATATATAGTGAATTTTCTACATCTTTTAGGTTAAGAGTTTTGAAGGTAGTTTTGGAGTTTTTAGGGTTTTGGAGGCGACCCGATCCGGCCGATCACCGGATTAGGGAGAAGATTATGTTTAATCTTCTCCCTAGCCTAACCACGATTTCTCTGTTTAAACCATTGTAATCTTTAACGTTTATTAATAATATTTGGTTTATCTTTGATTATTCGTGTTTATCTCTTCCGTCTATGCAATCTATTGCTCGTCCTTGTTATATGTTCCTGAACTCGGACCAATACTAAAGCACAACAAGTTGTTATTCATGGACGAAGCAACAGCTTCTGTTGATTCACAAACAGATGTCGTCATTCAGAAAATCATCCGAGAGGACTTTGCTAACAGTACCATCATTAGTGTTGCTCATAGAATACCAACCGTCATGGATTGTGATCGCGTTCTAGTCATTGATGCTGGTAAGTTTCTTCTTATCTAAAAAACACTTGTAAACTAACTTATAAATGTTATTTGTTGCAATCAGGTTATGCGAAAGAGTTTGACAAACCGTCACATTTGATCGAGAGACCTTCATTGTTTGGAGCGTTGGTTCAAGAGTACGCGAACAGGTCATCAGGATTATGAACTCGCCTTGATCATAACAATAACCGTGACGACTAGGTAAAAATCCCATTTGTCTCCGCGATTGTCTTGTATAACTCTACGGAATGTAAGATATTAACATCAACATATAAAGAGTATACAAAAGTTTTTTAGTTTGATGTAAATATTGAACCATTATTGTTAGCAAAATTAATATATTTTTAATTTAATTTCGTTATATATCTATTAATGACAAAATATCTTGAAAATATAGGATGTAAAATTATATATACAGAGTATCAAATAAAGCATGTTCAAATCTTTTATACAATCTAATATATTGTTTTTATCATTTTTCTAAAATTACACAAAACAAAATAGAAATAACAGTGTTTGAAGTCTTCTAGAATTACATATGCCATTAATCGTCGAGTAATCGCTATAAGGTCACTGATCGACGAGTTGAGTAATATCCGATTAATTTCTAGATGGTCCACAATTTGATCAAAACTTTTGTTGGGGTTGTATGGATCTTATAGTCAACGTTGTATCGAAAAACCTAGCGGAAATAAGCTTACGATTTCTAGCGAATATGAAACCTTCGGAAACGGAATCTAACCAACGGTTGTTGATATGATCGGACCTAAGGAAGACTATTCGGATGATTGTTTAGACTTTACTAAACGTTTGGAACACTAATCAACAGAGCAGCAGCAATTCGGCACTCTCACAAAAACCACAAAAACCGTCACCGAATGCAGAAACCCTAGCTGGGTATATATAGGCCCAGCTATCCATTCGTACGAATGAGAATTCATTCGTACGAATAAGTTTCTGTTCGTGCGAACCACATATGGTTCGTACGAATCAATCTCCATTCGCACGGATATCATCCTTATCCGTGCGAACCAGTTTGAATATCATTTAAACATTACAAAACACATATTCGATTAATTCATAACGATGTAAACGTTAATCAAATACTCAATACCGATATTCAATCACACAATACAAAGACTGATATAAAACGTTAATTACATACGAATCTTAGTAACTACATAAATGCACCTACAACTTTGTCAATTCGGACAAAAAATTCGCCACTCTTTCAAAAATCGGTGTTAATATCGATTTGAAGTATTTAGACAATTGTGTTAATGTTTCTACACATACTTTTAAGGTCATATATTGTTTAAAAATGGTCCTATAAACATGTTATAAATATAATTTTAAAATTTATATAGAAAATTCTAATCCGAGTACTCTCCGTCTAGACCGATTATTAGCTCAAAGTCCCGACCGAATGAGTATCGATTAACGAGTTTTACAACCTTACATGTAATAATCTATTTACCACATTTTTGACTTGAGAACGGTTGCTATCAACACTCAAAAACAAAATAATATTTCACTATTTCTATAAGTTTCTCCCAATAAATTTTTCTAAACATAATAAAGTGTGTCAAAAGAGTAATAATGTCGAAGTTGAAGTGAGATTCGCGTAATTGTACAAAGATTCCAAACTTCCTACCTGAACGCCCTTGAAGTCTCCGAAGTTTTAATTTGTTGTTTGCAATCGAGACAAAATCATTTTGTCTTCACACCCTCATTTCATACTTTCTACATATAAACCCCTCTTCTTTACATATATACTTATATTAGTACCTTCAACTTTATCTTTCTCATTTTGCTGAACGAAATTGAACAAGATTGATTGATCATCTTTCTTTGGTATTAGAACCTTGGTACATATGAATCTCGATCATGTTTGTGAGTCATTTAATGCTAAAAATACTTACTCCTATTAACTACCTAAAGAAGTTCTCAACTACTCTAACCTACCACCAAAGGGCTTCTAGCCTAGCGGTATGTGGGTGACCCATTGACTAGAAGGTCATGGGTTCAAGTTTCGGTGGAGACAATTTGGTGAATTGTAAATTTGGTGAATTGTATATAGTCTGTTTGTAGTATTTGCCTTTCCAAAAAAAACTACTCTAACCTACCGAAGATCTAAAGAGAAAGACTCACAAGTTAAAATACGATCACCAGTGATACTTAATATTATTTGAATCTCAAATACGATAAATACCAAGTACCTCAACCAACTTGTAAGTAATTCCTTCTAAAACAATTACGACTCTCGGAATCAAGCTTAATGGGAGGAATCTTATCCCTAGTAACGACGTGTATACATATTGTAGCTAAGATGTATAATAACGTAGAGAATATATTAGGATGAAGGAACCTTCCTCAACCCATTTGTATAGTGAAAATGTTTTATCGCAACTAGTAAGATTTTGTTATACTCGTCTCGGATGTCCGGAAACTTTGCCGAGAGTTTTCAAAACCTTAAAATTTGTTTCCAAGGGACCAAACTCAACCATTCAAAACTACAAGGAGTCAATACACATCTCCTTTAAAACGGTTACACCATAGTATAAAAAATAAATATTTATTGTCTCTCTGTCATTACTCTCTTTCTCTCTCACACACACACACACATATACACACAGTATATCATCTCAATTCCATTGAAACTTTGATTCTTATATTCAGTTCAATTTAAAAGTAAGTCTATTAATTCATCATATATTTCATTATCATAACTTGAATTTGTAACTCATTTCATTTCTGCAAAATTTTGTGTATAATCTGCAGATTTCAAGCTCCGATTCATTCATAGGTAAACTTCATGATCATTAGTTGAAATTTGTTACTAATTTCCATTTTTCTACAATTAAAACCTGGTTTTCTGGTGGCGTAAGCATAGATGGGAAAGAGTAGTTTTGTTTGGTCGAATTGGTAGTGTCTCATTTCTCTAGTTTATAATCTCGTTTTTGGTTTATGTTGATGTATTTTGTGTCCGTTTTCTAGCTTCTTGCTAGTCGGATTGTTTTAATATATTTGCTTGTTCTAAAAAAGAAAATGATTAATTATGATAAAATGTGTTAAATGAAGTTCATTTAATACATTTTATTGCAATTAATCATTGATCTGACACAGGAAAATGAATTAGCAAATCTCTTAATTTATATCTATTTATTTATGATTTTGTTTTCAGATAGTTTCCTAAAAAAATATCCGATCAGATCATGAAAGGATCATGATTATTTTTTATTCATAACGTCATTTTGTATTTTAATAATTTAATAATTTGAAAAGAACAGTTCATGTTATTGATATTCTTAGCTGTCCTTTTTAAAATTAAACATTTTTGGGCAATTTGTTGAACAATATAACACAACGTGGAGTTGCATTGTAGGTACCACCTGATCATTATGTTCTTCATCAATACTACTTTATCCGTTACAAAAAAAAAATGTTCAAACCTTCTATTTATGTTTGTCCCAAAACTATCGTGTTTTAAATATGAATAATTAAAATGCAGTAGTTTTTCATTTTACTTTTAAAAAGATTTAACTTTTCAAACTTTAAAGTTAATTGATATCTTTAATGCAGTGATATAATAGGTAATGTAAATCTTATTTTAACCGTTTTTTGTTTCAAACATTTTTTTTAATAAGAAAACACTTTTTTACTTTTTGGTAAAGCATCTTTAGCTTTGTTTTAATTGTGAATGGTGTGAACGTTATTTAAATGTGTCACAATTGATTAATAGTAACCTCATCACTAACGGGATTGGGTATTTGTTTGATTTGTTTTGGTTATTTGATTAATAGTAAAGTATCTTTGTAATGCATCTTGAAATGTTACGATTTAGAGGAAGTGAGATTTTTCTTTCTAATTTCTGAATTTTTGTTCTTGTGATTTTCAGAGTCAACGCGGTTGTGATTTTCGTTTTCGTCGTGAATATGAGTGGTTGATGAAAAGCTAGATAACGAAATGGGGGAACATCGGTTGAGAAATAGAATCAAGTCGTTAGTTGGAAGTCATATTGATCCAGATGAAGATGAGCAACTTAAAGGGAGGAATATAGGTATATATACTTTAATTATTCATCATATTTTTTTCCAAAGTTTTAACACTAATAAGCGTTAAAAAGTTGTATTGTTATTTGCAGAAACGGAAGACAACTACACGAAGATTTTAGAGCTTCTGAACGAGGAAGAACAAGGAGATAAGAGAAAACTTGTTGAGTTAATTGAGGATTTCCATAACCGTTACCAGTCAATCTACCAGCGATATGATAATATCACTGGGAAGCTGAAGGAGAAAGTTCAATCAAAGAAAGAGAAAGACTCTTCTTCATCATCCAGTTCGGATTCTGATTCAGATGATTCTTCAATAAAACACGGAAGTAAAAATGGGAAGTTAAAAAACAAGGTTGGCCTCAAGGAAGAGCTTCAAGCAGCAAATAGCGAGATAGACGAGTTAAAGAGAAAGTTGATAGTTGAAACAGAAGAAAAGGAAGCATTAAATTTACAAGTACAAGAAACAGAAAAAACGTTAAACGAGTTAAAACTCCAAGCTGATGGATTGCCTGAAGAAAATTCCAAACTTTTGGCTGAAAATAGAGATCTTTCTTCGAAACTTGAAAGTAGCATAGTGGTGGAAACTGAATTGAATCAGAAACTAGAAGATATAAACAGAGAGAAAACCAGTTTAATGTCGGAAAACCAGACAGCTATGACTACTATTGAAGAACTAAGAGCGATTATTGTTCAAATAAAGGGAGAAAAAGACGTTTTTGAGTCGGAATTAGAAGATGTAAAAGGCGAGTTCTTCAAAACGAAGGAGAAACTGATAACAACAGAAGAAGAAGTGTCGAATCTAATTCAAAAAGTCGAAACTACTGAATTAGAGAACAAAACTCTATTAGTAAAAGTTTCGGAGTTATTAGAAGAGATCAAAATCGAGCGTGAAAAAGTGGAAGAATTTTCATTGGAATGTAGCCAATTAAGAGAGAAGCTGGTTGACAAAGAGAATGAGCTTTCAAAGCAAATGGAAATGCACGAGTCATTCAAGAACGAATCAGAAATCAAGACGATAGGTATTGAAGAAGAAATTAAGTGTTTACTAATCCAGAAAACAGAAATCGAAAAGCAGAAAGAAGAGGAAATATTGGCTCGTAATAAGAGATCTGAGGATAAAGAAACAGAATTGTTATCTCAAATCGACAATCTAACAGAAACGATCAACAATCTGCAAAAAGAACTGGAAAACAAGAAACGGGATCAAGAAAGATTACTAGAAGAAATGGTAATCCGCGAGTCAAAGATCAAAGATCTCGAGTCAAAGCTGGAAGCGTCCGTAGAGGAAATCCAAAATGGTATCGAGTCAAAAGACCAAATCGTTGACGAACTGGAAGAAACCGTTGAAGATCTCAGAAATGATCTTGAAATCAAAGGAGATGAAGTCAATATATTGACTGAAACTATTCGAAACCTTGAAGTCACAATCCGGTTAGCAAACCAGAAGCTTCGTGTAACGGAACAAGTTTTGAATGGAACAGAACACGAGCATGCAACTAAAGAAGAAAAGCTGCATCAAGAAATTACATCTTTAATGGAAAAAGTCTCTACGTTAACCCAAACAATCATAACCATCAAAAGAGAAGTCCAAGAAAAGGTTAACGAGACTTTGACCGGCATTGACTCGCTCACAGTAAAGTATGAAGAAGATTACGGGCACGTGGCAACTCGGGTTTGTGAAATCACTAACGAAGTCCAAGCTGCACAGATCCAGATAAAGAAAATCCGGTTAGAGAAGGATGTTCTGAAACAAAAGTTTGAAGAAACCGTGACAAAATTAGAACTATCTGAAAGTGAGAACGACAAACTGATGACAAGAATTGCGAAAAAAGAAGAGAAAATCAAAGAACTTGAAAACAAGATTAATCTGAAAGATGAATGGATATTTGGTATTGGTGAGGATAAACGAGAGGCTATAAAGCAATTATCAATATGGGCTGATTACCAACGTGATCGTTGTGATTATCTTCATGAACTACTCATGAAGACAACAACCCGTGCACGAGTGAGTTAACTGGATGGATATACATACATCTTCCCTATATGCAATCTTTTACTACTTAAAATACGTGTTTACAAGCTATCAAAGTTTTTAAACCCGTGTCAAAAAGTAATTGTAGCCGTTTTGTGCATTTTGAGTATGAGCTTTTGGAGTGTTTGGTTTATATTTGTTTCGGCATAATACCATATTTGGAGTAGATGAGTGTGTATAAGAGATTCATTTTCATTTCATAGTTTCTATTTTGTACTTTTTTTTAAGATGGTCGTTGTTTAGACGTTGATGTATTGCTTCTTTTGCATATGTTTCGAAACAAAAAATACTACTAGTGTGGCGATGTGTATTTTGTGATACAGATAATGAGTTACAACAAAGTGGTATAAGAAGTTATGTAATTTTGCTTTAGACTAATTACCCTGTTAGGAAATAATACCGCAAACATAACTTTCTTCATTGTTTAGGAAATATACTCGATCCAAGGATATACATTTTCGTATAGACTTATAAAATGCTGAAATTTGTCCTGTTAACAAAATGGGTGAGTGAATTACCGAAAACTTAGTAGTAAATGACTGAACAGTATAAACCGAAACAGAGTCATACAAATGGGTATAGCATTATATATTCATCGATCCCTGATCGAAAAAAAACGAAACTAACAGCAGTACAAAGAAAAAAAGATAACGGAAGCCACTCTTTTAATATCAGAGCCAGGTTTCGATCCTGGGACCTGTGGGTTATGGGCCCACCACGCTTCCGCTGCGCCACTCTGATTTGATGTTCATTAGTATAGTACTCTTTTATATAACGCTAATAATTTAATGACACACATAACAACTACTACTAAACTATGTTCTTTCTATTTAATGAATACTCATTTACTATAGTTAATGCGAAGTCGTTTTATGCTTGTTACATTAAAATTATCACTAGCCGGTCTTTGAGGGTGGGCGAAAACCTAGGCCTCTAATAAATCTTTCGACGACCTCCAAACGTTTACTAACTATATACAGAAACATTGAATACAATAACTTAATTGAAGGATGTGATTAACGAATTTAAGAATTGAGCAACGACCTAAGTTAAAGATGAAGAAGAAAATAAGATCCCTCTAGAAGCCCGACGAAGTAGAGGATAACTTTGAATTTTAAACGTAAATTAAATGATGTAAATGGCTTTGAGAGCATGATGAATACGAATAATACCCTCTTTAAGCATATATTTCCTATGTTTATGATATGTATAAAATTTTCCATTAACGATGCATTTGAGAATTGTGAAAGCTTTTTCTTTCCATTATCATACATTAATTATGATGATGGTTGTCTAGTTAAGCAGTAATGTGTGGTCAAACATGCCAAGCCGCTAGACATATAGTCAAAACAAGCCGGTGAAGGCTTGTTATAGGGCGCAGCCTTGCCTAACCATAGACAAACGACTTTACAAGCCATTGCGACAGAAATATGTCACCACACGAAGAGCATATTAACCCAAAAAAAAAATGACTAACCAAAGACAAAACTCCATAAGCTCTCTATTATATGTTAATAATAATACTAATCAAACAATATTGTCACTTCCCAGTTTATCAAAACTGGGGAACCCGAGAGCAAATCCTTATTAAACAGTGTTGGTACTAAATACGAACAACAAACACCTTGAAAAAACAAAAACTACAAATCCTGCTCTGGGTCCGTATAGACTATATCAACACGGGCTAGTTGTAACTCTCTTTCTTATCCGAAACTGATCAATAAAAAGAGACGAAAGAACAAAACTTTTTACTTGGTAGTTTTTTAACCTCCTCATTGTCCTTTTGCAAGCACAAACTAACACGAATGTTGAATAAATTATGAATGCTTTGATTTAATCGGATATCCTCATCTCTACCTTGAGTACGTCCTTGACCACCTCATACGCCACAAACGCAATGGCTATCGATGGAACCACCTACACAAGAAAGAAAGTTGCATCAGAAATAGAGGTGACAAATGAGCAGGTTGGCTAACGGGTCAAGGAATAAGGCGGAACGGTTGACCCTAAACACTCTTTGTTCATAATTTAAAACTTAGAGAAAAATTAATTAATTTGTTTGTTTTAATTTCAAATGTTAGAACTAAATTCTAACCAGATTTAATCAAAGGCCGAAAGGGCTGCTTAACCACTTATATCTGACCGAAGCAGATGTTTTAGGAGCTTTTTTTATATTATTTAATATGACAAAAACATACGGAAAACATTTTTTTAAGAAAATTCGGATTCCAACGTCTTTTAAACAATACGATTCGGAATTCAGGACGACATCTGCTTATTTATATGTGGAACTCAAATTCAGAAACAAAAGCTCTAGTAAACAAACAGCACAATATCGTCTTTTATGCTGAAAGATAACCATGATTACGTAAAAGCATACAGAGTAGTTCTATATAAATAATAATAAAAAAATAATTAATTATATACTGACCTTAACCGAATTGGGGACCAAACCCTTGTATAAAGCGCCAAAACCCTCATATCGAACAGTTTTCCTAAAAGCATCAACCATTCCAGTGTATTCAAGCGCGTTTTTCCCTTCCCCGCTAACAACTGAAGATGCATCTTTCCACCCAACCATTTGCATTCTTCGGCGGATCACATCAAGAGGATAAGCAACCGTTTGACCAACGGTTCCAGCTGCAGCCCCACATGCCAGCTTTGTTGTCACACTCAACTCTGTGTCTTCAACTAGTCCAAATGGTCTTGTTTTTACCAAATAATCTTTTAAAGATTCGTACACCGCAAAATTAAGACCCACGTATGGTACCTAGAAAGTAAAAACATGTATATTCAGTAATCGTCTAACCGATAATGTAGTAGTAAGAAAAGTCTGAATTTTAACTTACCACACCAATGACAGAAGGAAGCCATCCTTTGTATAATGCACGTGGGCCTTCTTCACGGAGAACTGTCCTAAGAGCATGTGCAATTCCTCTATATTGGCTAGGAGATTTATCAGTCTGAAAATGCAAAAACAAAGAAAAAAAAATATTCTAACACGTGAGCATAACATTTTAGTTAACAGATAGCAATAGTATCAGAAGATTATAAAGAATACCTGGACAGTAATACGACCACGGACCAAGTCCATTGGATAGGTTGCTGACATGGCAATTATTCCAGCACAAGCACCAGCTCCAAGGCGTAACAGAGGGGTGAGCTCCGCATCCTCTGAAAGAAAACATAAAACATTATTCCTACAATATGTATAATTAAGCTTTTAGAAAAAAGTATAAATAGATAATCTTATATACCATTTCCAGGTTGCTGGCGATAAAGCCACAAGATTCCCCTGTTTACATAAAATAAAATATAGCATGTTAAAGCATAAGCATTAAAAGCAAGTAGCTTTAACATAAAGAAAAGATTTTGGCAATGAAAAATAGAAGATAAAGCGATAAGTTTACTTGGATGCCTCTTCATAGCTAAAAAACTTGACAGCAGAGTTTGGAACAATACGAGCACAATTGGTGCCATTTCCTTTAAACAATCCACGAAAACCCTCTGTTCTCCATATATATTTTAGTCCCTGAATAGTTCCATTGTATTTGATTGCATGCGGATTCTGAACCTGTAATTTAAAAATATTAATTATGTTTAGTATTTTCAAATCTACTCATACATTAAAAGCCAAGACTAATGAGGAAAAATATAAATTTTAAATTTACGTTTGAAAGTGTCTAAAAAACAAATATAACAATTAGTAAAGCAAAGTCCTTTATAGCTAGAAATGGATGTAAACGCCAAAAAGGATTACGTAGAATAATCTCTAAATGAAACTAATATCTTTTATTAATTCTCAACTTAGAGATGATGTCATCAGGTTGATTTTAAGACAAGTAATACTACATGAATCAACTTCGCAAAACATAGAGTAAAAATTTAGAATAAGGATCCACCTGGAGCAGAATTTTCAACCGTTCTAGAGGAGCAACAGCCGTACGTGATCTGAGACATAACGTAAACAAATAAACAATAAGGAGAATTCATTGCAAAAACCTATCATAGAAAGTTAACTAAACGTTTAGAAGCAAAAACAGAAAATATCACAATCATAACTAATCTTATTAGGTAAAAATATATCAACATTGGTCGTGTCCAAATCATATTGCAAGCCACGTTTACCATAACGGATACGTTTTTTTGAAATATTTTACCTCCTAGATCCATATCATATCGCCATCATTCAAATTCTAAATACCTTTTTCATAGTTTCAAAATATTCCAAAGCATAAAGTGTAACTAGTTCTAATAGTATCGAATATCACTTCTTTTTCAAAACACAGCAAAAGCAACAATTTATTCCAAACGCATAATAACCTCAGATTTCTCATTCCCCAAACTATCCACCTGTTTACCAAAACTATTCGAAAACGATATCGAATTTCTTCATAATTCTTCATAATTCATAAATAATAAATCAAAATAAAAACAATCATTAAATCAATTTTTTTTAAATAAAATTAAATCAAAAAATTAAAAACAGAGAAAAGTAGAGAAACTAACACTCCACCGGCGACACCTCCGGCGACGAGAGATTTACAGATTCCGAGCAAAGTTTGACGGCTGGGAGCCTTGACACCTTCACTAGCGATCTTAGCTTCTTCGGCGATATTAGCGATCGTGGCGCTGGTTTTACCGACGACGTCTTCTGATGCCATGGATAAATGGAGTGATTGAGAAATGGAAGTCGCCGGAACCCTAGGAGATTCGCCGCCGTGAGTATTTATATCTCCGGCGATCTGATATTAGGAAATGAGAGTGTGATTATAAAAGGATAGAGTTAAAAACTAAAAAGAAAAAAAATGGTGAGTGACTTATAGCAAGTGTGCACGTGTTGCTGTGTTTACAAATGCTGCCAATTGGCTATTATTTTTTATGGAAAATGTTTTATTAGGGTTTTTGAAACATATGGTTGCGGTTTCAATCGAAACTCGACTTTAGCTTGATCGATTTTTATATAACTTAACTGACTTTGTGATTCGTCTTCTAAAGCTCAACTCGAGCTTAAATAGTTATATATTTTAATACCGGATCTTGATAGATAATTGTTATATTAACTTGACTCAACTTAGTTTGTATATATATATTACTTTATAATAATTATAATAATAATAATGATAATTAAGTAATTATACTTATTTATACAAGTGTAGAATATTGTAATTTAATATAAGTTCGATATATCCATAAGACTCATGAGTCGAATGTTTTGGAGATTGAACCAATTCAAAAATGTACTCTTAGCTCGAGCTTGGGCTAAAATGAGTTGATTTTTTTAGTAGTTTTTGACTCGATTTAAAATATCTCAAAAATTGTCTAGTTTCATTTACACCTCTAAATTGTAGTTAGATTATTTGGTTTTGTCAAATTCACGTACTCGTATAATGGACATGAAATACATGTCTTTTTATTGTTCTATAACGGTTATGGTAATTTACATATCTTTTTTAACTATGAGATCAAGACGGACATCCATCCTCTTTTATAATAGAGCTTAAAACCAAAAGGTTTTATAAGCTGTGGTGGAGACAACAATCATTTCATATTAAAAACCAAGTTCCTATCAGATTATACGTACCTACAACAACTTATAAGAGATTAATATTTATTTTTATTTTAGTTTTCCAAAAATAAATATTTTACATCTTTAATATATAATAAAAGAGTGTCCTTAAATGTCACATGGCGAATTAATGTTCGTTGGATGAGTTAACTTCTTTGATGTTAATCATTAGATTAGATTGATGATGTTATCAAAAACTATTTTTTTTATTTTACACTCTCTTACAATACATAATAATATTACCTATTTCATTCAATCTCTACTAAAATAAAAAATATAATTATAATTTATTTATAGAATCGTTCAATTTGGACTATAATTTACCTTATTATTATTCTAAAATATCCTAATACATAATATCAAAACATGTGTATAAAGATAAAAGTGTATATGTTATTATAGCTATTAACAATATGTGTATAAACATAAAAAATACATATATGTATTACACGTTACACGTACGACATTATTTTCATATAATAAACTAAAATCTATATAAATATAAAATTTATAATTCAATTTTAATTTATTTTTTTGCACTATCACATTACAATATACTAGTTTTTTAAATAATTGTCCCGTTTTGAAAACACACTTATTAAACCTTTAACTCATTTTGAAATATTAAGTATAAAATATAAATTTTTAATATCATTCTGTTAACATGCAATGTATTTTAAAAGGGTAGTGATTTGTTTACAACAAATTTTTGCCATTTACAACATTTTTATGTGACTAGACTATTTTACCCCTATAATAATGTTTACATTTAACCCTTACACAGTTCAACCTACACAAAATAAAAAGTTAAATTTTCAAACCCACAATACAATCGATTTAATTATTTTTTGAAACAAAAATAAATAAATAAAAGTTAAGAAACAAGAGGTAGATCAAGCTTAAAATCATTGTCCAAACCGGTTCGGTCCCAAAAAACCGGTTAATAACCGGTTTGGAATATTTAATAAAAAAAAAAACGTAACTGGTAGTTACGCTGGCGTAACTGGTAGTTACGCTGACGTAACTGTTGTTACGTAGTGTAACTGTTACAAAAGTGCAGCGGGACTTTACGTACATACTTATAGTAAATTTGAAATGGCAAAATGGTAAAAAAAAAAAAAAAAAAAAAAAAAAAAAACGGACAAAAAAGCCTCTCCCACAGCCATATTAACGGTCATATGAATTTTGTAACGGCTAGATGGTATAAACCGGCCATATTAACGGTCATATGATTTTGATGTTTAATATTAGCGAAAAAAGACGTCAAATAAATAAAATTGTTTTAAAAATGTAAGGGATATGATTGGAATGATAACTTAAAAAAGTGTGAGTTTTAAATAAATTTTACACAATATATAAAGGGTTAAATGTAAAAATTAAAGTAATGGTAAATTAGTCCGACCATATAAAATTTGTTGTGTATGACTAATGTTGTTGTGAACAAACCACTTCCCTTATAGTAAATTTGAAATGGCAAAATGGTTAAAAAAAAAAAAAAAAAAAAAAAAAGGTCAAAAAAGCCTCTCCAACAGCCATATTAACGGTCATATGAATTTTGTAACGGCTAGATAGTATAAACCGGCCATATTAACGGTCATATGATTTTGATGTTTAATATTAGCGAAAAAAGACGTCAAATAAATAAAATTGTTTTAAGAATGTAAGGGATATGATTGGAATGATAACTTAAAAAAGTGTGACTTTTAAATAAATTTTACACAATATATAAAGGGTTAAATGTAAAAATTAAAGTAAGGGTAAATTAGTCCGACCATATAAAATTTGTTGTGTATGACTAATGTTGTTGTGAACAAACCACTTCCCATTTTAAAAATGGCATATCTAATATACCGTTCTTTGGCTTCTTTGAATATGAAACATACTAATGATTATGATATTGACAAAGGGTCATATGCTTTGTTTAATTGTTTAATATAAAAGGCAAATAAAAAATAAAATATAATCGAGCATCAATTATTGTTACTTTTATATTAGAGTAAATTACATAGATCGTCCCTAAGATTTATATGAAATTACGGTTATTGTCCCTAAGTTTAAAAAGTTGCATGGATTGTCCTAAAGTTTAGAGTAATTACGGATTTTGTCCCTAATTTGGATGTCCGTCTATTTCCACCGTTAGTGTTCCCTCACGTGTTAAACACGTGAGGGGTATTTTCGTCTTTTTACCCTCTTCTCCCCCAAAATCAGATAAACCCTAAAAAAAAATAAGCTTACACACACACTAACAATACTTTTCAATCCACACTTTTCAATCCACTCTTCAAAAAAAAATCAAATCAAACCACGAGACAGATTGAAAATATATCTGAATAACAAAATAACATTTTCATTCCATTAACATCAGATATATTTCATCGATTACAGATCCCCAATTAGAAAGCATTTAAAACCTATAACCAAATTGATCCAAAATCACAAATGATTCAGTACATTCAACCTCTGAATCCATACAAGGTTCTTCCCTGTCTCTTCAAAGCGTAAACGACATCCATTGCAGTGACGGTGGCGGCGAGTGATGTAGCGAAGGATGATGGCGGCGAAGGATGATGGCGGCGAAGGTGGTGGTGGCGCCGGCGGCGCCGGTGGTGGTGAGTTTTCAATTCGTGAAATCCGGCGCCGGTGTATAGATACATATCTGTATATGTATAATTTGTTGGTTGTGGTTGTGGGATTTCTTGAGAATGAAAAAGAAATTTGTTGGGTGTTGAGAATGAAAAAAGAATTTGTTGGGTGTTGGTTGTGGGATTTCTTGAGAATGAAAAAGAATTTGTTGGGTGTTGGTTGTGGGATGAAAAAGAAAGAGAAACAGAAAGAGGATTTCTTGAGAATGCGAAAAGACGAAAATACCCCTCACGTGTTTAACACGTGAGGGAACACTAACGGTGGAAATTAACGGACATCCAAATTAGGGACAAAATCCGTAATTACTCTAAACTATGGGACAATCCATGCAACTTTTTAAACTTAGGGACAATAACCGTAATTTCATATAAACCTTAGGGACGATCTATGTAATTTACTCTTTATATTAATTCATGCATTTTTATATTAGTTTTATGAGTAAATTATAATTTTAGTCCTTTATGACTAGTTAATTTGTTAGTCCTTGATTTTTTTTTTTGTATTTTTTATTCACAACTTGTTATTTTTTCGTTTTTCTTTCTTTCTGTTAAGTTACATTTATTTTTTACCATTAAATGTTAACTTAACTAACTGAAATGACAAATAATATAATTTTAATTTTCTTTTATTTATTTTAATTAATTAATTTTTTGTTCTCTTTTTTTTTGAAAAAATCATGTGTTTTTTTCGCATACAAAGAATACATTTAAAATCACATCTAATATTTAATATATTTTTGACGATCATCCGTGACAGTACAAAATTTAAAAAGTCACATTTATATTTACGTTTTTAAAAAATCACATTTATATTTACGTTCTTAAAAAATCACATATGATTTTCATGGAGACGGTACAAAATTTAAGTCTTTAAATCATTTATGATTTTCAATTGAAGAAGTGGCGTTGGTCGGCGACGATGACCGATGGTGAGGGATTGTCATCAAAATTCATATGTGAAAAAACAAATTTGATTTTAAATATACTTTTTGAATGCAAAAAAGTATATATGATTTAAAAAAAATAATAATTGAATAACGAATTAAAATAAATAAAATAATTTTAAATTATATTTTTGATCCTTTCAGTTAACATTTAACGATAAAAACTAACTGTATTTTGACTGAGGGACAAAAAAACAAAAAATAACATTTTGGGGACATAAATTGAGAAAAAAGAAGTTTAAAGACAAAATCGTCGAATTAACTAATCACGAAGGACTAAAATTATAATTTATTCTAGTTATATATAAAGATATCAAGTTGTTTGTAATAAAGTACCTTTCACCCAACCAAGATTACGAATCAAGTACATAAAATAGAACTAGAACGTCAAAAACATGAACTCGAAGTCAAATCTTACCTTTATACTAAATGAAACTTCTAAAACACAATAACATTAGATGTTCGAGAGGTCGTTTGGTTTTTGAAATGTTTTTGAAATGAAAACTGTAAGACCATTCGTATTGGTTAGTCCAACCGACAATATCAGTTTTTGTCAACTAAATGTTACATTAACAAACAGTAAACTAACTAGAAACTAACCAAACTAGTGCCAACAATAAATCGTCACTTAATTTTTTTTGGATCCATC
Organism: Senecio squalidus; assembly: GCA_910822075.1. Lineage (NCBI taxonomy): Eukaryota > Viridiplantae > Streptophyta > Magnoliopsida > Asterales > Asteraceae > Senecio > Senecio squalidus. Next base: position 45,168,389 of record CAJVGC010000592.1, on the reverse strand, counting down.
CATTATTTACTTTTCACGTAACACACAAACAAATTGTTTTTTAATAAGTTGGCTCACAAATCTCGTCACTTTGCACGCCGGAAAACCGACTTATGTTTCAACTGATGCTAACCGACGTGTTTGGTGTCTATGGGCGTTAATAACCGACACGGAACTGACGACGATTAGTCACTACTGTTGACAACAGTCTAAAATAAAAAGAAAAAATTGGAGTAGATATAGCGGGCAACAATCAAACATGACGTCTTTTTTTTAGTTGTAACAATTTCAAGGTTCAAATGTTTAGACTTCTTTTCGGTTGTTAAACATATGTTCGATGGCTACACATTTGTCTGAACCACACATACTAGTAGGCTTATTCGATCTACGAACTCGAGGTCGATTTGTCGGATAAACTTCATGTCATATTCTCATGGGGGGCAAGAATGATGACATGAGTGGTCAATAAGCCATTATCATTCCTTCAATGTGAATCCACCTAAATCATGCATTCCTTACCTTTTCTGGAAGATGGCTCTTCAATCTTGTGGTTTAGATGTCAAATATATGTTTTTGACAATAATGAACCTTGTCCCCTCATGACTTAAGTGTGACCACATAAACATATACCATATACTACATCTTAAAACAATTTCAAAAGTCAAATGTTATTTGTTTTCTTATCTTATCTTTCATTATAATTATAATGTACTCGATTTTTTTCCCCAAGTGGACCAATAAAATTATAAGTTTTTTAGTCATTTTTATACGATCTTCTGCAGTTCAGTTGGTTCTTTGAAACAATATTGTCGTTTTTTAGTAACGTTAATGGTGTAGGTTGTACCTCTTAGTTTCATTCCACTAGACTTTATACATAATTGAAAAGTCTATAAATATATCAAACTTTTTAAAAATCGTATTGTATGTATCAAGAATAAAAAACATACACGACACCTTATTTAAGTTTCAGATCAGATAATACATATAACAACGTTTTATGTTACAAGATTCGACTCGAGTTAATATATTTACTAACAATAAGCCTAGGGACCATAACCATTAAAGCCCACTAATTTTCGGCCTAGTTTCATTGAAATGGCTTAATAAACCCCATGCACAACCGTCTTCCGCCGTGTCGCCGTCGTAAACCACTATATATCCGTCGTATTACAGTTCCATCTTCCAACTGTCCAGGTTTCAGGCTTAGTTTGTATACATTCAATACTGTTTTATATGTTATATTAATCTAGAAATTTTGAGCTTAATAGTTGCCTATAACATGTTCGACGAAATGCCTCACTGAAAAAGATGACAACCCATATTCCAAATCCATTCAAACCATCAAAATTTCAAATCTTTTCAATGCTGGTTACGAAAGTTACATCTTTTTTGAACCATACTTTAACCGTAAAACAAGTGAAGCAAGTCCACGGTTTAATACTCGTCAACGGTCTTAACTATCTCGAGCCAATGCTAATCACCCAAGTTACCACCACATCATCAAAGCATTCTCAAGACACTATTCGTTATGTTAAATCGCTTGTTAACCAAGTAGAACACCCAGATATTGTTTCAAGAACATCGGTTATTCAGTTTTTATACCAATGTGGCGAGTTTAAACAAGCGTTGGATGAGTATATTAGTATGCAGAGATTAGGGGTTTTGTTTTGTAGTTCTGCTGTAGCTTATGCAATTAAGGCGTGTATAAAGTTAAAGAATCGGATTGGTGGGATTATGTTACATGGTCAAGTACATGGATACGGGTTGTGTGGTGATGTTCATGTGGGAACTGCTCTCGTGGGATTTTATTCGAAGTTTAATGATATGGAAACAGTACAGAAGGTGTTTGATGAAATGTATGAAAGAAATGTAGCGTATGTAATAGACGGGTACTTAGACTCAGGGAATTTGTCCATGGCTGAACGAGTTTTTTCTAATATGGGAAATAAGGATATTGCTTCTTGGAATTCTATGTTGTCATGGTATACGAGAACAGGTGATATGGAGAAGGCGATATCTACATTTGGACCTATGCCGGTTAAAACGTCAGGTTCGTGGACTGCTATGATTAGTGGTTATTTAGATTATGGAAACTTGGAAATCGCACGAAACTTTTATGATGTGATGCCTGAAGAAAATTTAATTTCTTGTATTAAAATGATCGATGGATACTCAAAAGATAAAGATGTTGAATCTGCGCGTGAAATATTTGATGAGATGAGCGAGAAGAATACATTGTTGTACAATGCCATGATCAATTGTTATGCACAAAACGGTAGGACAAAAGACGCACTCCAGTTGTTTGACGAAATGCTCCAACCAAAAATAAACATTAAACCAGACAACATGACTTTAGCTACTATTATATCTATTTGTTCTCAGTCGGGGAACTTGATTTTTGGGTCTTGGATTCACGAGACATTGATGAAAGAAATGAGAATAACAATGGATGATCACTTGGCTACTGCATTAATCGATTTATATGCAAAATGTGGACGTTTTGATAAAGCTGGACGTTTGTTCCGTGGCCTGCAAAAGAAAGATGTCGATGTATATACCACAATGATATTGGCTTGTAGCAAGAATGGATGGAAAAACGATGTTATCAAATTGTTTGAGGAGATGATTATGGCTAATATCTGCCCAAATTTAGTAACCTTTTCGGGGCTGTTAACCGCATTGAACCATGGGAGTATGGTCCAAGAAAGTTACCATGATCCATGTAACCCATCTAGTCCTTCAAATTTACCTACGTGAAAATTCAAATGGTATTTACAGAAAGATAACCATATAGAGTTGTCTTTGTGTTTTTAGTTTTTTACAAATACTTTCATAGCTAAACGAGTTCCAATAGGATATTTCTGATTAAACGCGTTTAACAAACATTGAAGGTGTTTCGTTAAAATTCCAAGACACGAAAAGGATTGCCAACATTAAGGTCCAACTCCTCGGGCTTTCAATTTGCGTGCACGCTGAATCCTTTAACCATATGGGTAAGACAAAAGAAAGTTACGATTGTTTTAACTTGAACAACCCATTTCTCCATCCCGGGTTGAGTTATTTGGTCCGGGCCGAAGAAATTTGCAATGGCTTCAATTCTAGCCTAATACATCCATTCACCATGTAATTGTGGTTAAAGAAAGTCACCAGTCCACCTGGGTAACCATTAGCACATCAAAGCCCATTGAATCATGTGGGTTTAATTCTAGTGGCCCATAAAATTTTTATTTGGTAAATTTCCATGGAAAAAAGAAAAAGTTTTACATAGCTACCAAAATAAGATTTGGTGAAATCATATATGCTCTTGCCATCATATAAATTTATGTAATATGTTGTCAGGGATGGGCTGCGGATTTAAGGTGCCATGTGTGACGAGAAAAATGTGCCAATAAATACATCTATTTTATATATAAAAGCAACTCTATTATGTTTGATATTAAATTAATTGATTTAAAATAACATTAACAATGTGTTTTTTCTTATTTTGTTTCATAAAACATGAGATTTTTCTACCATTACACATTTCTATACATATATATAGCAAAAAAACTGGGCTTTAAAAGATTTTGAGTCTTATACAGTCGCCCATAATGCATTCCTTTAGACCCGACTATGTATATTGTGTTCCATGTAAATATTTTCCTAACCATAAACGTAGGTCTTTTGTATAATAAAATGCTAAACTTAATATCATATACATAGGCGAAGGTATATAATAGTGATGAATGGGTTCATAATCAAAATTACTGTGACATGAATAAAATCAAGAGGTTTAAATACATATTTATATGAAAATTACCCTAATTAATATTCGAGGAATGAAGAAATTTTGTGTTCAATGAGTTCAAATGCACTCTTTCAAAAGTATGTAGCTAGTCCTATGATTGTATAGCAATGGTCATATTGACCAAAAAACATATATGTAAAACAAATTGTACCTATAAACAGACAAAATGCAAATAATGGTTTTAATTCTAGAAAACATAATATATGATAAAAAAAAAAAGACATGGTTGTTGTAAACTCAGAATCATGTTTTTATTTAACACAATAAAAAGTCGTTATCTTATTTTTTTTCTCTCCATGTCTTTTATTATTTCTTATAAACAATTATGTTATGTCAAAAAATTTGGTATTAATTATAAACAATTATTTTAGTTTTATATTACAAATATAAATATAATTTATGTGTAATTAACAGACAAACTAGTACCAAGTATTTGTCTATAACATGACATATTTAAGTTTTCAATTCAAAGGTTATTAAATTTGTGCAGAAATAATATATAAAACTAATAAAACGTAAAAGTATATTAATAATATTAGTAATAGATAATAGAGTTTTGATAAGAACAATTATAAGAGTTATGATTACAAGACATTTATTCAAATTGATGGACACTCTCTCTACAATGCCTTAAAAAAGTTACAAGACATTTTTTCAAATTCTAATTAGTTTACGTTATGATATGATTCACCTAGTGTTATATACAAGAAAACCAACTTCTTTTTTTATCTAATTTTTATTTTTTCTAAGACATATCGCATGAAATGATATCTTGAATGAAAAAGTGAAACTGGAAAATATGTATATATCCAATGAAATGATATTTTGCATGAAAATTGAAAATCAAAAAATCGTTATCTTATAAGAGTGACAAATTTCTGACTGAAAAAAGCTGATCATGATCTCACTTTTATGAACAAAATTTGCTGATTTTTTCTCTATATGTCTTTTATTACTTCAATTGTTTTTATGTTTTACCATTTCTTATAAACAATTATGTTATGTCTTGATATTAGTTATAACAACTATTTTAGTTTTATATTACAAATATAAAAATAATTGTTGTGTAATTAAGAGACAAACTAGTAGAACAACTATGAGAGTTGTGCTTAAAAATTTTGGACCTGAATTATTTTCTTTGTACTTTATTAGAGCACCCGGAGTGGGGGCGTTCTCGGCCCGTTCTCGAGCTCACAACGAGGTTGTGCTCGTTATCACTCCGGGTCACGTCGTTGTCAGCCTCGTTGTGAGGCTACCGTTGTCCCAACAACGGTCCGTTGTGGATTTGTTTGTTTTTTTTTTTTTTTCTTTTTCCTTTTTTCGATTTGTTTTTTGGAGTATCTATTTCAAGTATTTGTGGATTTTTTTGTTCGATTTGTTTTTTCTTCGTTGTTCCATCGACGGTTTTCTTCGATTTGCTTTTTTGCAGGTTTATAGGAAGAAGAAGACAACCAAGAAGAACACAACTCAAAAGTAGGGTTATTTTATTCTTTTGTTTATTTACATTTTTATCACAAACTTTGGTTTATTTTACACTTTTAACTTGTTTTTAAGTTTTATTTTCATAAATGATAATTTGTTTTAAACTTTACAAAAATATATTTTTTTTAATTATTGTATTTTTTTTTTATTATATGTATTTGTATTTATATTTTAATTATTGTAGTTTTATTTTTTATTTTAATAAAATGTTATATTTATCTTATTTAAATGTTTAATGAAAAATAAAAAAGTAATTATTGTATTGTGTGTTTTTTTTAATTATTGTATTGTATTTTTATTTTAATAAATGTATTATTTATTTTATTTAAATCTTTTAAGAAAAAAAAAAAAAATTAAACTCCCACATTCTCCACAACCCTCGCTATCATAACAACTCACAACCCACATTCTCACTGCCACGTCATCACTTTTTTTTTCCCAAAACCCACCACAACCCACATTGTCACTCATTATCACTCCGGATGCTCTTAGTAACCATCCCTCTTCATTTATGGTATCAGTCTCCATTTTAGAAAAATCATCAAATATATAAATTTTTTATGTATGTTTTAACTAATAAACTATAGCCACTGAACTATGGTTATCAACACCTTAAATAATAATACTTCATTATTAGTTAATATATCATGGTTTATTTGGCACGTAGTATGAAATTGGTTGATTATATTAATAAGATCTCTTTCTAAAATCAAAATAAAATGTATTATTGACTATTTAATATATCTACGATAAAATTAAATTAATAATAGGAAACGTATGATCATGTACGAATCCAATTCAGACTTTGATAACATCAATGAAAATTTAGTTATGTAGTAACTAATTTGAAAATTTAATGGTCACTAGACTTTTCTCAGTTTTGTCAAATTGTAAGTATCGTGTATTTGTTATGGCGGATTTTGTTTGTGATTTGGTATTATTGATTATTTAGAGAATGAAAAGTTTCAGGTTAGATTCAAGTACGAGTTAGAACAAACGTTATATGCATGTTCATTTTAGCTAATTTACTAGACACCTTAATGGAAACGAGCGGGGTTAAAAAGGCAACGAATGGCTAAAGGGTATGTTGCGTTTATTAAACAAGCTTACATGTTTTACTTGTTAAAACCAATTAACCAAACAAACATATTTTCTCGGAACTGTTGGCCGACTAATAATTGGCTTATTGGTTTATTTGACTCAAAATTATTTTGTTATCTCAACCAAGTCAATATATAACCCTAAAATACATAAACATCATCAAACGAAATCTTAAAAGACGTTGTACTTTTATCATTATAAAGGCATAAAACTTTAGAAATACAAATGTCCATTTAATCATTATACATAATGCATGCATTAAAAATGGGATTAAACTTTTATACCAATGTCTATTTAATCATTATACACGCATCAAAATAAAAATAAAAAAATTTTTATAAGTTTAATTAGCATCTTATAAAATCATGGAACTATATTTGTCATTTACACAATTTCCAATCATTGCGTTTTCAATTATCGTTTTCTCATTAAAAAACAAACTAAACAACAACCTTCTTATCTCATATAATTTAGTTTTATTAATGATAATTGAAAACGCAATAATTGGAAGTTTACGACTAGAATTAAGCAGACTAGAATTAAGAATGCGTAAAACATCTTGAATGAGCAAAACCAGAATTATATTATGAACGACAATAATTTTTAGTCTATAACAAGCCACCATTCGTTTTACTTATTAATTTTTGAATGCGTAAAACTAGAAAATATGAAGTTTACGGACTAACTCTGTTTCATAATCATAATTAAGTGGTTCATATACGAGTATGTAGTGGCTAGTAACTATGAGTACTTATTAATAAACGCGCTTAATAACATGAATAGATTACATGTTTATTATAGATTAACTTTAAGATACAAGATGTTGTATCCGCGAAACGGGTGTTCATCTCAATATTAGTTGGGTTCGCAAGACGGGTCAAACCCTTAAGATACATGGTATAATCAAAAATAAAAATAAAAACTAAACATGCATACATCATATATCACCCAAGTTTACAACTCATACATTTACATGGTCTCCATTCAAGTCTTGTGACTTCATCACTTTTTTTTTACTTCTACGTGTATATATATTATGCATATATACATATAGATATAGATATAGATATCTATCTCTATACATCTTTTTTGAAGTTGACAACAAAATGGAAAAGACTAAAACCCATCATACCAAATGTGAAGTTTGGGACTGTGGTAGTTCACTTTACGACTCATTTGAACTCAAATCTTTACAACACCAACTTAACTCGGCCATTTCCGGTAGATCCATGTCCATGCCTCACCTCTCCCACCACCGCCAACCACCGGTAACCGACAACAACAAACCCACTTCCAAGAAGATCTCTCGCTCGTTTCACAAGTTTCTCAGGTCACTTTTCAGGCCTAAACAAAGCCACCATAGCACGTCAATGAATGGAGGGAATTTCTATGTTTATGATACTACCGGTGCGTTGTCCACCATCCCAGAAGTGCCTGAGACGTTGCCGGAGTTTGGTGGGCTTTCGCCGGAGATGAAGTCGTTGGTTAAGATGACAAGGTCAAGTTCTCTTGGTATATCATGTGTTTGACAGTTTTATTTTTAGTTTTTGTATTATTATGTCAAGAATTAATTAATATTAATAGAGCTAATTACACAAATCGTTTCTAATGTTTATTTTAAATTACGGATTTCGTTCATAAGTTTAAAAAGTTGTATAAATCATTCACTTATAAAAACTGATTATTTTTTTCGTTCCTAAGATTTGCTCTAACTACGGATTTTGTCCCTAAAGTTTGTTCTCAATTATGGATTTGGTCACTAAGGTTTGTCCAAAATACGGGTGCAAATTAGAAATTAGGGACAAAACGTAATTAATTTCTAATTTATTCTACTTTTTAAACTTAAGGACGAAATCCATAATTTTTGATAAATCATATTAAGAATCTATGTAATTAACTCATATTAATATAATGATATGTTTGTTTTATTTTATTTAGATAGAATAGTTTGATATGTTTGTTATGACTTTTTTTAATTTTAATATTTTGGGATTTATAAAAATGATTCATGTAATAGAACCATAATATACAAATTTTTATATTGAAGATCGTGTGATTATAATATTGCTGGCTCCATGTGAAAATTAAAAATAATCAAAAAATAAGAATAGTCGTAGCTTTGTATTGTTTTAAGTTTGATATGTTATGTTTTCATATAGAAAAGAAAATGAAAACAAAATTAAGAAATGGGTTGATCCTGTTTATAAATTGATTTTGTTAACTACTTGATACGACTGTCATAGTTCATTATAGATATATGATCAACCCGGTTATCCTATTGGTTCGATGTTTAGCTTAACAAGCAAACCGTTTGAAGACAGTAGCAAGTCAGGGACTCTTCAAAAGAAGTTGATGTTTAGATTTTCCGCTAGGAGGGCATTCTTTCGAACCTTATGAAACGACATTTTTTTAAACCTCAATTTAAAATATACTAAGTAGCAAGTTGCTATTGCTAGAGAAAATATAAGGGAACAGTTACATGATTTTAGGAAAAGGATAAACTTGGATTCATAGACGGGCCTTAATGGAGGCGCAGGGGGGCTGTGGCCCTCCCAAAGTTCGGGAAAATTGTGCGTTTTCACTACCTGAATCCGAGGAATTATCAGGTTGATGTGTGTTGCATGGACCGCTGCAGCGTTTCGACCCCCTGCTTAAAATTTTCATGCACCGTCTATGATTGGATTACAAGTTCATTATAACCGATTGAGGTTTAGGAGTAATTATCAAAATAAAATTAAACAATAGGCAACATATTTGTTTTAAATAGGGTTCTCACGACTCACGAGAATCTTCCTGGTTCATCAAATAGGCATTTCAATAATCAGACATGTTGCAAACTCATGGGTCCGAGCCGTATTTAAGGCAGGTTTGGGCCAATGTGATCCCATGTTAAATGTATCACCAACAAGGAGAAGTGGGGGCCAACGGGGTTTGTCCCATTGGTAGGAGGTTGTCCCCCCTAGGGGAGGTCTTGGGTTCGAGCCTCCGGGGTCCATCCTTAGGTGATTATTACGAGATTTATAATTGGTGTAAGGTTCGTGGGTCGCATGTGGCCCCGAATCATTAACATTTGCCGTTTAAAAAAAAAAACAAGGAAAAGTGGGGAGGAGTATTTTCTCATTAAATTCAAAATCAAAATAATATACTACGAGTCCCTTATAATTCGTGTTCAACCTCCCAATGAGAAAAAATCTGACTACGGCTCTCCAATGTAAAATCGTGGCTCCGACCCTATCACCAACCAACATGTCCGAATAAAAGTCCAAACAAAGATAATATTCCTCACATAATCAACAAAATTAGTTTCTATAACAAAGTTAAAAGTGATTTTAATCAGAAGACGCTAAAATTAAATAGATCTTAGAACAAAACATAGAACAAATCTAAAAGCAGAAACGATATGAAACAAACAAACTGAAATAACGACATAACGTTGAAACATAAACAAAATAGACAATGCAAATCTCAAACCCTAATTCAAAACTAAAAACTAATTAATAACATAAGCTATACAAAATCAAAAAATAAGACAAACAAATCCTAATTACAATGCCAACTATGAACAATCGAGTAACAAATCATGATAAGAAAAGGCAAGATTCGGTTATCACGGACAAAAGTTGAAGACACAACGGTTTATTTTTCTTTCAAACGCACCCAAACTTTAGGGGATGAACAAACTAAAAAGTAATCAAAATCAAAATCCTAGAAGCAAACGAAACAAAAGGGACAAAAAGAAATACAAACTAACTAACGAACACGATACAATATGTGGAAGTTTAATCGAACGAATGGAAGGGAACACGAGACTATGATACTATGTTAAGATTAGAGTTCACAAAGAGTCTTTAAATACTAAACGACAATCCTAAAAGCTAAACGAACCAATGCTAACAATGGGCCACACTAGACTAATAAAACAAATGTTTAATTATTATTAACATATAATACTGTAACAACTTCATCTGCTTATTTATTAACCGCTTCCAAAAACTTAGGAGCTTAAGCTGAGTCGGTACGGGGTCGGGTTGGGCTAATCACTTCTGGTTGATTATCCGTAACCGATAAGGTTCCGCGGCTGAAAAGGCGATAACAATAAAGCATCTTAGCTTTCGACTCTCGCATCCGAGCATGTCTAACAGCTAAATATCTCAACTCCGCCACAACCGATCGTTTGTAGTTCGTCTCGGCCAACAACTCCATAACATAATTGATGCTTTTATGTGATAGGATTTGCTTTGCCGTTTCCTCGTCCGCAATCAGAGGTTCACCCGATTGAAACAAAAAAATCAATGTTTAGCATAATTGATGCTTTTTTAGCATGTCTAACAATCTCATTACAATAATAACACCATTCAAGATATATAAAAGAAACAAAAAAATTTGTCTGATTGACATGACTAAGCGGATAATACTTTTATTGGTTTGGCATACATAACGTAAGCTACGATACTAGGAATTAAAAGTAAAAGACCTAAAAAGAACTAAATAAATAATATTTTCAGAAACATAATCCTAAGATGTGTGGTCGGTTCCGGGTTGGGTTGATTCACTTGACTCTGATTTATTATGATCCATTGTAAAAGAGGTCTCGCTGCGGCGATATAGTAAATACCTAGCCTGGGCTAACTTAAGATTGTCCGTCATCTCACTTGGCCAAGCATGTTGAATAGCTAAATATCTCATCTCCGCCACAACCGATCGTTTGTAGTTCGTCTCGGCCAACAACTTCATAACATAATCGATGCTTTTGTGTGATAAGATTAACTTTGCCGTTTCCTCGTCTGCAACTAGAGGTTCACCTGCTGCCGTGCGTGCTGGGCAGTCCGGTGGACATTCGATCTTTGAAACGATGCAAAAGTTGCATGCCATTTTTGTTTCTCTATGTTTTCTGATTCACAATAATAATGTAAAACATTCAAAGTAAAACATATATATAGAAAGTATTTACCCTAATGGCCTTATGGGCCCAATCACGTTTTTAACCGAATGAGTTAAATTTAAGGAATCCTAGTTGGTTTTGGTTTGATAAACGGGTTCGTATAATTGTTTAACAAGATAATGAACTCCTAATGCAAGTGTGTAGTTTGAATTCGATACGATTTACTCATCTTATAGAGAGATAAGTTCATCTACGTCTATCTCAAGACATTTACTTATAGAGGTTTAAACAGAGAGGGATTCCCCAACATATCCGATAACCCGTACCCAAATACATAAACAAAGTGAGATTCCCCTATATATCAGGCAGGTGAGCTTTTTTTTTTCAACTTAGTGGAAGGATTTGTTGACTTTCTCTTTGACTTTCTTTTGCCCGAAATTTTCGCAAATGCACCTTGAAGGGGTTTTATCATCGAGGCCGTATCATTGAAGTAAGTTCTTGAATAGGTCTTTTCTTCAGAAAATGAAATTAAGATATGACGCCGATAATAATGATAATACCCGGCCACAAAATCCTCAAAGTTCTGCATGTCATTACATAATTAGTAGGAAAGAAATGAGAAAAAACAGATATCTATTACCTACCTTGGGTCGTTTGTTTATGGTATACACAATTGTTTTTAGTGATTTTATCATCGTATTCTCGTTGTATAATTTCGAAGTATGTTCTCCATATATAGAGCCTTTCATCATTGAATACGAAGCTATGTTGAATAGAGGTTTTTTGATCAAAAACTGATTCCGTATTGAGACCAGAAGTTGGAGCATAGTCGTCGTGCCAGGAACCCACAACGTTTTTTAGTGAAGGCTCAAGCAAACTTCACCAGATTTGTCCAGATTTGGATTTATAGCAAGACCACCAGAACGATAATGCACCACCTGAAATAAAAATCAATGTTTTAATCATTCTATGATTATGAATCGCCAGTGTAAGAGTAGAAAAGAAAAATAATCGACATACTGGCGGGCTGTTAGGATAGTTGGCTGGGAAACAAATATCAAAGAAGAAGAGAACACGGTGATAAGGAGTCCCCTCGGGTCCAATAATTAAAGCTCTTAAAAGATCCATCCTCGATTCATAAGCCCTCACAAATATGGTCTCTGTAAATTGTATATATATATATATATGCAGATGATTAAGCTTCAATTATGAATAAAACGGTAAATCTATTAATTTGGCATACCAGGCAAATGATCCTCAAGAATCTTCCACTCTTCTCGTATCTTGTTTGCCCAATCATCTTCCTGCGCCTGAAACATATCATAAATTCATTATTATTATTAGTGAAAAATCCAAAGAAAATAAACACATAGTTTCTTACACTTACCTGGTTCATTGCAGAAATCTGCGTCGAAAAAAAATGATCTGAATGGTCCACGACAAATTCAAACTTCTTGAAGTTTACAAACCTCTTCAGAACACCGGCATTAACAAAACCTGCCTTTCGTCGGCGGTGGCGGCTGCTACTTTCAGCATTATCGTGGCGCCTGTTATTTTCAACATCGTCTTGGTCCACCGACAAATCTTCCATATAAAAAATACCTTCACGTAAACGGTGCTTTGCGTACAGCTGGTTCTTAATTGTTGCTTCATCTAGTGGAGGACTAGGCAAAACATCCTTGGTGTGTAAGATCTACATGAACAAATGAGATATATATAACTGTAATAATCGGAGGAAATAAGTTTATGACTCGTATACTATGGTCTATAAATAACTGTTCAAATTATTAATACCTGTTGTGCTAAGTAAGCCACTACCTGAAGAAATGATTTCGTCTTCTATCTTAGAAGCAGCTCATCGGACACTCCACTTTGATTCTAGTACGTACTAAAGACCTTAAAACATAGGTAAAAAATGGTTAAATCTGATTACAAACCTTTGTAACATCGTAGGAACACAAAGGTTGCCCTTGTGCGACTTTCATTCCCTCCTTTACCAGAACCTTAGTCACGGGACAAGGCCTGAAGGCGATTAGGTTCCATGGCAGCCAATCATGGCCTGAATCATGAGATATGCTAATTTCCTGTAACTTTTAACAAGAAAAAAGCAAATTATTTATAGTACATTCAAACACGAAAGGGCCGTAATATAAAAAGTTATACCTTCCTCTTTTTGTTCTCTGCATCAATGACAGCCTTACTCTCTTCTAGTAGATGCAGAAATTCTTGAGCTTCCTTTGCTCCAACATTGTTAAATGCATCTACCAAGGGATTGATGCATGAAACTACATCATTCTTGAACTCGATTGAGCAGGTCTCGTTGTTGTAACCACTAACAAGACACCCGACTTGAAGACCTTCTGTATAGCCTTTACACGCCATTAGAATATCCCGTGCACGCTCGCGAAAATGTCCAACGACCAAATCCTCAAAGTTCTGCAAACAAAATCAATCTCATTTGTAAACCATACGAAACAAATAAACAGATAGGACAATAAAAACACAAATCTTACCTTGGGTGGTTTGTTCATGGTATACACCATAGTTTTAAGTGATTTTATAATAGTGTTCTCGTTGTATAGTAGGGAAAACCAGTCTCCATATGAATACACATAGCCAGTCATAGTTTCATTCACTTGTTCGTAAAAGTACGGCTTTGTGTTCAAAATCAGACCCTGTATGGATAGCAGAAGTTGGAGCATATTCGAAGTTCCAGGCACCCACAAGTTTTCCTCTTTCCGTGTTGCTGTATTGAAAAAGTTCAGGCATACTTCACCAGACTTGTATACATTTGGATTGATACCAAAGCCACAAGAGCGATATCGCACAAGCTGGAACATATAACCAATCACAAGTTAAACGAACAGACATTTACAATATTATGATCAAGAAGCGGATAATAGAAGAGGAAGAGGGGGCACATACTGGTGGGCTATGAGGATAGTTGTCAGGGAAACATACATCAAAGAAAAAGAGACCGTGATGATACGGAGTCTCCTCTGGTCCAATAATTACAGCTCTTAAAAGATTCATCGTCGACTCATAAGCCCTCACAAATATAGTCTCTGTAATTAAAAACTTGTCTGGATGATTTAAGTTTGAATTACATGGATATAGATATACAAAAGAAAAAAATTTAACCAGGCAATTGTTCGTCAAGAATTTTCCACTCTTCCTTGACCGTCTTAGCCCAGCCAGGCTGACACATATCGGTCACATTCATGAGTATGAAGGTGCAACGGTATAATATTATTAGTACACACGGAAACAGAGAGTTACCGGCTTCATTGTAGAAGTCTGGGATGAAAAAAGATGATCAGAATGGTCAACGACTATATCAAACTTTCTGAAAGTTTGAAACTTTTTCATAACATCTTGATCATCAAACTTTTTCATAGCATTCTGGTCTAGTAACACATCATTCATTGGAAAACTACCAACACGAGAATACCCCTCGAGAATCTTCTTATACTTTGATTTTTCGTGTTCAGAAGATATTTGCAACGGGACAAAACCTGAGGGTACGGGAGACTTTAAAACAAACATACTTTGGTCTTTTTCGACAAACATTCCATCCGTGATCAAAACCTTAAGCACGACACAATCAACGGGGGTGACGACTTGAGATGGAGGAAAAACATTCCTTTTGACATCATCAGTCAAGCACTACATGAAGAGAATTCGATTAAAATTGAAAAAATGAAGGGAAATTAAAAATGCTATACCTTCTTCGTCTTTTTATTCACTCTTTCGTCCATGCTCCTGAATCCTGATACAAAAATCCTTTATAATATATTTAAAATGATCCTAACTCAGAAATTACAGTACGGAAATATAGTTTCTAGAAATCTCCTAATCGCATATCTAACAGATAGAGAATTTACGTCTAATTGCCTCTGCAAATCTCCTTTCTCTTTTGCAACGTACAAAACTGAAAACCGTAAGAAAATGTGTTTGTTTAATTTTTTATTTTATTTTATGAATCATATAAAACCCGTTTATAAAAACAAGCGTTGACGGATATTGTTTGAAATTTCTCGTAACCTGGTAGAACTTGTCATTTGCAAGTAAATTTATTCAAAAGTTATGACTCTTTTCGAAAACGTTACTAAAACAAGTTTATAAACACACATAATTGAAAATTAGTGTGTTACATAGTTGTATCAAAAACTATAGTTTAAAGAGGTTACTTGTTCTTCTAAAACAATCATTAACAAATTTTTCACCTACTTTCTTTTAATTCGTGCTAGACTTTTCTTTCACTTTCATATTCACTTTAGCATACCTAGGGACACATATTGACTTTAAAACATTAGTTTTCGACTTTTCGCTTACCGAGAATTCAAGTTTATATAGTCTGATCAATTAATAAAAAATAATATTTGGATGGTAAGGGGTTATTTGATAAGAGAGATTTAAGACAAACATATTTTGGTCTTTTTAACAATTTTATTAATGACGTCATTTGAAAAAAATTCTCGAAAAATTTAAACATTGTTAACATAATAATTACATCTTAAAATGGATAATCATTGTACAAAAGGGTTATGCATCTTATTTACTAAAAATCTTAATAATTATCTGATTTATATAATCTTTATCCAACTAGCTAATTAATTTGTTAAATAAATTAATAATATAATATAATAGATAAACTTTATTGTAAAAAAGATAAACCCTAAGTTAATTATTTTTGTTTTTCATAAATAATGTCAACTTCGCTAGGTGTATGTCGTTCATAAATTTCTTCAAGATAACTCCTTAAAAGATTTATCGTTACGTCGCATTTTGAAAACAATAACCAAGAAGCTGATCTAAACTTTTGGCTAGCTATATATTTTTTTGGCATGTCTATAATAATATCAGTATCAATGATTAAAAAAGAAAAAAAGAAAAAACTGGTCTGATTGGCATTAATGAGGGAATATTTTTATTGATTTGGCATACAATAACCTAACATACCATACTAGGAATCAAAACTGAAAGACTTAAAAACAACTAGACATATAGGGCTAGTATTTTTTCAGAAACATAATCCTACGCGGGATGGTCGGTTCCGGATTCGGTTGATTCGCTTGACTCTGATTTATTATTATCCGTTGCCGAAGAGGTCTTGGGGCCGTAATTTAGTACATACCAAGCCCGGGCTAACAGAATATTTTCCTTTGCCTCGCATATTTGAGCATGTTGAATAGCTAAATATCTCATCTCCGCCACAACAGATCGTTTGTAGTTCGTCTCGGCCAACAACTTCATAACATCATTCATGCTTTTGTGTGATAGGATTTGCTTTGCCATTTCCTCGTCCGCAACTAGAGGTTCACCTGGCACTGTGCGCGCTGGGCAGTCCTGTGGACATTCGATCTTTGAAACGATGCAAAAGTTGCATGCCATTCTTTTCTCTCTGTTTTCAAATTCACAATAATAATGTAAAACGTTCCTAAGTAAAACATATATATAAATGTATGTCTTTATGGGCCTAATCTGTTTTTAACCCAATAGGTTAAATTCTTCACAATGGCGTATTTAATTAATAATTTAAGCAAATCTTAATTGGTTTTTGTTTTGATTTGGTTATAATCAAACCAAATTAGATTATTTTCTATTCTCTAGTAACCCAAAACTGAAATAGGAATATATGTGCATAATACCGGGTTAAACGATTGTGCGGAACTTGTTGACAAATTTGTGGATGTGATAAACGGGTTAATATGATTGTTTAACAAGATAACTAACGACTAATGCAAGAACATAGTTTCGATCCAATAGGATTTACTTTACTTTTAGAGACAAGTTCCTCATTAGTCAAGAAAATGATAAATATGGATATAAAAGTTATCGAAGTGGACGTCATGGTAGACATCTTTGGCTAACTTAAGGAGTTTAATTTAGCGTAAAATGAGAGTATATGGTAATGAGAATCATTGTATTAACGTGCAATAGTTTTCTATGATAAAAAAAAAATCTTTTTTATGTTTTTGTAACGGACGACTATAAATTTCTCCGATTAAAGATAAGATCTGACTAGTGATAATGGTTCCTAAGGGCTTAGTCACACGCTGACAATGAAGAACTTTTCATTTGATAGAAGGTTGGTCTCAAGTTGGTTAAACATGTTAGTCTCAAAACCGATCTCATTGTTGGTCTCACGTTGATTGGACTAACTCAACTAATAACAACACGCCCAAGATGTGGAGGTTCATGGGCCCTTGCGGAATATGGCAAATTTGGTTAGCAAAGCCTTGGAGATGCTTTTGTGAAAATCACCATCACTTGATGTTCGAGCAGTGGTTGTCAAACACGAGGATTGGTGGTGTCAACCTTAGATCTCCTGTGATGATCACAGTGCAAACCCAGTAAGTTCTTGACGAACCTAGGGTGATCAAGGTTGAAGGTGAAAGCGAGAGTATATGAACTCTGTTTAAGCTTGTGTGTGTGTTCAAGTGAGAATGAGATGAGAATCAGATGCCTTTGACAATGATTGAGACTGTGTATTTATATGACCAGTTTCAAGTATATGGAACGTCCATCAATTAATGACAATATTGAATACTTAAACTGCCTTGGTAATCAATCACTGGTATACTAATCGTCTTCTATCTTTATTATTGTATGCCACGGCTCATTATTATGACAGTGGGCGAGCAATGACAGGCAGGCGATGACAGCCCTGTCAGGCAATGGCATATGCATAAATGATTATTGACAATTGACATATGCAATGGCAATGGCATAAATGATTATTGACAATTGACATATGCAATGGCAATGGCATATGCAATGGAAATGGCATATGCAATGGGCAATTGACATATGCAATGGCAATGACATATGCAATGGCAATGGCATATGCAATGGCAATTGACATATGCAATGGCAATGGCATATGCAATGGCAATGACATATGCAATGGCAATTGACAGCCTGTCAGGCAATGGCATACAGCTGTACAAGTGTTTTGCTCAATGGGCTTGCCTGTAGCAACAACCTTTAAGAATAAAAGCCCATGCTAGTATTTAGGTTTTAGGGATTGCCTATATATATGCATAGGGTAATCCCTACTAACCTCATCATGCCCCCGAGTTAGGATTTGTCAAAACGAAGTTTTCAAGTCGTAATTACCTACTCGCGTAAGTTTTTTTTTTTTTTTTTTTTGTTTTTTTTTTTTGTTTTTGTTTTTTTTCGAGTCACGAGTATCGAGCCGGGTACCAGGGTACAGGCTGTACCGGCTGTATCTAGGTATGCAAAGATACCGGCGATACATAGGGTGGGTACCGGCTGTATATATGGTGCCGAAATACAGGCTGTAGCGCCTCGAACAACAACGCGCAGGGTCCCTTTATTCGCAAGCCGGGTACCGGCTGTACAAGCCTGGTACCGGCGGTTCATTTAGCTTCCAAGCCGGGTACCGGCGGTATTAAACCCTCGCAAGCCGGGTACCGGCTGTATTAGCTCGGGTACCGGCGGTACTGTTTGCAGGCCGGGTACCGGCTGTACTAGCTCGGGTACCGGCGGTGTCCCTTGCTCCCTCTGCGGCAATCATCGAAGTTGGATACCGGCTGTATAGCCTAGGTACCGGCGATTTAAACTTTGTTTCACACCACGACGTATGACCGACCGAAGCCAAGTACATGCTGTACATGCCTGGTACCGGCTGTACATGCCTGATTTTAGCTTATTGTTTTGATGTTTTAAGTCGTAAGATAAACCTTCTAATTTGTAATTGTTTTTCTTGTTGCAGGAGTAATTGATTGCAGGTGTTTAGGAGACTATCCTGCAGGTATGTGACTTACTTGTCCTTTGCATTCATTGGTTTGCGCCTGCTAGCAATAACTGATGTACGATGTTATTTATTAGGAATACCATAGTTACCTTTGTTTGAAATGGGGGAGCCAGTGTCAGTAAGAGAATTGCCCTCAGTTTATCGTAGCCCTAGCAGAATCGATGACAAAATGCTAGGAAGACTTATGGATGTGTACCCCTGCCTTAGGAAATATAATGCTATCGTATCTAGCGAACATCAACGAGCCCATTCTCCTCCGGAAGGAAAAGTAGCCCTTTATATCCATTACCTTTCCCATTGCAATTTTAGATTGCCTGCCACTGCTTTTTACCTGAATGTGCTGAACTATTACAAGCTGGGATTTGCACAGTTGCATCCAGTAGCCTGTTCAAAAGTCGTGACTTTTGAGATGTTGATGGTGGCAATGGGAATAAAACCAACAGTGTCTATGTTTAGGACATGTTATAAATTGACTAAATCCAATGATTGGTATTCAGTAGAGTTGAGAGATAGGAAGCAAAAATTTATTTCTGATTGTGCGACTAGTCATAGGAATTGGAGATATAGATATGTGTTTGTCGATACGGCTTTTAGAAATATTTGGGCTAGTAACCTTGTTAATTGGAAAACTAGGTTTGACAAAGACATAAACGAGCTTCCCCATCTGAAGCCTCCCAGCGCAAGGTTGTGTAAGCAGATTGTACGAAGGACAATTAACTTTAGGGTTTATGAGGAAGGTGCGTTGGTATTGGCTGGTATTTCGGATAACTGGGATAAAGGAATGAAGCCTGTGATAAGGGACTCTGAGACTGGGAAACGTAGGTTCCTGCTGTTACTTAGACATACCTTTATATTAGTTTTTTGCATATACTGACCTATTGTATGTTTTCTTGCAGCTATGAGTTTGATGGATTTCATGACAGGAGATCCTGATTGTATGGAGTATGAGATTCAAAGTCATCCTGTTGATGTTATCCCGGGTGCACAAGAGACTGGAGCCACCTCTCAATCTAACTCAGTAAGGATGAACATGACATCTACCACTGATGTTGTATCAAACACCACTCCAAGTAAGTACACAAACTTTATACATGTGTATTTGTCATGATAAATATATAATCACGTTTTTTGCTTTTATTTCACAGGTGTTGCTAGACATGAAAAGTCGACATCACAAACTATTTCTGAGAATGACAACGATGACGAAACAGGTACCCCGTAATTATAGTCATTGCCAACTTATTACCCGTTGCTTAACATTTTTATTCTGATCATGCAGAGGAGTTTGATGATCTTGGGGCAACGTCCTTTCCAGATCACAGGCTGGATGATCGAGATATGTTAGGATTGGGCAAAAGGGGGACGAGTTTAGATGTGAGTGAATATGACGCCCCTTCGTATAAGGTACCCAAATTGTCCTTCCCCTCTAGTTTGCCCTTTGATGCCACCCTGGTTACCAAATCATGTGGAGCTGCCACTACATTTGGAAAGACCTCTAGTATGTTTGGAACGATTGGCACTTCTTCTGGGTCTACAATGCCCCTTGCTACCGAATCTATAAGCAAAAGTAGAGGGGGTTTAATTAATGCAGCGGATGTAAACATGTTCAATAGCTTTATGGAGTATGTCAGACAGGTTGTAAGCAATGAACAGGGGGAGTTGAAAGAGTCTTGTGCCGAGTTGCAGGTACAACTAGACAATAGCAAGAAGGATAATATCTCTTTAAAGAAAGATCTAGCACTGGAGCGAACTACAACTAGTCGTTGTCAAGAGGAAATGTGCATGCTTAGGGAGAAAGTATCCCAGCAGGAATCGGCGTTGTCTGAGGTTGAAACAACAAAACAGGAGATATCAGCAACCTTGGGTGCCCGCGATGAGCAGTTGGCTCAAAAAGATGCCGAGCTAAAATCTATGAGGCAAAGGATTGTCGAAATGCGTGCAGAGCGTGATGTTGTCGTGCAGAAGAGAAAAGATTTGGTTGCTGCGCTGCCTCAGTTGTTTGATTTGATGCTTAAGCATCCGGATGTTGCTAGTGTTTTGAATGACTTCAACCATGCTACTCATATGTTTGGAAGACATGTTGCCAGCAAGAAAGTGAAGGATGCACTCCCCAATACTCCCTTGGAGGCATTGCCTCATTTGGATCCTGGGACACATGCCCACATGGTTCGTGCAAGCGAGGTATTTGCAGAGAGAGCTTTTCCTATTATGAGTACCATAGTACAAGATTTGGAGCTGTCACTTGCAGCTATTATTAACTTATTGTCATCACAGTCAGAGTAGCAACCTTAGTTTCTTTATTCGTGCATTTGACTTGGTTTATTTGTGATTGGATTATGGCCTTGTAGGCTTTGAATTTCTATGGTTGAAATTACTTGTTTTCTTTCTATGCGTGTACTTTGCTATAGAAATTATGTCTTTATTTGTTGGTTAACCGTTTGAAAAAATGTTTTACTCGCGAGGGTGTCGCTTCCAAGTAGGAAGTGCTTATCTTTTATCAAATAGATTAAAAGATGAAAATAAATGCATGTGTATGCACCAAGCAAAATTTATCTCGCTTGGCGTGGTATATTGAACTATGTTCTTGACTATGTCATTTGTGCATTCATGTGTTGTAACATTGTACATAAGGAAAAGTGTTATTTATTGATGTATTGAATAAAAGTTGGAGTACATTATCAAACCAAATTTTTAAACATAACACTTCTTCAGGTTCATGGCATTCCATGTCCTGGGAATAACTTGCCCGTCAAGATCTGACAGGGTGTAAGATCCATTGCCATGTGTTGTGAGCACTTGATAAGGTCCCTCCCATGTAGGGCCTAGTTTGCCTTGGCTTTACACCCTGCTGGCCTCATTTTTCCTCCACACCAGATCGCCTGGCTGGAATGAGAGATGGTGAACTCGCTGATTGTAATACTTTGCCATCTGCCTATGACTGGCGGCTTGCTTGATGAGAGCAATCTCCCTGCGCTCTTCCACGATGTTCAAGTTTTCTCGCAGGGCCTCCTCATTAGCTTCCGGATTAAAGTCCATGACCCTGCTTGTCGGATGAGTAATTTCTGGAGGAATAACTGCCTCAGTACCATAAACCAAACTGAAAGGTGTTTCAGATGTAGTTGTATTTGGTGTAGTTCTATGAGCCCAGAGGATACCTGGTAATAGATCTGGCCATGCTGCTTTGCGCTTGCCTAACTTTGCTTTGATTGCTTTGACAATAGCTTTGTTCATGACTTCCACTTGGCCGTTGGCCTGGGGATGTGCGACCGAGGTGAATTTTTGTTGTATATTCATGTCAGAACACCAGGCTTTGAAGGGATTTTCTGCAAACTGCCTGCCATTGTCACTGACCATGACATATGGTACCCCAAACCTGCAAATTATATGTTCCCATACAAAATTGATAACCCGCTTTCCTGTGATGGTTGCCAAGGGCTTTGCCTCGATCCACTTCGTAAAGTAGTCAACAACCACAATGAGAAACTTGACGTTGCCAACACCGGGTGGAAATGGCCCGACAATGTCAATTCCCCATTTATAAAATGGCCATGCAGTAGTAACGGGGATAAGGTCTTGCTTCGACAGTTTGGCGACAGAAGCATGCTGCTGACAGGCTGTACACTTTTCGATTTCGTCTCTTGCATCTTGATGCATTGTTGGCCAAAAGTACCCCAGTCGCATGATTTTACCAGTGACGGAGCGTGGACCAGCATGCAGGGAGCAACTCCCGCTATGTACAGCTTGAATAATATTTTTAGCCTGTATGGGGCCAACGCAGCGTAGATGAGGTCCCAAGTAAGATTTCCGAAACAGGCGGTTGTCCACCAACGTGTACATTGGTGACTTCACACGTATCTTCCGTGCGAGCTGAGGATCCGCTGGTAGTACATCATGTTGGAGGAAATTAAAGATCGGAGTCATCCAACATTCCTCTTCTGTAACAGCAGTAACTTCCTTTGGTCGTGCAATGGATTTTTCGTTTAAGATCTCCACCAACAAGTCTTTTTTGAGATGGGCGAAGGCGGATGAAGCCAGTTTGCTCAGTGCATCAGCCAACTTATTACGATTCCTGGGCACCTGTTCAATGGTAAACTTTGTAAATTCGGAGATTACCTTTTTAGTCTCTTCCAAGTATAGTTGCATGGAGGTTTGGTTGGCAACGAATGCTCCATTGACTTGATTAGCAACCAGTTGGGAATCTACAAATGCAGATATGCTCTTCACCCCCATCTTTCTAGCGATTTTCAAGACTGCTAACAAAGCTTCATATTCTGCTTCATTGTTAGTTGTGGGAAACTCAAACTTGAGAGCATAAGTATATTCATTTTTATCAGGGTCTGTAAGGATTAAACCGGCTCCAGATCCCTCCAAGTTAGAGGCACCATCAGTGAAAAGCGTCCATGGTTTATCCTCCTCTGTTTGTTTTTCCTTGTCTTCACCATCTACCTCTGCAAGGAAATCAGCCAAGATCTGGCCTTTCATTGAAGTTCTAGGATGGAAGGAGATTTCATGTTCTCCCAACTCGACTGCCCACTTAGCTAAGCGTCCCGACACCTCGGGTTTTCCCTGTATCTGCTTAATTGGTTTGTCTGTTAAGACATGAATGGGGTGAGCTTGAAAATAACGTCTCAAACGCCTAGCCGCATGTACCAAAGCAAGGGCTAATTTCTCCATGCATGGGTAATTTATTTCCGGCCCTTTCAATGCCCGACTCACAAAGTAAATTGGCATCTGAGTGGATCCGCGTTGTGCCGTCATAACTGCACTAATACATTCCATAGAAGCGGCCAGGTAGACCGCTAATGTTTCTCCTGGTACAGGAGCTGTGAGCGTAGGCAGGGTGGTCATAAATTTCTTTAGCTCTTGGAATGCGGATTCTGCTTCAGGTGTCCATGCAAAATCTTGTTTCCTTATACAGCCTTTCAAAGTGTTAAAAAAGGGGAGAGATCGGTCAGCGGTCTTTGAAAGGAACCGGCTGAGCGCTGCTAACTTACCGTTCAGACTTTGCACTTGCTTTTTGGTAGATGGGGAGACCATGTCCAAAACCGCCTGTATCTTCTTTGGATTAGCCTTAATACCCCTTGGCGTGATAATGTGTCCCAGGAATTTACCCTCCTCCATGCCAAAGCTGCATTTGGAAGGGTTAAGTTTCATATTGATCTTCCGTAGTGTCTCGAATGTTTCCTGTATGTTTGCTAGCATGATATCCTCCGCTTTGCTTTTGATGACAATGTCATCCACATAAGCCTCCACATTTCGCCCGATCTGATCCTTGAATGTCTGATCAATCAAGCGTTGGTATGTTGCCCCTGCATTTTTTAGACCAAAAGGCATTTTTTGGAAACAGTAGATACCCTGGTCTGTATGAAAAGCTGTCTTGTCCTCGTCACTGCGCTTCTATTGTGGATCTGGTGATAACCCTTGTAAGCGTCTAAAAAACACTTCAGACGGAAACCATCCAAGGACTCTACCTTCCAGTCGATCTCTGGCAGCGGGTAGTTGTCTTTTGGACATGCTTTATTGATATCCTTGAAATCGACACATAACCGCCATGAACCATCACCTTTCTTGACCATGACCGGGTTAGCAATCCAAGTCTGGTACTTTACCTCCCTGACTATGCCGCTTTCTACCATCTTGTTGACTTGCTCACATGCTGCTTTGCTGCGATCCATGGCAAGCCCGCGCTTTTTCTGCTTGATTGGAACAATGTTGGGATTGGCATTCAGGGCGTGCTCGGAAAAGGCTCTAGGAACACCTGTCATATCAGAAGTCTGCCATGCGAAAACATCGAGGCTTGATTTTAACAAACTAATGAGCTTGCTTTTTATCTGTGAAGGTAATTGTGAGCCAATGATGACAGGTTGATCAGGGAAACTGTCATTGATTATTACCTTGGTCTCTGAACCTTCTGTTACCTCTGCTGGCCCATTAGCCCGAACAACGTCTTGTCTTGGGTTCTCCACTTGCTTGCATTCTTGTGGCCATGACATCTGCCCCCTGATAGTAGCAACTCCTGAAGGTGTAGGAAACTTCACCATGCCATGTATAGTGGATGGTATGGCTTTGAACTTCTCTAGGGATGGTCTGCCAAGAAGAACGTTGTATTCTGATGGGGCCTTGACAATGGCAAAATCTACCATTTCAATCCTGTGCAGTGGATATTCGCCCATCATCATTGGTAAAGTTATTTCTCCCACGGGCCAGTGTGTTTCTCCAGAGAAACCGACCAATGGTGCAAGCGCTGGTCGTTTGGTGTCTTTGACTGTTTGGGGTAGCTTCCTGAAACAATGCTCAAATACGATATCAGTAGAACAACCTGTATCAACATTTGTTAATCTCATAGTTGGATAATCGGATCTTAATGACTATGGGATTATTAGAAGTGGCCGCCACAGGGGGAAATGAGATAGGAACCATCATCCAGTCCTGTAGGACAATTGCTTTTCTCTTACACGATGTCTCCCCCCGAACCATGAATACTTGGCCATCAGGCGGGGCGGGATTATCACCATTGTCTCCCTTCTTCTGCCAACTATAAGCTTTTTTGGCTGGATTTTTTGTTGCCTGTTGTCTTGCCCCCGGGACGAGGTGTTCTAACTTCCCCTCCTCTAACACGCGCCTGATTTCAGCCTTTAGTTCTCTACATGCATTGGTATCATGACCATAGTCTTCATGGAAATCACAACGTTTGCTCATGTTTTTCTTCCCAGACGTATGTAACATCTGAGGGGGTGCCTTGAAAGTTGCTCCCACCTGTTCTGTCTTCAATATCTCGCTTGGACTTTTACTGAGATTGGGACCTGTACCACGTCATACGGAGTAGGCCTCCTCTGTCTCTCTCATCTCGCCTGTAATCCCTGCGATGGTCACGCCTGTTATCCTGCCTGTCTTGGCGGTGATCAGGTCTAGCGCTTGATGAGCTCCCCCATTTGTCTTTCCTGTTGAGAACTCCCCTTGTGAGAGTATGCTCGTTCAGTGGCTTCCTTGAAAGTCACTGGAGTGCGCTTGATCAGTTTCTCTTGCAATTGCCCTGGGAGCAAAGAGAGGGTAAAACCCGAGATTTGCTGACTTTCAGGTAGCGCTACAATTTTCTGGCACTCCTGCGTGTAACGTTGAATGAAGTCACGTAACCCCTCCCCTTCCTTTTGTCGTATCAGATGTGCTTCTATGTGAGTTCGCTGCTGCTTCTTTTGTTGTACAAAATGAGTCACGAATTTCGCTTTTAGATCCGCAAAATCTTGAATACTCCTGTCTGGTAGGTCAGCAAACCAATCGCGAGCAAAGCCCTGCAAGGTGCCAGGGAACATGTGACAAGCGACTGGGCCTAGCCGTCATAATGGCCTGTTCAAAAAGAGCCAAGTGGTCATTGGGATCTCTTGTGCCATCATAAGTACCAACGATGGAAGGGACTTTTTGCTTATCTGGAAGTGGGAATCTGGCCACCCAATCACAGAACTTCGAACTGACCACTGACAAGGGCATAGTGGCTGCTCGTGGTGGTGCGGCTGCTGCTACTAGTGTTTGCAACACTCGCAACATGTCATTAGATGTATCCAGTGGTGGAGGAGGTGGTGGGGTGTGAATGGGCGGTTGCCTTAGCTGCTCCAATAGTTGTGACAATGGATCTACTGGTTGGACAGGCGCCGGCTGCGGGGCTTGGCGCAACGCTGCCACCAACTGAGACAGCAAGTCTGATGAAGCAGGTGGAGGAGGAGGCGGTGGTGGTGGTTGGGTACTCTGAGCCAACCTGCGAAGCAGCTCCACAATTGGATCCTCCCGAACCCCTTGACTAGCCTTCGGAGGAGCATTCGACACATGTTGTCTTACCTGATCAGTGCCATCTTCCTGAGAGCTTGTCCCATTGGAAAAAAGAGCCTGAGGGAGAGATGTCTGATGTGTAAAATCTAGTCTTAATTTAAACCTACTATTTAACGCAATTACACACTTCTAGGCAGTGGACCTATCCGTATATAATATAGTTTAAAGCAAGTAAAGGTTCGTTCGCAGGGACTAATTTGTTTTAATATTTCGAATAAATAATACTGAGTATTTGTGGGGGTTTTTATCGTAACAAAAGTTTGCAAGTAATTAAGAAAAAGTGATGAATTAAAATCGAGCGTAAGATTTATGGATTAAATCAAATAATAAGAAGAATACACTTGTTTGACACTTCACCTGTTTTCCGTTAATTCTACGAATTCGATTGTTGTTTCAACTTCTAATATATACTAAAAGTCCTTCCGAATCTTTTACTAACTTTAATTATCGCTACCTACACCGTTCCTTCCGAATACAGTTAATAAATATTAATAATTAAGCAATAAGAATCAAGCTTTTAGTGATTTAACCTTATAGAGTTTCCTTCCGAATAACTCCTCTAATTATTAAGTCCTTCCGAATCTTAATTCTTAGACCTACTCACTTAAATTTAATTACCTAAGTTGTAATTACTAAGTCCTTCCGAATCTTAATAATTTTAAACCGATTATAGACCGACCGGTTATTTCATAAAACTTATCTAACCTATCTAGATTCCTTCCGAATACCTAGAACGTTGATTAAACAAATTAAATATAAACAACTATGATAACATATTAAAATCTAAGCAAATAAGGATCGACGGTTAAACACAAAAACATAAAACAATCGAAAACGTTAAAATAACATCAAACAGGATCCGTTAATCAAACAAGCGTAAAGATGTTTTAGCTACTCATAACGTGGTCTGAAAAAGCAATAAAAGTGTTAGCAAACATTCTGGAATAATGAATAAAACAAATAAAAGAACAAACGGATGAATCGCCGATTTTGTCGTGATCGCCGATTGCCGAAACTTCCTTGCCTTGAAAACTTGCTTCCAACTTAATAACAGCTCCAGGAACGTATGAATAATACTGAATGATTTTCTGGACGAATTTGGTGTTGTATTTATAGGCAAAATCAAGGTGGAAATCGTTTTCGACTCAAACTCCAATTTCTTGTGCTTATCCAGACAGGTGCGCAGCACCTCCTCCATAGGTGCGCAGCACCGGGTGATTTCCGTGTTCAAAACCAACTCAAATTCCTCTAGGTGCGCAGCACCCCTACCCTAGGTGCGCAGCACCTCCTCAGCTTCTCCGTAATTTCGTCATTTAAGCTCATTTCTTCACTCCTTTCCACTTTCCGATCATGTAAACCTGTAAAATAGATAAAAACACTTTTCCACACGATTAAATGTAAAAACCTATCCTATCCATCATGTTTACTATGAAAACCGACTAAATATCGCATAGAAATATATATATAAATATGCGATATCAAATCCCCCCAAACTTGCCTTTTTGCTTGCCCTCAAGCAAAAACTGTTTTCAAATTAGTTATCAAAGCCAAAAATATACATAACCAAACTCCTCACGATTTTTATTGGAAGTTAAATCACACAAACTCTCAAACTAATCTAAAAGGGTGTGTAACGTATTCTGTAGAATCGCTCAATTGCTCAGTCATGGTGAATATTCTATCATAGGCTTGATAAAGTATCAAATCTCACCACTAGAGTCTAGGTACAACTAAACGGGGACTTTTATTCGGGTTGTAATATACAGGTAAAGGCATGTGAATAAATATATACTGGAGTGTAAACGGGTTAAATAAAATAATACAAAAAAACTTAACTTAGATTAAATCCGAACTAAATATAATCTCTAACGTACGGGATTGCTTACTTTCTTCAACTTGTACTTTTTCTTCTTTTTCTCCTTTCCTCGAATATATATGTATCGTAAAATAATACATGACTCATAATACACTGCTTCGCTTAAAATCTACAACTAATTTTTTTTCTTTTCTGTTTTTCCGATTTTTCTTTTTCACTTTTTTTTTTTTTCTTTCAGCCTAGTACATGCCTTACAAAATATTTTTTTCTCGTGGTAAGTACACATGCTCAAAAGGCTAGTAATCAACTATATATATATCTCTTTTTTCTTTTACTATTTCTCCAAATACAATAATAATACAAGGCAATAATAATCGATACTTTTCTTCCACGCCTTAATAAACTTCAACTTTACTTAATATAATAATAATTGCAATCAAAAGTCTAAGTTCGGACTTAATCTAAAAAGAAACGAAAATAAGGCGAGTGTACAAAGTAATATAGTAGTATTTAGAAACGAAACGGTTTAGGCGCAAATTGGTTTACTAGAGTTTCTAACACTAAAAATAAGTGTTACAAAGGTTAGATGGAAAATATATATAAAAATATAAAAAGAAACGAAAAGGCTAATCAAATGGGTTAATCCTAATTTGCCCCTAAGTTGTACCAAAGTCACACTAAGTTACCCTAATGTAATTGCTCATATGTGGTCTCGAAATGTATAACAATGTCAAGTTCTAAAGTCATCAACCATCGGCACACTCAAAGAAACGAAAAAGTAGCATTAAAAATGAATGCTTTCAAAGGCTCAAAGATCTCACTATTTTTCTGAGTGGGGTAAAAATGCGTCTGGTTATGCTTACAGTTTAAGGTATTTACCGACAAGACACGTTATATTTTTTTGGTTTTTTTCAATTTTTCAATTTTTTTGGATTTTCTGTTTTTTTCTGACTCAAACATGTACAACAACAACACATTTCAACACGATGGAAACTAAGCTAAAGGGTCGAAAAATAAATAGTAAAATTTCCGATGACCCCCCCAAACTTAAGTAACACATTGTCCCTAATGTGTTTACGACTCAAAAATAAGGGAAAATTTACAAAAACTATCCTAAAAATAAAAATAAAAATAATACAAAAATAAAGAAAGGTAGAAAGAATAGAACCCGTTGGTGTAAAATGGTAATATGGCGGTGGAATGCGGTGTGCTGAACTGAATGCCAGGCTTATGAGCGGGTGCTGAACTTACTGCCAGTCTTAGAAAAAACTAAAAAAAATATCAACCACACATGTTAGAAAAGAAAAAGAAAAAAAATAAATATACAAACTACGACGAAATATAAATAGTCTGGAAATAGTAAAAAGTACATAATAAGTTCATAACAACAACACAATACATAAGGATAATACAATCACTCATCATCACTGTCTGGCTGGTCCTCCTGCTGAGGTGCGGGATGGTACCCGGGATATGGCTCCGGATAGTAGTAAGCTGGTGCATCAAACGGAGGGTATGGGGCTGGATGCTGCTGCTGATAAATATACTCCCAGGATGACTGGTATCTATCCTGGAAGTACTTATCACGGTGTTGGGCATGCGTCCGCTGACGTTCCGCCTGAACGTTATCGAACTGGATCCTGTGCAACCCGGCCAAAACCTGATCCTGAAAGTCCAGCTGCGGCAGGGCCCGTCGCCTCGGTGCCTGAGCTGGAGCTAGAACATCATCAACTCGGCCAAAAGGAGCCAACCGCTTGCCAAGTGGGTGAAGAATCCCCACTCGGACCATATCCGCCTGCCCGTAAACCTTACACTGCACCGCTGGTGAGCACATCTGGATGTTGGCCGCTGTGGCCACCCCTAACTCTCGTGCAATGCGGGTAATGAAATGCCCGCATAGCATCTTGCTCGAATCCGTCTGGCCCTCCCCCTTTTCTGCCATATGCCTCGCTAACGCCCATGGGACGTTAATAAACCGGGTAGGATCTCTAGCACTGAAAGCATGTAAAACCCATAAATCCTCCCTGTAGCACTTATCGTGATGTGTATCACGATGGAAAAAAGAGTAAGAAATCATCTTATGCAGAAGCCGCAGTGTAGGGTCCTGAACATCCTTAGCGCGGCTGGATCTGGGGTGATATCCCTCCAACCCCGATAACGCTAACCATGCCGCATCGGCATCAAAACCCAAGATATCTCGCTCCGCATCCGAGAAGTAGGCTACCATCAACGCCTCGTTACCTGCCTCACTGGGGGTCAATAAACCTGTAAGTCGACCGAAATCAATTACCGATACCTGGTGTTCCTGTCCGCCTAAACGGAAGGAAATCAAAGGCGCGGTCAGGAATGTCTCATCGGTGAACTCCTTCGACACCTCCAGAGAACAATAAAACTCGAGTACCCATTCTCTGAACACGGGCTCCTCGGTCTTCCAGGCCCGACCCCAGATCGGGATGTGGCGCTGGGCAGTGCGGCTGTGTGTAGTCATGTATTCTCTCAAATCCACGGGAATTTCTTTTAAGAAATTCCAATCCACTGTGCGAGGTGCAGCTACTGGACGACCTCGTAATGATGCAAGTTTGTTGTTGAGTTTTATCCTTCTGTCCGATGAGCATCCTGGCCAAAGTAACCATGGGTGGCGCTCGGGCGCCATGATCGCCGCATTTAGGGAAGCGTGAGATTGTGGCCGAGCTCGACGGCTACCCTCTCCTTCCTCTTGCACGGCTGCTCTCTTACCCTGCACAACACAATTTCAACAAAACAACAGCAAGTAATACGTGAGAAACACGAAAGAAACGACCAGCAGCCGGAAAATAGGCCGGTGCTGCGCACCTCAGGCGGAGGTGCTGCGCACCGGCGGCTGCTTCCGGCCGAAAATCCGGCTAAACTGGCCGGAATCCACAAACCAATACCTCAAACCTGTTTAATTCATCAATCCTAACCCTATTATGCAATCAATTTCATGTTTTTAGGACGAATTAAGAAAACCCTAGAAATTTCCCTAAATCAATTTAACCTAATTAAATTCGAAATCTGCAAGGATGAAAGAGTTAAGGAGAAGAAACATACCCTTCTATTCATTGTTAGTGGATTAAATGAGCAAAAAGTATATAAAAACGAAGGTTTTAGTGTGTTTGTGTGAAGGGGTCGCCGCTGCTGTGTAAAAGATGTGTGTGTGTGCTGTGTGAAATAAAGGAAAACAACAAGTATAAACCTGGACAGAACGGAGGTGCGCAGCACCTAGTGATGGGGTGCTGCGCACCGGGCAAAATTTTTTTTGTGATTTTTTTTTTTCGTTTTTTCGATTTTTTTTGTTTTTTTGTGATTTTTTTTTTTCGTTTTTTCGATTTTTTTGTGATTTTTTTTTTTATTTTTTTTTTTATTTTTTCTATTTTTTTTTTATTTATTTTTTATTTATTTATTTATTTATTTATTTTTTTTTATTTTTTTTTTTCTGACTTTTTTCTTGGTACCTAACTAAACAATCTGCAAAAGAAAATATTAAGGAGTTCTAAAGAAAATAAAAAAAAAATAAAACTAAGAAAAGGAAAGAAACAAACTCGGGTTGCCTCCCGAGAAGCGCTAATTTTTCGACCGAGTCGTTAGCTTGACTCGAGATGCCTCTTTATTAGGCATTGATGGAATAGAATCCATCCTCAATCATCAGCCCGTTTTCATTATCTTCTTCGTGATATAATTTGACTCGTTGCCCAGAAACGATGAATGGTTGTCCGCCTTCTTTCCACAACTCGACATATCCGGAAGCATAAGCTTGTTTGATGGTGTACGGTCCTGTCCACTTCGAGCGTAATTTAGGAGCCTTGAATTTGTACTTTGATTGAAATAAAAGTACTTTATCGCCCTCCTTGAATTCTTTACGACGAATTTTGCGGTCGTGGAATTCCTTAGTTCTTTCCTTGTAAAGGCAGGAACTTTCGTAGGCCTGTAACCGTAATTCATCCATCTCGTGAAGTTGTAAGAACCGCAAGTCTTTTGCTAGATCAATGTCAATGTCGCAGAGCTTCAATGCCCAGTACGCCTTATGCTCAATTTCCACCGGAAGATGACATGTTTTCCCGTAGAGTAGTCGATACGGGGTAGTTCCAATTGGTGTTTTATATGCCGTCCTGAATGCCCACAATGCGTCCTCCAGCTTCCTCGACCATATATTGGGATTATTGTTGACCGTCTTTTCCAAAATTCTCTTGATTGCACGGTTTGTATTTTCCACCTGCCCGCTAGTTTGAGGATGATATGAAGTTGCAAATCGGTGATTTACTCCATATCTTTTCAAAGCTTTTGCAAGCTGAGCGTTGGCGAAGTGGCTTCCTCGATCACTGATTAATGCCTTTGGCACTCCAAACCTGCAAAATAAACTTTTAAGAAAATCAACAACCACGTTAGCGTTGTTAGTCGGTAATGCTTTAGCTTCAACCCATTTAGAAACATAATCTACGGCAACTAGAATGTAAATATTTCTATTTGAGGGTTTGAAAGGCCCCATAAAGTCGATTCCCCAGATATCGAAAACTTCACAGACTTGGATCCCTTGCTGTGGCATTTCGTCCCGCTTCGTGATTTTCCCTTGGCGTTGGCATGCGTCACAAGTGTTCACGAGAGTATAGGCCTCCTTGAAAATTGTTGGCCAATAGAATCCTGCGTCATAGACCTTTTTCCCAGTTACCGTTGGTCCGTAATGTCCTCCGGTGGGTCCATGATGGCATTCGTTCAAGATTTTGCGAGTCTCTTCTCCGTGTACACATCTGCGCACCATTCCATCAGCACATCTACGGAACAAGTATGGCGAGTCCCAGTAGTAGTACTTTGAATCCGAAATAAGTTTTTTCCTCTGTTGATAGGTTAGGTCTTTGTTGATGACTTTTCCTACGATATAGTTCGCAATGTCCGCGAACCATGGGATGTAACTGTCCGTGTTACTGATATAGGCCAGCATTTCCCCCGGAAAAGCGTCATCTATGTCCTCTTCCTTCAACTCCCCCAAACTTGGGTTCTCCAATCGGCTCAAGTGGTCCGCAGCGACATTTTCAGCTCCTTTCTTGTCCTTGATTTCGATGTCAAATTCCTGCAACAATAAGATCCAACGAATTAATCTAGGTTTAGCATCTAATTTAGCAAATAAGAATTTTAGCGCAGAGTGATCCGTGAAAACAATTGTCTTGCTCATCACTAAATATGAGCGGAATTTATCAAAGGCAAAAACTACAGCCAAAAGTTCCTTTTCCGTAGTGGTATAATTCTGTTGGGCTTCGTTCAGTGTTTTACTGGCGAAGTAGATAGGTCGAAAATGCTTATCGATCCGTTGCCCCAAAACAGCTCCCACTGCGAAATTACTGGCGTCACACATTAGCTCGAAAGGTTGAGACCAATCCGGTGCTACCAAAATAGGTGTATTGGTGATCCGGTCTTTGAGTATCTCGAAAGCTTGTAAACAATCCTCCGAAAAGTTGAAAGCTACCTCCTTCTCTAAGAGTTTCGTCATAGGACGAGTAATCTTGGAGAAATCCTTGATAAATCTTCGGTAGAATCCGGCATGTCCCAAAAAACTCCGAATTGCTTTCTCGTTCGTCGGTGGTGGTAGTTTGGCAATGACCTCGATCTTCGCTTTGTCTACCTCTATCCCAGCTTTTGAGATTTTGTGTCCCAATACGATTCCCTCTCGAACCATGAAGTGGCATTTCTCCCAGTTGAGGACCAAGTGTGCTTCCTCGCATCTTCCCAACATCTGATCTAAATTCTTCAAACAATTGTCGAAAGAATCTCCGAAAACTGAGAAATCGTCCATAAACACTTCCATTGTTTTCTCTACCATATCCTGAAAAATGGCTAGCATGCACCGTTGAAAAGTGGCGGGTGCGTTGCATAGGCCGAATGGCATTCTCCGATATGCGTAGGTTCCGAACGGGCATGTGAATGTGGTCTTTTCTTGATCTTCGGGATCGATGGGGATCTGAAAGTATCCTGAGAATCCATCCAAGAAGCAGTAGAACTCATTTCCTGCTAGTCTCTCGATCATTTGGTCCATGAACGGTAGTGGAAAATGGTCCTTCCTGGTGGCCTCGTTCAGCTTGCGGTAGTCGATGCAAACTCTCCATCCGGTAACTGTTCTTGTTGGTACGAGCTCGTTCTTCTCGTTCATCACCACGGTCATACCTCCCTTTTTCGGCACACAGTGAATGGGACTAACCCATGGGCTATCTGAAATAGGGTAGATAATTCCTGCATCCAACAACTTCACAACTTCCTTTTTAACGACATCTGTCATATTCGGATTTAGCCGCCGTTGTCTTTGAACAACGGGTTTTATATTATCGTTAAAATTTATTTTATGTTTGCAAAAATCGGGGCTAATTCCGGGTATGTCAGATATGCGCCAAGCAAAGGCCTTTTTATGACCCTTAAGGACTGTCAATAATCGAGTTTTTTCGTCACCCGAAAGTGATGACGAAATAACAACCGGTAATAAATTAGTACCTTCAAGAAAAGCATATTCTAAATGTACCGGTAATTGTTTTAGCTCCAAGTCGGTTGGTGGTGACTCGATTGAGGATTTGATCCTCATGCTTTGGTCCAACTTCAGTTCTTCCGTTACTTCCACCTCCACTTCCTCAATCTTCTCGTCTTTCAACTCCTCCTCCAAGCCAGTTTCTATCTCGAGAATTTCCTGCCAATCTAAATCATCAAACACATCAATCCGAAAACAGGTTTCATCAGTAGAATAGGAATGAGTCATAGCTCTGTCTAAATTAAAAACAATTCTTTCATTCCCAACCCCTAATGAAATTTGCCCATTTTTAACCCGAATAATTGCATCAGCAGTGTTTAGGAACGGTCGTCCAAGGATTAGTGGAACGGAGACATCCTCATCCATCTCTAAGATCACGAAATCAACCGGAAAGGTGAATTTCCCCACGTTCACTAGCATGTTCTCAGCAATTCCTAGTGGGTACTGAAATGATCTGTCTGCTAGTCGAATGCTCATCCTGGTTGGTTTTAGCACTCCAATGGCGAGCTTGGCATAAAGTGAATACGGCATCAGGTTTATGCTAGCTCCTAAGTCTGCTAAAGCGCTGCAACTGTAGGTATTACTGAAGTTGCACTGAATCAGAAAGCTCCCTGGATCATCCAACTTGGGTGGTATCGTGTTCTTCACCAAAGCTGAACATTCTGTGTTTAGGAATGCGGCTTGCTCCTCCGATGGCTTTCCTTTGTTTGTGACCAATTCCTTGATGAATTTAGCGTAATTTGGCATACCTGCGATCAAATCTACAAGAGGAACGTTAATATTAACAGATTTGATCATGTCACAAAATTTACCGTAATGCTCCCTCATTCTTGCTTTTCGTAATCGTTGAGGATATGGAACATGAGGCTTGTAAGCTTTGATTGGAACTTCCTCTACTGGTTCAGGTGTAGTGGTTTTGGTCTGAGCTGGTGGTGCCTCGTCCTCATCGTCATCGATCTCGAAATCATCAATTACGGGCTCAGCAGACAGGTGCTGCGCACCCCTGGGGAGGTGCTGCGCACCTGCGTGATCAGTGGCCCGGTGCTGCGCACCTCCAGATGTGGGCCGCGCACCTGCTTGGTCAGAACCTAGGTGCTGCGCACCTCCAGATGGGTGCTGCGCACCTGGGCCCTGTTTCGCTCCATTTTCGGCTTGATCTCCTCCATAAGTACGTCCCGAGCGTGTATTGATTGCATTTACGTGTTCATCTCGGTGTTTTGGACAGGGTGGCATTCCGTCTCGTGTTCCGGGATGTTGATATTTTGGTGCTTGATTATTGGAGGTGTTTCCTTGATTCTGTGGGCGTGGATTCGGTTGAGTATTGCTTGGTATTTGGCCCGGTGGTCGATTTGAGTTTCGTTCGTTCATCCTATCGAACCTCCTCTCTAAATCTTGATGTGCTGCCTGCTGATTTCTTAGTCCTTGCTCGATTTGTTCAGCCAAAGTTTTAAATTGTTTACGGGTATCGTCATTGGTTGATTTCTGGGTGTTGATGAACGATTTCAAAAGATCTTTCATGCTTGGATCTTCGTCTTCGTCGTATCTCTGTCGTGGTGGGGAGCGAGTATTATTTCTTTGCCATCCGTTGTCTCGATTGTCACCGCGGTTGTAGTTACCTCCGCGGTTTTGCCAATTTGACCCCCGATTAGGATAACCATACTGTGCGTAACTTGCATCCTCCACTTGATTACACTCACTAGCATAGTGAGGTCCTCCGCATCCTTCACACCCATTCTTCACCAAGTGAATGTCTTTCTCCATTCTTCCCATGCGCTTATCAATTCTTTCCGCTAGTGTCTTGACCTCTTGAACTACCGAGGATATTTCATGGCTACTCTCAGCTTGAGCAACTTGTCCCCTGTTTCTTCGGCCTCGACCATCATCCCGATACTCCCTTGATAGGCTAATGACCAGCTTGTCTTCCATAAGGTTGTATGCTTCGTTGGTGGTTTTGTACATGAAATCTCCTCCTCCAGCTAGATCTAGTTCGTTTTGTGACTCCTTGGTTAATCCGTAGAAGAAAATTTCAATGATATGGTCCTTGCCCAGTCCGTGGCCATAACAACTCCGCAACAACTCCTTAAGTCTAGCCCATGCTTCAGTGGAAGTCTCTCCATCTTCCTGTCGGAATCCTCTGATATCTCTGAGCAATTTCCTACCCAAGGCGGGTGGGAAAAATCTTTTGATAAAAGCCTCGCGCATTTGCGTCCATGTGGTTATTGAATTTTCATTAAGCTCCTCGAACCAAACCTTCGCATCTCCGGTGAGAGACGAAGGGAATAACCTCAGTTTAACAGGATCGCCCTTGCCTTGGCCATATTTGAACATCTCACATAGCTCGTTGAATTTTGCTATGTGTTTATGTGGATCTGAATTGTAACGCCCATCGAACGTATTGTCTTGGATCATCTTGAGATGGTGACCCTTGACAACAAAGTCATCACCCAATTCCGGGGTGGTGATTGCCGACCCTCGGGTGGGTGGCACTGCTACAGCTGCGGCCCGTCGGTTCATTGGTGTGTCCAAAGGATCCATAGCTGGTTGCGGTTCCGGTTTGTCTTCACAAAATACTTCTTCAACCTCTGGTTCTGAATCGCTTCCTCCGCTTTCTGACGACGCAATGTCTTCAAACTTGACGGGTGAAACTTGATCAAAATTTGGTGGTGTCTGAAGTGATAAATTGCCTCTTCTCTTGCCTCGTCTCCTTGATACTCCTGGATTTGATTTTGGACTCGCGAGTGGTAATCCCAAAGCCCTTGTGTTCATCAACTACCTGAAATACCTGAAAAGACAAAAACAAGAAAAGCGTAAAACGTACCGGTGAAATAACAAATAAAAAGTAACTCCTAAGTAAATAAATACTCAAAAGGATCGTATTACAAATTCGAAACAAAAACTAAAAATCAGTCCCCGGCAGCGGCGCCAAAAACTTTATGTGTAAAATCTAGTCTTAATTTAAACCTACTATTTAACGCAATTACACACTTCTAGGCAGTGGACCTATCCGTATATAATATAGTTTAAAGCAAGTAAAGGTTCGTTCGCAGGGACTAATTTGTTTTAATATTTCGAATAAATAATACTGAGTATTTGTGGGGGTTTTTATCGTAACAAAAGTTTGCAAGTAATTAAGAAAAAGTGATGAATTAAAATCGAGCGTAAGATTTATGGATTAAATCAAATAATAAGAAGAATACACTTGTTTGACACTTCACCTGTTTTCCGTTAATTCTACGAATTCGATTGTTGTTTCAACTTCTAATATATACTAAAAGTCCTTCCGAATCTTTTACTAACTTTAATTATCGCTACCTACACCGTTCCTTCCGAATACAGTTAATAAATATTAATAATTAAGCAATAAGAATCAAGCCTGTTTTTAGTGATTTAACCTTATAGAGTTTCCTTCCGAATAACTCCTCTAATTATTAAGTCCTTCCGAATCTTAATTCTTAGACCTACTCACTTAAATTTAATTACCTAAGTTGTAATTACTAAGTCCTTCCGAATCTTAATAATTTTAAACCGATTATAGACCGACCGGTTATTTCATAAAACTTATCTAACCTATCTAGATTCCTTCCGAATACCTAGAACGTTGATTAAACAAATTAAATATAAACAACTATGATAACATATTAAAATCTAAGCAAATAAGGATCGACGGTTAAACACAAAAACATAAAACAATCGAAAACGTTAAAATAACATCAAACAGGATCCGTTAATCAAACAAGCGTAAAGATGTTTTAGCTACTCATAACGTGGTCTGAAAAAGCAATAAAAGTGTTAGCAAACATTCTGGAATAATGAATAAAACAAATAAAAGAACAAACGGATGAATCGCCGATTTTGTCGTGATCGCCGATTGCCGAAATAATGATCTTCCTTGCCTTGAAAACTTGCTTCCAACTTAATAACAGCTCCAGGAACGTATGAATAATACTGAATGATTTTCTGGACGAATTTGGTGTTGTATTTATAGGCAAAATCAAGGTGGAAATCGTTTTCGACTCAAACTCCAATTTCTTGTGCTTATCCAGACAGGTGCGCAGCACCTCCTCCATAGGTGCGCAGCACCGGGTGATTTCCGTGTTCAAAACCAACTCAAATTCCTCTAGGTGCGCAGCACCCCTACCCTAGGTGCGCAGCACCTCCTCAGCTTCTCCGTAATTTCGTCATTTAAGCTCATTTCTTCACTCCTTTCCACTTTCCGATCATGTAAACCTGTAAAATAGATAAAAACACTTTTCCACACGATTAAATGTAAAAACCTATCCTATCCATCATGTTTACTATGAAAACCGACTAAATATCGCATAGAAATATATATATAAATATGCGATATCAATGTCCCTAGCGGTGGTGGAGTAAACGTACTTGTTCCGGCAAACCTTGTGGAAAAGAGGGGACTGGTTAAGGAGGGATACCCACGCGACCGTACATCCGACACCGTCCACTCAGAGTCAACGTATGGCTCTGACAGTGGGAGGCGACCAGGGGATGGAGGGATAGCAGGAGGTAAGGTCGTCACCGTTTCCGGTGTGGTGGTAATCACAGTGGTTATTTCTGGTACTGAAGAAATGACTTGGGATGCATTTGTTGCCTCCATGGAAACGGCTGATTATAAGGTATGGGAAAAAGAAAAAATTTGGAAAAAATGAAACGCCGTTAAAAACGTGTCTCACGGATGGCGCCAATGTTCGAGCAGTGGTTGTCAAACACGAGGATTGGTGGTGTCAACCTTAGATCTCCTGTGATGATCACAGTGCAAACCCAGTAAGTTCTTGACGAACCTAGGGTGATCAAGGTTGAAGGTGAAAGCGAGAGTATATGAACTCTGTTTAAGCTTGTGTGTGTGTTCAAGTGAGAATGAGATGAGAATCAGATGCCTTTGACAATGATTGAGACTGTGTATTTATATGACCAGTTTCAAGTATATGGAACGTCCATCAATTAATGACAATATTGAATACTTAAACTGCCTTGGTAATCAATCACTGGTATACTAATCGTCTTCTATCTTTATTATTGTATGCCACGGCTCACTATTATGACAGTGGGCGAGCAATGACAGGCAGGCGATGACAGCCCTGTCAGGCAATGGCATATGCATAAATGATTATTGACAATTGACATATGCAATGGCAATGGCATAAATGATTATTGACAATTGACATATGCAATGGAAATGGCATATGCAATGGTCAATTGACATATGCAATGGCAATGGCATATGCAATGGCAATTGACATATGCAATGGAAATGGCATATGCAATGGCAATGACATATGCAATGGCAATTGACAGCCTGTCAGGCAATGTCATACAGTTGTACAAGTGTTTTGCTCAATGGGCTTGCCTGTAGCAACAACCTTTAAGAATAAAAGCCCATGCTAGTATTTAGGTTTTAGGGATTGCCTATATATATGCATAGGGTAATCCCTACTAACCTGACTTATTGGATATTCTTAATGTGTTATATTTCTATATGTGATGCTTTCGTCACTTGATAATCGTCTTCAACATGAACGATCAATATAAATGAGGAACAATATTGTCAAACAAAGTATGGAATCTAAAGTTGAGTAATCATAACTCGACCCCAATCTACATTCATATCATATCATCTAACAAATATACGGTCAAATATTATTGTGAATGATAATGACCAAGAAAAATAAGTTAACTTGGGTGTAGGTGGCGAATCCAACTTTCTAACATCGAAAGATATTACTTGATTGCATTAAACCAGATGTTTTTGTTAAATAAATTAATGAAAAATGATTAATCCTCATGTGGATTCCACTTATTATCATTTTTAATCTTATCTTTTGATTTTTCTAAATGTCATCATCTTGTTGTTAGGAGAATTTTTAGGAGAAAGAATTACGAGAATATATCATTACTCTAAATTAATAATATAATATGATAGATACACTGTACTATAAAAACGATAAACACTATATTTCCACGTATTTGTTCGAAGATATCTTCAATCGTTTTCTAGTTCTCTATCTAGATGACTATTTGAAAGATTTATCCGGAGTGTTTTAAAACAGCAACCAAGCAGCCGATTTAAACTTTTGGTTCGAAGTAAGATCAAAAGAAAAAGAAAATAATATTGTGGCTAGACTAATTTTTTCTAGCATGTCTAACAATCTCATTACAATAAGAACACCATTCAAGATATATAAAAGAAGCAAAAAAAGTTTGTCTGATTGACATGACTAAGCGGATAATACTTTTATTGGTTTGGCATACATAACGTAAGCTACGATACTATGAATTAAAAGGAAAACACTTAAAAAGAACTAAATAAATAATATTTTCAGAAACATAATCCTACGATGTGTGGTCGGTTCCGGGTTGGGTTGATTCACTTGACTCTGATTTATTGTGATCCATTGTCGAAGAAGTCTCGGAGCGGCGATATAGAAAATACCTAGCCTGGGCCAACTTAAGATTGTCCGCCATCTCGCTTGGCCAAGCATGTTGAATAGCTAAATATCTCATCTCCGCCACAACCGATCGTTTGTAGTTCGTCTCGGCCAACAACTTCATAACATAATCGATGCTTTTGTGTGATAAGATTCGCTTTGCCGTTTCCTCGTCTGCAACTAGAGGTTCACCTGCAGCCGTGCGTGCTGGGCAGTCCGGTGGACATTCGATCTTTGAAACGATGCAAAAGTTGCATGCCATTTTTTTTCTCTATGTTTTCTGATTCACAATAATAATGTAAAACGTTCCAAGTAAAACATATATATATATATAGAGTATGTCTTTATGGGCCCAATCTATTTTTAACCCAATAGGTTTTATTTTAGCAATCCTAATTGGTTTTGGTTTTGGTTATAATCAAACCGAATTAGATTATTTTCCATTCTCAAGTAACCCAAAACTGAAATAGGAATATATTATGCATAAAACGGTTAAACGATTGTAGGTAACTTGTTTAGAGATTTGTGTATAGGATAAACGGGTTCATATCATTGTTTAACAAGATAATCTATGTTACCTTAAAATATTTATAAAAATTTGAACCTAAGACATTTACGCATTGAGACGTCTTATTTTCAGAACACATTAGTGATGGTTTATAATCTAAACTTTAAATGCCTTAAGTAAAATTTAAATAAAATATTTTTCTATATGACTTTGATTTTTCTTTTTTATATGTTTAATATAAAAACAAACCTAACACTCTATTTATTTGTTTATTTATTTAGT
Organism: Senecio squalidus; assembly: GCA_910822075.1. NCBI lineage: Eukaryota > Viridiplantae > Streptophyta > Magnoliopsida > Asterales > Asteraceae > Senecio > Senecio squalidus. Next base: position 45,125,985 of record CAJVGC010000592.1, on the reverse strand, counting down.
AATTTGTTCCTTGTTTACTCGTGTTAATAATTTATCTCTCTATCAAAATGAGTGTCTCAAGCAATGCATGGTACTATATGACGTGTACATATAACATGTAAACTATTTTTGATATATATATATTTAATATACTTTTCTTATCTTTAAGAAATGTGTTTAGAAAATAAATAATAGTTAAATAAAGATTAATAAAATATTCAATAATTTTAAGATAACTACAATAAAAAGATAAACAACTTTTTAAAACAAAAAGAGTAATAGTGTATAGAAGGTGTAGCTCGAGAGCTTCTATGTTTTTCTATCTAAAGTTTTAGGGATTGTTTGTTTCGGCTTATGTAACGTGTTTATAAGTTTATGTTATTTTTCATAAATTTATAAGCCCAAGGGTTATGAGTTTATCAAGTTTAGCTTATGAGTTTAAACTCAAGTAGATAAGCTTATAAGCCTGAAAAACTGAGCTTATAAAAAGATACATGAATTCATAAATCCGTTACATAAACTGAAACAAAATAAGTTATAAACTCAAGTTAATATATACCAAAATAACAAACAACAAAATAAATAAACTATACAAAATATAAAATTTTAACCTAATTACTTGCGGAGAGTTCATATACATGCATCTTAAAATGGATAATCATTGTACAAAAGTTTATGCAGCTTATGTGCTAAAATCTTAATAATTATCCGCTTTATATATCTTTATCTCTTAATTAATTAATTTTGTTAAATAAATTAATAATATAATATAATAGATAAACTTTGTTGTAAAAAAGATAAACACTCTATTAAATTATTGTTATTTTCGTTTTCAATAAATATTGTCATTCCTTTTACGTGTTCATAGATTTCTTCGAGATGATTCTTCGAAAGATTTATCCGTCGTATTTTGAAAACAATAACCAAGAAGCTGATTTAAAATTTCAGTTAACATAAACGAAACAAAAACAAGATGGGGCTAGGTTAATATTTGTTAGCATGTCTAGTAATCTGATTAGCAATAAGAACACTATTCAAAATTTAATAAAAATATAAAGGTGTCTGATTGGCATGAATAAGCGAACACTTTTATTAGTTTGGCATACAATAACCTAAGCTACAATACTAGAAATTATAATTAAAAGACTTTAAAACAACTAAACAAATAGTATTTTCAAAAACATAATCCTACGGTTCTGGGTTGTGTTGATCAAAAGCATGGCGTAACTGACAATACTCTTTCAACTCGCGTATCTTAATATGCATATTAGCTACATATTTCAACTCCGCCACAACAGATCGTTTGTAGTTCGTCTCGGCCAACAACTTCATAACATCATCCATGCTTTTGTGCCATAGGATTTGCTTTGCCGTTTCCTCGTCGGCAACTAGAGGCTCACCTTCCGCTGTGCGTGCTGGGCAGTCCGGTGGACATTCGATCTTTGAAACAATGCAAAAGTTGCATGCCATTTTTTCTCTCTCGGTTTTTAAAATCTCCGTAAAGCATTCAAAGTAAACATACATCAAGGGTATATTTATATACGTAAAGTAACCTTTTTTAAACCCTAATAACCTTTATGGACCAAAATTTGGGTAATGGGCTTTTATATTATGAGATTTACTAATTCTAATTTGTACCGAATTAGAATTTCGCTTTTCTAGTTTGACAAATCTTTTCAAATTGAGAAAACTGAAATAGGAATATATGTTCACAATATTGGTTAAAACAATTGTGCGGAATTACTTGTCTTCAAATTTGTGGATGTGATAAACGGGTTAATATGATTGTTTAACAAGATAACTAACGACTAATGCAAGAACATAGTTTCGATCCAATAGGATTTACTTTACTTTTAGAGACAAGTTCCTCATTAGTCAAGAAAATGATAAATATGGATATAAGTTATCGAAGTGGACGTCATGGTAGACATCTTTGGCTAACTTAAGAAGTTTAATTTAGCGTAAGAAGAGAGTATATGGCAATGAGAATCATTGTATTAACGTGCAATAGTTTTCTCTGATACAAACAACTTTGTTATGTTTTTGTAACGAATGACTATAAATTGCTCCAATTAAAGATAAGATCCGACTAGCGATAATGGTTCCTAAGGCCTTAGTCACACTCTGACAATGGATAACTTTTCATTTGATAGAAGGTTGGTCTCAAGTTGGTTAAACATGTTAGTCTCAAAATCGATCTCATTGTTGGTCTCACGTTGATTGGACTAACTGAACTAATAACAACAACCCCAAGATGTGGAGGTTCATGGGCCCTTGTGGAATATGGCAAATTTGGTTAGCAAAGCCTTGGAGATGCTTTTGTGTAAATCACCATCACTTGACTTATTGGATATTCTTAATGTGTTATATTTTTATATGCAATGCTTTCGTCACTTGATAATCGTCTTCAACATGAACGATCAATATAAATGAGGAACAATATTGTCAAACAAAGTATGGAATCTAAAGTTGAGTAATCATAACTCAGACCCCAATCTACATTCATATCATATCATCTAACAAATATACAGTCAAATATTATTGAGAACGATAATGACCAAGAAAAATAAGTTAACTTGGGTGTAGGTGGCAAATCCAACTTTCTAACTTCGAAAGATATTACTTGATTGCATTACACCATATGTTTTTGTTAAATAAATTAATAATATAATATGATAGATAAACTGTACTATAAAAACGATAAACACTATATTTCGTTTTAATAAATATTGTCAAGTATTTGTTCGAAGATATCTTCAATCGTTTTCTAGTTCTCTATCTAGATGACGATTTGAAAGATTTATCCGGAGTGTTTTAAAAACAGCAACCAAGCAGCCGATTTTAACTTTTGGTTCGAAGTAAGATCAAAAGAAGAAGAAAAAAATGTTGGGGCTAGACTATCTTTTTTTACCATGTCTAACAATCTCATTACAATAAGAACACCATTCAATATATATAAAAGAAACAAAAAAAATTGTCTGATTGACATCACTAAGAGGATAATACTTTTATTGGTTTTGCATACATAACGTAAGCTACGATACTAGGAATTAAAAGTAAAATACTTAAAAAGAACTAAATAAATAATATTTTCAGAAACATAATTCTACGATGTGTGGTCGGTTCCGGGTTGGGTTGATTCACTTGACTCTGATTTATTGTGATCCATTGTCGAAGAGGTCTCGGAGCGGCGATATAGAAAATACCTAGCCTGGGCTAACATAAGATTTTCGGTCATCTCGCTTGGCCAAGCATGTTGAATAGCTAAATATCTCATCTCCGCCACAACCGATCGTTTGTAGTTCGTCTCGGCCAACAACTTCATAACATAATCGATGCTTTTGTGTGATAAGATTCGCATTGCCGTTTCCTCGTCTGCAACTAGAGGTTCACCTGCAGCCGTGCGTGCTGGGCAGTCCAGTGGACATTCGATCTTTGAAACGATGCAAAAGTTGCATGCCATTTTTTCTCTCTCGATTTTAAAAATCTCCGTAAAGCATTCAAAGTAAACATACATCAAGGGTATATTTATATAAGTAAAGTTACCCTTTTTTTTAACCCTAATAGTCTTTATGGACCAAAATTTCGTAATGGGCTTTTTGAGATTTACTAATCCTAATTTGTACCGAATTAGATTTTCGCTTTTCTAGTTTGACAAATCTTTTCAAATTGAGAAAACTGAAATAGGAATATATGTTCATAATATTGGTTAAAACCTAAAACAATTGTGCGGAATTACTTGTTTACAAATTTGTGGATGTGATAAACGGGTTAATATGATTGTTTAACAAGATAACTAACGACCAATGCAAGAACATAGTTTCGATCCAATAGGATTTACTTTACTTTTAGAGACAAGTTCCTTAGTCAAGAAAATGATAAATATGGATATAAAAGTTATCGAAATGGACGTCATGGTAGACATCTTTGGCTAACTTAAAGAGATTAGTTTAGCGTAAAATGAGAGTATATGGTAACGAGAACCATTGTATTAACGTGCAATAGTTTTCTCTAATAAAAAAAGCTTTTTTATGTTTTTGTAACGAATGAGTATAATTTGCTCCAATTAAAGATAAGATCCGACTAGTGATAATGGTTCCAAAGGGCTTAGTCACACTCTGACAATGGAGACCTTTTCATTTGATAGAAGGTTGGTCTCAAGTTGGTTAAACATGTTAGTCTCAAAACCGATTTCAGTGTTGGTCTCACGTTGATTGGAATAACTGAACTAATAATAACACGCACAAGATGTGAAGGTTCATGGTCCCTTGCGGAATATGGAAAATTTGGTTAGCAAAGCCTTAGAGATGCTTTTATGAAAATCACCATCACTTGACTTATCGGATATTCCTGATGTGTTATATTTCTATATGTGATGCTTTCATATCTTTTAATGTTGTATTATATGTATTATAATGTTGTATAATAATCGTCTTCAACATGAACGATCAATATAAATGAGGAACAATATTGTCAAATAAAGTATGGAATCTAAAGTTGAGTAATCATAACTCGACCCCAATCTACATTCATATCATATCATCTAACAAATATACAGTCAAATATTATTGTGAATGATAATGACCAAGAAAAATAAGTTAATCCAACTTTCTAACATCGAAATATATTACTTGATTGCATTAAACCAGATGTTTATGTTAAAAAAATTAATAATATAATATGATAGATAAACTGTACTATAAAAACGATAAACACTATATTTCGTTTTAATAAATATTGTCACGTATTTGTTCGAAGATATCTTCAATCGTTTTCTAGTTCTCTGTCTAGATGACGATTTGAAATTTATCCGGAGTGTTTTAAAAACAGCAACCAAGCAGCCGATTTTAACATTTGGTTCGAAGTAAGATCAAAAGAAAAAGAAAAAAAATTGTGGCTAGACTAATTTTTTTTAGCATGTCTAACAATCTCATTACAATAAGAACACCATTCGAGATATATAAAAGAAACAAAAAAAGTTGTCTTATTGACATGACTAAGAGGATAATACTTTTATTGGTTTGGCAAACATAACGTAAGCTACGATACTAGGAATTAAAAGTAAAATACTTGAAAAGAACTAAATAAATAATATTTTCAGAAACATAATCCTACGATGTGTGGTCGGTTTCGGATTGGGTTGATTCACTTGACTCCGATTTATTATGATCCATTGTCGAAGGGGTCTCGGTGCGGCGATATAGAAAATACCTAGCCTGGGCTAACATAAGATTGTCCGTCATCTCGCTTGGCCAAGTATATTGAATAGCTAAATATCTTATCTCCGCCACAACCGATCGTTTGTAGTTCGTCTCGGCCAACAACTTCATAACATAATCCATGCTTTTGTGTGATAAGATTCGCTTTGCCGTTTCCTCGTCAGCAAGTAGAGGTTCACCTGCAACCGTGCGTGCTGGGCAGTCCGGTGGACAGTCGATCTTTGAAACGATGCAAAAGTTGCATGCCATTTTTTTTCTCTATGTTTTCTGATTCACAATAATAATGTAAAACGTTCCAAGTAAAGCATATATATAGCGTATGTCTTCATGGGCCCAATCTGTTTTTAACCCAATGGGTTTTATATTTCATAAATGTCCTATTTGATTAATAATTTTAGCAATCCTAATTGGTTTTGCTTTTGGTTTGGTTATAATCAAACCGAATTAGATTGTATTATGTTTTCTAGTTTGACAATTGTTTAACCCAAACTGAAATAGGAATATGACGACGTGTGCATATAACATGTAAACTAACTTTAATATGTATTTAATATTTTTCTTGTATTTAAAAAGATGTTTATAAAAAAAGAATTGTTGAAATAAAATAAATATAGTTAATAAATTTTTCTAATTTAATAACTCATTCTGCTCCGCTATAAAAGTATTCGTCAATTTTAGAATTTAAAAAGTTAAAAAATATTTAAATCTAGAACAGGAAGTTACTAAATTATCAATAAATTCTGAACAACTTTAAATAGAAAGAAAAATGTGTTTTTAAAACAAAAAGAGTAATTGTGTATAAAAGGTGTAGCTCGACAGCTTCTATGTTTATCTATCCATAATTTTAGTATGAAAACACATCGTTAATATAATGATTGGGGCAAATGATCTCCAGCTAGGGGTGTCAAAAAAACCCGAACTCGATTGATCCGACCCGACCCGAACCCGAATAAGCTTATTAGGGTCGGGTTAGTCGGGTCTAGAATTATGATCGGGTTATTCGGGTCAACCCGATTAACCCGAAACTTAATTAGGGTCGGGTTGCGGGTCTTTTTAAGCATGCTTATTCGGGTTCGGGTCAACCCGAATAACCCGAATAATTTTTTTTCTTTATTTTACTCCGTTTACTAATAAGCTTAACAATATTTTATACAACTCATTAATGAATTGATAAGTAAAACGCGAAATAAAAACCTTACATATGTTTCTTCTTAATTCCCTCTTCGAAAACATACCTTTCTTTTTTACAAAACACAACTTCGCGTTAAAGGGTATTTTGCATATTAAATGGTTGGATCTTTTTCTATAAATATTAGTAGTCAAATAAATATTTACAAAACTAATGTATACACCTGATAGTTGCCAACATATGTTACAAATTATTATTTTTTTGGGTTATCATTTCTAGCATTTTGTGTATATAATATCATTGGAGCATTATATATTTTTCTATTTAATGTTCATTATAACTTTGGCAACATTACAAGATTTATTTGGTCGCTATTATTGTGCCTCTTAAGAAATTTCTTATTAGAAACCGTTTGCTCATTAATCTAAGAACCAATAGCTATGTACTAACTTGGAAAAACTTTATTATGCATTTTATTTTCATTTAACCCGAACCCGAATAGACCCAAACCGAATAAACCCGAACCCGAATAGACCCGAACCCGAAAACCCGAACCTTATTAGGGTCGGGTTGCGGGTCATGTTTTGAGTTTTGAAAACCCGATTAGACCCGACCCGATTAAGCTTATTCGGGTCGGGTTAACCCGATTAACACCCCTAGTCATACGCTATCAAACACTTTAGCTGTATTCAATTATATTAGCTACTTAAATAATATCTAAAACATAAAAACAAATTGCTTAGATTAAATCAATAATCTTTTAAAAGTGGACTTGAAAATTCTGGTAGGCATGGATGTATATTTGATCCCCCGCCAGGCACGCATTCAAGTGGAGTCGGAAAATCAGGGAAATATTTCCGGACCATATGTAAATAATCCGCGGTGATGATATTCTCAATACCGGCTCGTGCAGGAGTTCCAATCGGATACTTATCATTGAACCAAACAGACGAATTCACATAAAATTTGATTTCACATTCCTTGGTCGTCATCAACTCATTATAATCACTATTTATTACTTCTATTAACGTATAGGAGTAATTATATGAAGGGTCGCCATTAGGTCGAAATAAAAAATAAAAAAATAGACATGAAAAAATTGCATACCCTGTCCCCAAGAAAATATTATCTTCTAATGGTGTGTGAAAAATAGCATCAAGTAACTTTTCGAAATATTGCGATTTTGCTTGTGCTTGTGCTTGTGCGTGCTCGTTATCACAATTGTCATAACCCATCCGAAGGAAAATTATATCGATCACGTACCTTGAATAAACGAATTCACCCTGGACTTACGTTTCCTAATTTGATTTGCTTATTGGTGATAAGAATGCATGCCCATTCTCATTCTTATTCTTATATTTATATATAAAAATATAAATATAAAATCTTCAACTTGACCGAATCCTAACCCACTTCTAATTCTTATTTATTCCCCCCCTACTTTGTAAAACAACTGATTAACCCTCGTGTACCTAACACATCATATATATATATATATATATATATATATATATATATATATATATATATATATATATATATATATATATATATATATATATTCATGGCCTAAAAAAAAAAAAAAAAAAAAAAAAAAAAAAAAAAAAAAAAAAAAAAAAAGTCTGGAAATTGAAATGAAAGTTTAGTAAGGTCAATTCTGCTATTAGTCGAGGTTAATCTGGTCCCTTATATATATAATATGTAAACTCTTGTCGTGATTAAGCCCGCTTAAGCCTAAAGTGTGGCGTCAAGGGCAAAAGCTCATTGACTAACCAGTTTACATACATATTATATATATTTGACAACCAGATAGTAAATAAATCCCTTTGACCAAGCAGATTGTAAATCGAATCCTTGCAAACCTTTTCTATTCAATTTCATGTATTTTTCATATAAACTTTATATAAACTTAAACTTATTTTTTCATATAAACTTATTATTATATTTAAACTTATTTTTTCATATAAACTTATTATTATATTGGTTATATTTAAACTTATTTTTTCATATAAACCATTATTATATTGGTTATATTTAAACTTATTTTTTCATATAAACTTATTATTTTTATTATATTTGGTATCATATATATATCAATTTTTAAATAAACACTCTCAAACTTAGTTATTTACTCTTTAATTCTTCAAATTTAATTATATACATTGTAGTTTCTAAGGATTTAATTGGCCACAAAACAAATAGGCTCGTAAGAGCTTTTAAGGGCTTATTATTATTATCTAACCGTCGATTATTTACTCATACGCTTGTAACCATTTCGATACTAACTTTTCATTTATAAAATTAAGGAAAAAACAATAATTAAATTTTGCTAACTTAGAATATATATATATATATATATATATATATATATATATATATATATATATATATATATATATATATATATATATATATATATATATATCAATTTTTAAATAAACACTCTCAAACTTAGTTATTTACTCTTTAATTCTTCAAATTTAATTATATACATTGTAGTTTCTAAGGATTTAATTGGCCACAAAACAAATAGGCTCGTAAGAGCTTTTAAGGGCTTATTATTATTATCTAACCGTCGATTATTTACTCATACGCTTGTAACCATTTCGATACTAACTTTTCATTTATAAAATTAAGGAAAAAACAATAATTAAATTTTGCTAACTTAGAATATGAAATTATAAATTGAAAATCAGTTAACGGGTTAAATGAATAACTGAATCGCGAAAAACCGGATAACCGAGTTTTTTGATTTAAGTTTGTTCAAAAACATATTGAACTGATATATCCGGTTAACCATCCATAAACTCCCTTCTATGATAATAGCTAAAGTTGTACTACAAAAACACTTCTTTTATCTCAAATAAACTTGTTTGTTTTTATTTCGCAATGATTTGCTTTCCACGGTATATCTGTTTTCCAATCACCAGTAACATAATTTTCTTGTTTGATTTCAAATTTTATAGAAAAACTACACATTTAAATAAAATTAAACATTTACACTTGTTCCAATCACCAACCGTCAACACGTGACATCTCAAAAAAAAAAAAGTTATTCAATATATTATATAGTTCAATATAATTTTATCAAATATAACATCTTTTTTATTGCCGCTACATCATTTTAATCTATATCTATACTATATGTGAAACATTTGAAGTATTTTTTCTTAATATTAAAAATTAAAAAGTAAATGACTAAACTACTCTTTTATTTTCTTTTTTTTATTAATTTTCCAACCAATATTTATAAATGGTCAAAATTGTATCTTTTAATCCTAAAAAAATTATATGTTTTAATTGATTATTTAACTATATCTATATCTATAAACGATTATCTCCTAACGCAGATAAATGGTTACTTTTAATAAAATATAATTATGTGTGTACTTATTGCAAATATTTGGAAGTGGCAATTCCGTAAATTCAAAGCGACGGTTTGAACAAAAACCATAAACCCCAAAATCAATTTGGGGGCAATCTAGAAACCCTAGAAACAAAATTGATGGAAAAATCTGTAGCAACATTAGATAAAGGCACAATTTGTTCTTCATGGAATTACTGTAGTCAACGATTAGCTACTGGTTTAATCAATGGAACTGTAGTCATCTTCGATTCCACTGATCCAGCTTCTTCATCTTTCAATTCCACTTTTAAATTCAAGGTTTCATTTCCATCATAAATACTTTAATTTTTGTAATTTCTTAATTGGAGTTGAATTTGATTAGTAATTTTAATATTAGGTTAATGATGTAAGTGTTGTGAAACTAGTGTGGGTTCCACCGGAATACGGTGATGCGATTGCGTGTATTTGTTCGAATGGAAGCTTGTCGATATGGGAAGAGGTAGCACAAGGTAATTGTTTACAGAATTAAATGTCAATTGATATCTAAGCTTACATGTTTTTTTTTGTCTGTTTTGTTTGTTTTAGATAGTGAGCCTGTTCAGTGGAAGCAATGTACAAGCTTTGGGATAAAGTTCTCGGTTGTCAGTTCGGGAACTCTCTTTCCAGTTTGAAATTGGTAAGTATTGTGTTCTGATCGTTGTGTGCATGCCGAAATTTTTATGTTTAGTGATTTCACAATCAAGTAGGAGAAATAGCATTAATGTGATGTGATTTGAAAATATTATCTGTTTACATTGAATGTTCTCGCATAATGGAGTTGTAGTCTGTTGTTTGAAATGAATATTTAGTCAGCAGCTTGTTCGCCATTTCCTTCATTGATAAGTTTCGTTATACGGTCTTAAGGTGTAGTCGTGTTAAGATCAATCGGTTTTGGTTCTTTTTGAATGTTGAAGTCGTATATATATTACAAACATCGATACTGTTTTGCCTTGGTGTAATATTGCATTCGTTTATAGTTGGTTAACTTCCTAGTTTAACTAAGACGCACATTTTTTTTGCAGACAATTGCTTATTTGAATGGCATTGTTAAAGTCTATGAGATCTTAGATCCAATGGAACTGCAAAAATGGCAACTTCAGGTGACTTTAGTTTGTAATGCTACGTCGTCATATGTATATATTTATGTTGTAGTATATTGTGTTTTTCTATGTTTCCTAGATTTCTTTCAAATATTTTGTCTTTTTTTTATTATTATGATTTGGCTTTCAGGCGGAATTTCAGAATGTTACAGATTCAGTCATGAAGTTTGGAAATGCATCGTGTTCATCTGCAACTATTTCATGGAGCTCACAAAGAAGTGAAAGCCGTCCCGCTAGTTTTGTGTTGGGTTTTAACTCTAATTCTCCACATATAAATTCACCCAAGGTATGCAACTATTAGATTTACAACCATGCTTCCTTTTGTTATGCAAATTGAAATGATGGCCTTAGTATTATCAACGCTGCTGAAACATTCATTTCAGGTATGGGAATTTGATCAAGATCATCAAAGATGGCTTCCAGTTGCGGAATTAGCCGAGTCTGGTAATAAGGGTGATGAGGTATATACTGTGGCATGGGCTCCAAACATTGGAAGGTAAAAAGGCAGAAATATGACTTCTAGTATTGATCTCAACCGCAGTTTCTTTTGTTGTACATGTTTACTAATCATGGATTCTAAACCTTTAACAACTTCAGGCCATATGAGTTGATATCTGTTGCAACGTCAAAGGGAATTTCAATCTGGCAAATGGCTTCAAACCCTGACTCCGATGGAAGGCTCTCTGTTGAGAAAGTTGCCACGTTTCCTTGCTCTGAAAACCAGGTACATGTCCTTCGTGAATTTGATGTATACCACTTTTTGTTTATGTATTTACTTTTTATTCTTGTTGAGTAGGTGTGGCAGATGGAGTGGGATATGAGCGGAATGACATTAGCAACTTCTGGAACTGATGGGAGTGTTAGATTGTGGCAGTCCAATCTTAATGGAGTTTGGCATGAACAAGCCGTCATCGAAACCGCCCCATAAGCATGCTTCATGTTTTCTTTAATATTAATGTACCAACTGCTGTACTCATCGTTAGTATTCTTAAAGATTCTTGCAAGTAGTGTTAATAGCACTTTTTTGTGTTCCATTTTTCTGTTTAGTAATGCAAGTATTTTAAGTTCAATGCTACATTTGTTATTTTCTCTTGATATTTCCGCACCTTATCAATATGAAATAATCAATTTATAATATATATAATTTCTAGCGTTACAGTTTTACTTGTACAAGCATAGTTTTTAATGCTTCTATTGGTACAAACAGTTTATTGACGCTAATAAGCATCCCTATCTGCAAATAGTTACCCTGGTACTGCAAAAAATTTATTACTTTTTTTGTTCATGTTCACTTTTCTTGGTAGTTACCTAGGCCTATAGTATTCCTATAGATCAGAGGAAAAAACCCGAGTTAAATGGGCAAGTTTGGCTAAGATCCTGCGGATCAGTGTGGAAAGACAACGGGGAATTTGTAGCTGAAGCAGTGGTCGAGATCATTCCTGACAGGTTGGTGTCCTCATGTTGCTGGAAATCATTACCCCATTCTATAAAGTAGTTTGACCCAGAAGGTGCATATCCTTGCATAAAATTATTATCAGTTTCGTTCGAGAAGTTAAATTGCTGGTAGTTTTCTATGCTTCCAAATGATGCCGAGGGGAATGAAAACGCGCTTGGAAATGTAGCATCTAAATCTGAGGTACTGACTCTGAGATTTTCTCTGAGGTTCGATAGCATCTCTTGAGATTTAATATGTGGCGGTAGTTGGTTGTGATGGTGGTTGATTTGTTTCATGTCATGTTTTTCAGGTGATTGTGGCGGTGCAACTGAAGGTGTAGCGGCGGAGTTGCAGGTGTGCTGAGCTCTGTATGTGATCTCAAACACCGTTGGGTCCTCATCGGTTCTCTGCACTTGTTTTCTTGCCATGCAGTTATGGATGTAGCGGTACGTACATCTGTAGTAGCTTCTGCAAAGTTAACAAAAAATTATATTAATATTTAAATATTTAAAATTCATGACCTTACAAAAGCCCCACACGCCCTCGACTATATTTCTAATCTAAGAAAGACGGTTACCTTGGAAATTTAGCGCCCAAAATGTCTTTCTGTCCGTACTTTCTCCAACTATAACCGTCATCAGAGTTTCCCTCCAACCCATTATCAGTCGAGATTCTAATTTGGTTTTTCCACGTCGGCATTGCCTTCCTACAGCACCAATAAAGAAAAAAAGATTAGAGATATGCTATTTATTAAACATATAATGCACAAAACCCGGTACATCACTGCGGTTGAGATCAATACTAGAAGTCATATTTCTGCCTTTTTACCTTCCAATGTTTGGAGCCCATGCCACAGTATATACCTCATCACCCTTATTAAAAAGCTACGTCCCTGTACTTGATTGAAGCCATAACAAAATAAGTTGTGACTAGTTATTGAATTCCTACTAGCTTCTCCAAAAAGGTGTTCAAAATATCCGAACCGAAAAACCGGCAAACCATACTGGTTTTGGGTTAACCGAACCAATTATTTTTAAAAATACGGTTTGGTTACCGAACCGATATTTTTTGCGTTTTTTCAGTTCTGTTTAGGTTCAAGATTTTAGAGGCCGACGGTTAACCGAAAAATCGATATTTAAAAATATATATTTTTGCGTTTTTTCAGTTATGTTTAGGTTCAAGATCTTAGAGGCTGACGGTTAACAGAAAAATCGATATTTAAAAATATATATATTTTATTATATATATATATATATATATATTCATATCTAACCTATCTCATTAGCAACAAGTAGTAATGTAGTATGTTTAACTTAAATATGTATATGGCCATTTCAGTTGGTATGTGCATAATGTTCAGATTAACAAGTCTATAAATTATTTATATTGATTTAGTTGGAAAAAGGGTTGTCTTGTGGTGTGTTCATGCGTTAGTGTTAAACTGAATTTCCTTAACCAATTGGCATGACATTACAGTTTAATAAGTTACCATGGCAGATCCATTAACACTTTGTATTTATCATGAAAAAATAACATTACAAACTTAAAGTTTCAGCCAGTATGTATAAATGTATGATCGCTAATATGTAGATTTGCATTTATATTAATAAAGTTACTTTTTTATAAAAGTATTTAATCGAAAGAGAAAAATAGGTTAACCGAAAAACCTATTATAGGTTAAATCTTTTTGGTTAATCGATTATAGGTTAACCGGTATTTCCGGTTTAGGTTTAAATTTATGAGAATGGCGAACCGATGTTACGGTTAACCAGTCGTGAACACCTGTAGCTTTACACATTCTATTAAATAATATAAACAAATGAGTTATGACATGCTATAGTAGTGTCCAAGGTATGACATGGTTAAAAGGAAAATAACACTCTTTCACCAAAAAGCTTTTGCAGATTTGGATGTCTATTGTTTTATTAATCCAATTGTTTTTGGAGTTGACTTAAAAAGGTTAAATTTTTATGTTCTTTTGTTTGACCATATAAACCACACAATCTTTTTAATACTATGTTTTTGATACGTTGGATAAAGGGTAGTGTTGGATTTAGAACAAAAGTGATACTATAAAAATGTCATATTCTTCTATATCAAATTATTTTCCCTAAATTAGTTTATAAGATAAGGTTTAGTTTATAAACGTAAAGATACGTATTATAGTGTTAACATACTATTTTAAACTTAAAATTTCAATCAAAGATATAACATAAAAAGTTATTAATAATTCGGGTACATGTAATCGGATGGATGTAATCGGATGGATATTGTCAAAACCCGTACTCAGATCCGAACCCCATAATACGTATATTTATACCCCCACCCCCACCCGCCCCCGACCCCAACCAATTGTTTTGGGTTTCAGGTTTCCTGCTAATTTCGAGTGCTTTTGTCATTTCTAGGTAACCGCTTGTAAATACTTCGTTCACCATTATAGTACGAGTTTGACTACCTTAAAAATAACATGAAGGACTACATGTAGCAAAAAATTTTATTTTCATAACCCTTTTGTTCCTTAGAAGACGGAAAAATTGCTTGGATAACATGGGATACTATTCTTGCTCCATTCTTTATAAATGGGTGGGCTCAAGCATTGTTGGTTTACAAGCTAGCAATAAAGCCATGCTCATTAAATCGTGGTGGTGTTTCCGTACCGAGCACAATATTCTTGGTGTAACATTGTGAAATCTATTCATGTTAGAGATGGAAAATTACTAAGCTCGTCATCTAACATTCATGCATGTAAGTGGAAGGAGATTGCACAACTTGGTTCGAATATTCAAAACATCGACATCAACCTTTAAAATTCTTTCAAAAAGAAATATTAGTGACGGTAAATATACTTCTTTTTGGGATGACAAAAAAAAATACACTCATAATATATGAAAGATTTATCATTTATTCACTACGACATTGTCATGTGTTGATAAAATGGAACAAGCGTAAAGATGTAATTTTATATGAATGTGCAATTTTACTATAAAACTGAAATTAAATACGAAAAGTATATTACTGTTGATTGGCAAACAAATACAATGGAAGCATCGTTGTAAAATGAAATCATAGAACATACAGAGAGATTTTTAGGCGTAAAATAAGAGCTAGAGATTTAAAACATATTGATTTTTAGGCGTAAAATATATTTGAAGTATATGATTAATATTGTATAGCATTTAATATGATTTGTGATATAAAATATTTGTTGTTTAGCTTATATATTTTGATTTAAGTCGGGAAAATCATATGATTTTATGTAATCATGTGCTATGGGCCAAATATATAGTTAAATTAAAGAGTTATTAATTAATCGAATATTAAAATACATCGATACATCTAATCGGGCCCGGGGAAAAAAATATTAGATTATTTTTTAATTAATCGAGTAAGGATTCAATTGTCGGGGGGGGGGGATTGATTTTCTTCTTATCACAATTTTTGCATATCTCGTATCATATTAAAACTGATAAAAATTCAATTTTACTGAATTAATTTTTGGATAAAAAAAGTTTAATATATAAAATATATTTTAGATTTAAAATAATGTGTCAAATTAATTTTACTTTTAATGTATTAAAGTTGAATGGTTAAACTTTTATTTAAAGTCTAAGTGTTAAAATGAGAAAATAGTTAATGATAATGACGTATGACATTATCATTTGTTGAAACAAATTAACTTGGAATGTTTAAATAGTTCCTTTTATTTTTTTGCAATTTTTTTTTCCTTTTTTTTTAAAGCTAAATTTGATAGTTTCAATTTCTAATTATAATTGAAACTAATTAAATTATTAATGAATTAAAAATTTCACTCTAGCTCCGTTAACAATATTACGCATTTATATTCATATTTATAAATCATTTTGGTTAATCGATTATAGGTTAACCGGTATTTCCGGTTTAGGTTTAAATTTATGAGAATGGGGAACCGATGTTACGGTTTAGGTTTAACTTTATGAGAATGGCGAACCGATGTTACACTTAACTAGTCGTGAACACCCGTAGCTTTACACATTCTATTAAATAATATAAACAAATGAGTTATGACATGCTATAGTAGTGTCCAAGGTATGACATGGTTAAAAGGAAAATAACACTCTTTCACCAAAAAGCTTTTGCAGATTTGGATGTCTATTGTTTTATTAATCCAATTGTTTTTGGAGTTGACTTAAAAAGGTTAAATTTTTATGTTCTTTTGTTTGACCATATAAACCACACAATCTTTTTAATACTATGTTTTTGATACGTTGGATAAATGGTAGTGTTGGATTCAGAACAAAAGTGATACTATAAAAATGTCATATTCTTCTATATCAAATTATTTTCCCTAAATTAGTTTAAAAGATAAGGTTTAGTTTATAAACGTAAAGATACGTATTATAGTGTTAACATACTATTTTAAACTTAAAATTTCAATCAAAGATATAACATAAAAAGTTATTAATAATTCGGGTACATGTAATCGGATGGATGTAATCGGATGGATATTGTCAAAACCCGTACTCAGATCCGAACCCCATAATACATATATTTATACCCCCACCCGCCCCCGACCAATTGTTTTGGGTTTCAGGTTTCCTGCTAATTTCGAGTGCTTTTGTCATTTCTAGGTAACCGCTTGTAAATACTTCGTTCACCATTATAGTACGAGTTTGACTACCTTAAAAATAACATGAAGGACTACATGTAGCAACAAAATTTATTTTAATAACCCTTTTATTCCTTAGAAGACGGAAAAATTGCTTGGATAACATGGGATACTATTCTTGCTCCATTCTTTATAAATGGGGCTCAAGCATTGTTGGTTTACAAGCTAGCAATAAAGCCATGCTCATTAAATCGTGGTGGTGTTTCCGTACCGAGCACAATTTTCTTGGTGTAACATTGTGAAATCTATTCATGTTAGAGATGGAAGATTACTAAGCTCGTCATCTAACATTCATGCATGTAAGTGGAAGGAGATTGCACAACTTGGTTCGAATATTCAAAACATCGACATCAACCTTTAAAATTCTTTCAAAAAGAAATATAAGTGACGGTAAATATACTTCTTTTTGGGATGACAAAAAAAAAATACACTTATAATGTATGAAAGATTTATCATTTATTCACTACGACATTGTCATGTGTTGATAAAATGGAACAAGCCTAAAGATGTAATTTTATATGAATGTGCAATTTTACTATAAAACTGAAATTAAATACGAAAAGTATATTACTGTTGATTGGCAAACAAATACAATGGAAGCATCGTTGTAAAATGAAATCATAGAACATACAGAGAGATTTTTAGGCGTAAAATAAGAGCTAGAGATTTAAAACATATTGATTTTTAGGCGTAAAATATATTTGAAGTATATGAAAAAAACAAGTTTATTCGAGATAAAATAAGAGTTTTTGTAGTTCAAGTTTAGTTATGATTACTCCTAAGATTAAATATCAAGATTTTTTTAAAAACTGTGCCCACATTGGGCTTTAACCCGATGTTTTTGGGCTTCTGGCTAATCCAGCCCGTTATCACTTATGGCCTGTTCTCGTATACACCGTAATCTCCTGCCACGTATGTTCCACGTGTGTTTGTCTTGGTTTACTTTGCCTGCCTCATCTTTGTTCTCGTCATTTTCTATTTGCTTCTTCAGGTGTGTAATTGCTCTGCTTATTTTATTTTTCGTTTATTGTGGAATTTGTGTTATTGGTCTGTTTTTTTTTGCAGTATTTCTTCCTGCGAAGTGTATTCTTCTGTTTTGCTTCCTTGCTGGTTGTTATGTAATTCGTTTGTTTTTTTTTTATTTTCGTTATGTTGTTCTCTTTTGCTTCATTACTGCTTCTCTTTTGCTTCATTACTAATTCTCTTTTGGTCTCTGCGTTCAGGTACAATTTGTTAATCAATCAGTCAATTCGTAAAAATAATCTATTTAGGCTTTCAATTACTGATTTGGTTTCGATTTCTGTTACTGATTTACTGATTACACCGGTAACGTTTTTTTGTTAATTTTCACGAATTTTGTAATTTATGAGTAATTTGTGTAGATTAGGTTACGTATAAACCCTAGCGATTATATTTTGATTGATTTGTAATTCGTGTGTTTTGACTTTTGATTGATTTGTTGAATCTGTGTGATGTTGTTTTGGTAGCAGAGGTGTTTGGGATTAAGAAATCAGCTAGCGGAAGCGGAATCTCTGAGGTTAGTTATTAATTGATTGATTATTTTCGTGTGATTTTGTTTCGTTAGGAATAGGTGAAATTATTTTAGATTTTTGTTATGTTGTATTTGATGATAGCCTAAATTGTTATAGATTTCGTTAGAAATAGGCTAAATTGTTGTAGATTTGGTTGTGTTTATTTGATGATAGACAAAATTGTTGAACATTTCGTTACCAGTAGCCAAATAGGTTATCTTTAAATTTAAAAAAATTCAGTAGCAATAAGCAAATTGTTATATACTTTGGCTATGTTTTATTTGATGATAGACGAGATTGGTATGTATTTCATTGCCAATAGGCAAAATTGTTACAGATTATATTAGCAGCAGGAACGTTTTGCATTATAATTATTTTTCTTATTTGAGAATTTTGTTGCAGAATGATATTAGTGGGTTAGTATCACAACTGCAAGAGTTGCAGAGAAGGAATGTGGAATTGGATGAAGAGAACATAAAACTGAGCTCAGAGGTTAAGAATTCTTTGATTTGTAGCGGTTTAATCTTATTGAATTTGGCTCTATAATTTGTGAATTGCGTTTTTATTTTTGTTGTGTTTTGATTTTTAGGAGAGGGGAAGGAACCGTGCAATATATGTCTCATTAGAAAATCTTTTCATTCACACATGGATTCAAACACCTCTGCTAGCAGGTATGGTCTTTGTCGTTTCATTTACTAGGCACATAAATTTGATTATCCGCATCGCGGTTTACAACAACCAAGGTATGCTGTGTATTAATTGATTCAGTATAATTTAATTTTGAGTAGTAATGTATATTTGATTTACTTATTAGGTTACACTGTCAGGTATGGAAGAACGTTTTACAAAACCCGACAGGGGGGTTTTCGGTGGGAGAGATGAAGGTGAGGAGGACGATATGATGGTGAATGTTGTTGGCGCTGATGATGATCATGAGACTGTTGGTCTTACTAACGCGGGTTCAGATTCGTTAAACGCGGGACATCTACTTTTGGTGGGAAGTCTCAATCTGTAAGTTTTGCGTCATGTTTGATGGAATTTGTTAGTATCCCCTCTTGAAAATGTTTATTTCTTATAGTCGTTATTAGTTCCGTGCATTTTTTTATTAGTTTCGTGCATTTTTTTTATTCATCAATACTGAGGTTACAAAAACAAACGATATCTTGCAGAAGAAATGGTTTTGCTGTATTGCATAAAGGCGACTAAAGATACACTTTCCAGAGTGCCTTTTGTTTCCAGAGGCTGGAGCTTAACTGAAGCTATGAAGGGTCTTACTGGAATTCCTTCTGCTGTGATTTCCGTAATATGATGAAGTTAGCTTTAATAAAGTACACTTTCCGAGTGTCTTCTTTTTTTTTTGCTTCGTCGTTTTCTCCTGTTTGGTTTATGTTGAGTGTATGCTTTTGGGTTTAATACGCCCGTTATATTATTACCATTTTCTGCTTATGATTATGTAAATTGCGGTTGGTTTTATTCGATTTCATTGTTTGTTCTCATGCAGATGCTGTCAGAAAGGAGATTGTTGACGAGAAAGATCGGGAGACAGGAAAAACTAAACAGATTTCATCAGTCCCGATATACCTGAGTATCCATTCTCCTTACGGTTAGATAAAGATAGCCAGTTCTGTTCATAATGCTTCGATTTTTATTGATTTTCTTACGATATATACATTTTGTATTTTTGACAGTTGTGAATTTGACCTTGGTTGACCTTCTCGGTCTAACAAAAATAGCTGTTGGTAAGTTTACAGTTCAAGCATTTACAATTCTCATACCTTCTTTTTTATTTCGTTGACTGTTTTTCGCATAACTTATCTCTGTAGATGGTCAATCTGAGAACAATGTCCATGAAATTGGAGCAATGGTTCGTTCCTTCATTGAGAGGGTAAGTTGTCTTCAACTATCGTATTATAAGACCAAAAATGTGATTACTTTGATGGTTTATTAAAGTTTATCTATTCGTATTGCGTTGCAGTCAAACTGCATTATTCTGGCAGTCTCCCCTGCCAATCAAGATCTTGCAACATCTGATGCTATTCAAATTTCACGTGAAGTAGATCAAAGAGGTAACTAAAACAGTCCTCATACTCATTTAACGAGGTTATTTTTTATTTACTCAGATTTTCTGATTTTCATCCGTGTTGCTCATAATCCTATTAAAGTGGAGGTTTTGAATGCAGCTAACGAGTCATTAGAGAGGATGAGGGATGCAAGCGTGAGGCTGTACGAGTTAATTCATTTGATCATTTCCTATGGCTCAACGAAGCACCTGTTGGGGAGCTGCAATAACGAATGTACATGCTACAAAAATTAACAGACATTAGTTAATAGGAATCTAGTGGCTGTGAAGAAACTTTTTAATAACGTGTGAGTTATTTTTAATTAACTATTGTTATTTCACTTTTATTTTGAGATTTTCGTGAATAAATATTAACTTATATCTCTAGGGGACAAGCTGAGAAGGAATTCAAAGTGGAGGTTGAAGCAATTGGCCATTTGCGTCATAAGAATTTGGTTCGTTTATTGGGTTACTGTATTGAGGGAACTCATAGGTATTCATTTCCGCTTTGTTGATCCTGTGAAGTGCTCAAATATTTAAATTAACTAATACATCAAGAATTCTGCCATTTGTACTTATATGTTATACATATTATTAAAACATTATATATTCCCCAAATTCAGGATGTTAGTGTACGAGTATGTCGACAATGGGAATTTAGAGGAATGGCTTCATGGAGCTATGCGGCAGCATGGATATCTTACTTGGGAAGCTCGGATGAAGGTTCTGATTGGCACAGCTAAAGCGTAAGCTGATGATATTTTAAGGTGGCAATTTCGACCCCTTATATACAAATGGGTCGATTTGGGTTATGTTTGTATCTAATGGGTCATATGAGTTAAGCCAAACTATTTAATTTAATATGGACGGTCGTGGCAATGCATTATGTAGCATAAAACCTTTTAATTTACTTTAAAAATTTGATTATTATTATAAAATATTGGTTTTTTTAATCATATTGAACGCATTTATAAAGTTGAAGAGAACAAAAAGAGTGTTTGCGGGTCGGCTCAACCATACTCAACCCGTACTTAAATTCCATTTTGCCACCCCTAATTTGCTTCATTTGTCCTTGAACATACATGGATGTCATAATTTTATCATATTATTGCAGCCTTGCCTACTTGCATGAAGCAATTGAGCCAAAAGTTGTTCACCGAGATATAAAGTCGAGCAATATTTTAATTGATGATGACTTCAATGCAAAAGTCTCTGATTTTGGTCTGCCTAAGCTTCTTGGAGCTGGAAAAAGTCACATCACAACTCGAGTTATGGGTACCTTTGGGTAAGTATATAGACGAAGGCTCGAACGACAGTCAAGAACAACGTGCTCTTTTTGTAAATGCTAGAGGGCGAGTTCGTCATTTTATGTTTTGAGAAGAAACTATAACATATTGTTACTTGTGTTACAATTTGAAGTTGTTTGTGCAGGCAGAAGGTTTTGCTCTTGGACAATGAGTTTGCGTTTAATGAAGCGATTATCGAGGAAATAGATCAGGGAATACAAGAAATCCAGAATCAGATCGGCGAGGTTAATGAAATATTCAAAGATCTTGCTGTTTTGGTTCACGAACAGGGAACTATGATCGGTAAATTTACCTCTCATTTTACTTATTGTTTTAGTGCATTCTATGACGGTGGTATATTAAGCCTCAACAACTCTTTTTTCAGATGATATCGGCTCCAATATTGAGAATTCTCACGCTGCAACTACACAGGCAAGATCCCATCTTGCAAAAGCTTCAAAGACTCAAAGATCGAACTCTCTGGTGAGTCGGGTTCCTATCAGCAACAAAAACATCACGAAAAACTCATGAGGCAAAGAGTCACCTGCATCTACTTCAACACGACGACACACGCAAAAAAACGAACCCGTGCATCGCACGGGAAACCCTCTAGTTAATATTGTATACCATTTAATATGAGTTGTGATGTAAAATATTTGTTGTTTAGCTTATATATTTTGATTTAGGTCGGGAAAATCATATGATTTTATGTAATCATGTGCTATGGGCCAAATATATAGTTAATAGTATTTACGATGAGGATAACTGACAATTGAATCCTTACTGGATTAATTAAAAAATAATCTAATATTTTTTTCCCCGGGCCCAATTAGATGTATCGATGTATTTTAATATTCGATTAATTAATAATTCTTTAATTTATATATTTAGATTGATTTATGGAGTTTCAATATAGCTAACTAAAGAGGTGGGAAAATTGATTTTCTTCTTATCACAATTTTTGCATATCTCGTATCATATTAAAACTGATAAAAATTCAATTTTACTGAATTAATTTTTGGATAAAAAAAGTTTAATATATAAAATATAATTTAGATTTAAAATTTGTGTCAAATTAATTTTACTTTTAATGTATTAAAGTTGAATGGTTAAACTTTTATTTAAAATCGAAGCGTTAAACCTTATCATTTGTTGAAACAAATTAACTTGGAATGTTTAAATAGTTCCTTTTAGTTTTTTGCAAATCTTTTTTCCTTTTTTTTAAAGCTAAATTTGATAGTTTCAATTTCTAATTATAATTGAAACTAATTAAATTTCTATAAATGAATTAAAAATTTCACTCTAGCTCCGTTAACAATAATACGCATTTATATTCATATTTATAAAATAAAGTAAGTTAGAAAAATGTGGATGCAAAAGTGTAAAATATTGAAAGTACAAGGACATGTATTGCCAAGATGAAAATATTAGTCTGCAAATGTGTTGGATGATGTTATGCATTTCTTCTAACTCTTTATAAACTCTCCCCTCCCCCCAGCTTGTTTTCTATATTATTTTCAAACCGAAAAAAGCTACCATGTTGATGATGAGGGACATTCGTAAGACATTAATCCCCCCTCATTCCTTGTTACTTGTTTAATTATAGTTATTACATATATAATATATTTTCATATGATTTACAGCTAGAGTAAAACCAGCAAAACCAGCGTATGACTATGACAGTGACAAAGAGGAAAAACAGGAGCTGTCTCCTGATTCAGGTATTACATTATAAGCTATAATTCTTATGTCAAATGCAAGTTACAAATTTTAATGTTATAACATGTGTTTATTATTTCTGTTATAAAGCAAAAACAGCCTCTCTAGAGGAAAGGAGGATCATTGAACAGCAAAACGCGGACTGGCTCAAGGGACTTGTGGACCAAGGTTTTGCTTTCCAATCAGTTACGGCTCTCGGATTTGCCGTGGGAACCTCATCCGATGCGCTGAAAGAGTCCCACACGATGCTTGCTCTTCTTAACACCATCGGATTAGGTTCGTTTTTGGCGGGGCTGTACATGCAAATGGCGTTTTGTTTTGCCATAATATGGCATGGCAAGAACATCAGCCATTTCGAAGGAAAGATTATGGTCGGTGCATTGGCGGCCACTGCAATTCCAGCACTTTTTGTCATGGTTTTCAAATCCAAAGTCGTGGCTAAAAGACTTGCTCTCGGGTAAAAAGATAATCCTCTATTTAGATTATCTATATTATTTTCAACGTTAATTAATATATTTATACACATTAATTTGAGATATTCCGTTTAAATTTTCACACAGGTGGTGATTCTAGGATATGAAGCCGGCCACGAAATGAAGTTGTGACGGTTAGCCCGTTTTTCCATTTCTTGTAATAGTTTACTAGCTACAAGCTAGCTAGGTTTAATTTTTGTACTGTTAAGGATTTTGTGGCATGTAATAAGAAACTCATTTGAATGATATGGAAAGGGAAACCTTCCTGTCTATCTTTATGCTTTTATATCTCTGTTTATCCAATATTGCAAGTGCTAATGATCCATAAAATCAACTTACAAGTAAACTCGTCTTTTGAGTTGTTGAATATTGTATTAAAAAGTGCTAAATGATTAATATGGAGGTCATTTGATTATGTAAAAGAAATTGAAGTTTTATAATTGTTATATTATAAGGAAATTACATTTACCATTGTCTTTTCTACTACTATAATTGTGCTCACTAGTCATAACAATATAATTCAAATTAATAAGTTAAAAGCAAGATTGTAGTTCTTTTTAAAGATGGGTTTATAAAGTATCATTTTCGTACTCGGACTTTTCAAATTGATTATTGATTTAGCGTCTTTAAACCCGAAGTTTTACTATAAGTTATTAGAATAATAGTATTCAATTGAATTACGAGTTATAAATTCTCAACGGTTGAATCCAATATAAGATAGCTATTGCATCCCAAGTAGTTCTTCCGATTGGCGAATCCCCAATTCAGAATTACATGTGTCCAATTTAGTCGAGGTGATAAACCGAGTGCGCGATTGGAGAACGACTACCTTTTTCATATAGGTCGGGTGAGGTTGTTACTTAAACAATTAACACAAGCATATTACCAAAACGGCTACTTTTCTTCCCTTTTACCATACATCTTGCACTTCCTTACACATACAAACCTCTTCTTTAGAGACATTAATTGGTTATACCAAACTAAATATCAAATCACAGGTAAATTAATGGTTTGCAATGTTGTTTGTATAATTGTAATTATTGGACATACTTAGGTAAGAATCAAAAACCAAATTGCAAATGCCGATCCAACCAGATTGTAAGTTGGTTTTGATGGTTTGGAATCATATTTTACTAAATTAAACTAATTGTATCATCCAAACGAACACCTATAAATAATATACTAGTTGTAGTAAACTTTCTACAGAAATAGGCTTACTCACTGAAATTTCAGTTACAAATTGCTCTTATTATACTGAAATTTCGGTTACAAATTAACCTGCAAAGTCACATTATGCATGGGAGCTATTTCAATGAAGTTTTTATGTTGCTTTTTACAAGTAAATTTTGCTTTTTAGTTTGTAAATGGTAAGTTTTAACTTTTTATTGCATGCAATTGTCAGTTACAAAATCGTCCTATAAACCAGAAAGCTAAAAAGAACTTTTACCACTAAAAACTCTATCGTTCTGTTAACATTTGCAGGCTCTAATATTTTCATAGGTCCTTGTATTTTAGTTTGTAAATGGTAAGTTTTATTTTTTTTTAAGAACTTTAATTTGAATAAATTTACCTTTATAAAACTTAATTTATTACTTCATTCATGTGATATAACACTATCTATATCTTATATATTCATATCTATATATTTTTAAAATAAAACCTTTTCTCCCTCGCAACACGCGGGGTTTAAAAACCCCGTTTAATACAAAAACAACTTTAGTTACAACAATCATTTTGATATGTGTTACAGTTTGGATAAAATTATTGTAAGCTCACATTTGCCGCATGTCGTAAATATTAGCACATCAGAGTAGGATCGCATCCTCGCACCTAAAATATTTACATTATGCATAGCACATAAGCATGTCGTAATACTATCGACTATGAATTACTTAAAATTTCATTTCCATATATTCAATTCAATTCGCTTAGAAATGGTATTCAATTGACTTGAAATACCTACCTGAAACTTTTCAATTCATGAGCATATTCATTTAATCTTGATTTTAATAAAAAAAATTATATCACTTGTCTATAATTTAAAAGAATAATTTAAGTAAACCAATACAACAAACATCATAAGAATTGTGTGAAATAAGTGAATTTAACCGGTTAAAGCACATTAATTGAGAATAAAGGAGGTATGCATAAACTTTGAGCTTTACTAAAAGTCCCCTTGACAATGTAATAAAATTTGTTAATGTTGATAATATATTTACTACGCACTATAATAAGAAGCCAA
The DNA here is from genome assembly GCA_910822075.1 of Senecio squalidus. Taxonomy (NCBI): domain Eukaryota; kingdom Viridiplantae; phylum Streptophyta; class Magnoliopsida; order Asterales; family Asteraceae; genus Senecio; species Senecio squalidus. Next base: position 45,099,782 of record CAJVGC010000592.1, on the reverse strand, counting down.
GAAGACTAATTATTAGTCTTCAATATATGAGGTACGTGTTATCAATAATCACGACTATATGGTTCTAACATGTTGTTATCCTTTACTTGTAGTGGTCGTATTGTTGATTGCATTTTTTATGTGAGACGTATATGTTGATAAAATTGTAAATAACTTCAAATGCTAAAGTCTTTATAACTCCCTAACGTTGTAAATGAACTGAACGTTCAACGAACAATTCATGAAACCGTTTAGCGGGAAATCCGTTCATGTTCGTTTAACTAAATAAATAAAGGTATCGTTCGTCTATTTACTTTAGTAAACATCCATTTAATTATGTTCATTTATGTTCGCTTATTATGTTTAACTATATAGTATAACTATAAATGAGGTTATATAATTATTAGTTTTTCTCGAGTCAATATTCAGATTTTCGAATATTTGGATAGTTATTTTAATATCTTTTTTTCTTTTTTTAGGTATATTAATATACTATTGTTCGTGTATTTAGGGTATTCACGACCCAAAACCACGAATACCCACCTTATTTCGGATACCCACGACCAGAGTAAGCGGGTTAGCGAAAATAGTATACCCTCCCCGCAAACACGGTTCAAAACTTTTAACGACTCGTCACATAAACACCCTAACTTACAAACAATTTTAACATGTATGAAAAATAACTGAATATTTTCCTTCGCCTCACATATGCGAGCATGTTGAATAGCTAAATATTTCATCTCCGCCACAACCGATCGTTTGTAGTTCGTCTCGGCCAACAACTTCATAACATCATTCATGCTTTTGTGTGATAGGATTTGCTTTGCCGTTTCCTCGTCCGCAACTAGAGGTTCACCTGCAGTCGTGCGTGCTGGACAGTCCGGTGGACATTCGATCTTTGAAACGATGCAAAAGTTGCATGCCATTTTTTTCTCCGTTTTCTAGTTCACAATAATGATGTAAAACGTTCCAAGAAAAACATATATATATATATATATATATATATATATATATATATATATATATATATATATATATATATATATATATATATATATAAAGTATGTTTTTATGGGCCTAATCTGATTTTAACCCAATAGGTTAAATTCTTCACAATGGCGTATTTAATCAATAATTTAAGCAAATCTTAATTGGTTTTTGTTTTGGTTTGGTTATAATCAAACCAAATTAGATTATTTTCTATCCTATAGTAACCCAAAACTGAAATAGGAATATATGTGCATAATACTTGGTTAAACGATTGTACGGAACTTGTTTACAGATTTGTAGATAGGATAAACGGGTTCATATCATTGTTTAACAAGATAATCTACGTTACCTCAGAATATTTATAAAAGTCTGAACCTAAGACATTTACGCATTGAGACGTCTTATTTTTAGAACACATTAGTGATGGTTGATAATCTAAACTTTAAATATTTTTAGTAAAATTTAAATAATATATTTTTATATATGACTTTGATTTTTCTTTTTTATATGTTTAATATAAAAACAAACCTAACACTCTATTTATTTGTTTATTTATTCGTAATATGTTCCTTCTTTACTCGTGTTAATAATTGATCTCTCTATTAAAAGCAATGTCTCAAACTATGCATGGTACTATATGACGTGTACATATAACATGTAAACTACTTTTGATATATATATATATATTTAATATACTTTCCTTATCTCTGAAAATGTGTTTAGAAAATAAATAATAGTTAAAATAAGATAAATACAAGTAATGAAATATTCTTCAATTGAATTAATCATTTTGTTCTTGCAATAAAGACATAGTTTTTTTTTTTAGATTTTAAAAAATTATAAACATTTAAGAATAAAACATAAAGTTATTAAATTTTAACTATCTATATTTAAAAAACATACAATAATTTTAAGATAACTACAATAAAAAGATAAACAACTTTTTTAAAACAAAAAGAGTAATAGTGTATATAAGGTGTAGCTCTAGAGCTTCTATGTTTTTCTATCCAAAGTTTTAGGGATTGTTTGTTTTGACTTATGTAACATGTTTATAAGTTTATGTTATTTTTCATAATCTTATATGCCCAAGGGTTATGAGTTTATCAAGTTGAGCTTATGACTTTAAATAAGTCATAAACTCAAGTCGATAAGCTTATAAGCCGGAAAAACTGAGCTTATAAAAGAATACATGAATTCATAAACCCGTTACATAAGCTGAAACAAAATAAGTTATAAACTCAAGTCAATATATACCAAAATAACAAACAAACAAAATAAATAAACCATACAAAATATAAAATCTTAACCTAATTACTTGCGGAGAGTTCATATACATGCATCTTAAAAACAAAAGTTTATGCAGCTTATTTGCTAATAGATAAACTTTATTGTAAAAAAGATATACACTCTATTAAATTATTGTTATTTTCGTTTTCTATAAATATTTTTTTTTCTACGTGTCGTTCATAGATTTCTTCGAGATGACTCTTTAAAAGATTTATCCAACGAATTTTGAAAACAATAACCAAGAAGCTGATTTAAACTTTCAGTTCAAAGTAACATAAAAGAAACAAAAACAAGATGGGGCTAGGGTAATATTTGTTAGCATGTCTAATAATCTGATTAGCAATAAGAACACTATTCAAAATTTAATAAAAATATAAAACTGTCTGATTGGCATGAATAAGGGAACACTTTTATTAGTTTGGCATACAATAACCTAAGCCACAATACTAGGAATTATAATTAAAAGACTCTAAAACAACTAAACAAATAGTATTTTCAAAAACATAATCCTTCGTTGGTCGGGTGGTCAGTTCCGGGTTGTGTTGATTCACTTATTTAGATCATTCAAAGCCTGGCGTAACTGAAAATACTCTTTCAACTCGCGTATCTTAATATGCATATTAGCTACATATTTCAACTCCGCCACAACAGATCGTTTGTAGTTCGTCTCGGCCAACAACTTCATAACATCATTGATGCTTTTGTTCCATAGGATTTGCTTTGCCGTTTCCTCGTCGGCAACTAGAGGTTCACCCGCCGCTGTGCGTGCTGGGCAGTCCGGTGGACATTCGATCTTTGAAACGATGCAAAAGTTGCATGCCATTTTTCTCTCTCTCGGTTTATAAAATCTCCGTAATAATATAAAGGATTCAAAGTAAACATACATCAATGGTATTTTTATATAAGTAAAGTAACCTTTTTTTTAACCCTAATAGTCTTTATGGACCAAAATTTCGTAATGGGCTTTTATATTATGAGATTTACTAATCCTAATTTGTACCGAATTACATTTTCGCTTTCCTAGTTTGACAAATCTTTTAAAATTGAGAAAACTGAAATAGGAATATATGTTCATAATATTGGTTAAAACAATTGTGCGGAATTACTTGTTTACAAATTTGTGGATGTGATAAACGGGTTAATATGATTGTTTAACAAGATAACTAACGACTAATGCAAGAACATAGTTTCGATCTAATAGGATTTACTTTACTTTTAGAGACTAGTTCCTCCTTAGAATATTCGTAATGCTATCGACTTTGGGAGGTCCATAACAATGTCACGTCATGCAATTTCATTTTTCTATAAACTATAACTTTTTTTAAATTTACATCTTTATGTTGGGTTATAACTTAGTTAAAATAGTTTAACCATGAACAACAAGCCTAACGAACAAGAAAAGTAACTTAAGCTATTAATACGTAAGTTATTATAAGTTACTACGGAAGAACAAGTTACTACGGTTGTTCAACAAGTTACTACGGATCGTCAAGTTACTACGGTTCAAGTCAAAGTCAAGTCAAGGTCAAACTGCTACGATTGAAGTCAAGATATAGAAGATCAACTTGCCGTGCAAGTATAATTTAAGTTATAGAATTATAACTAGATTCTGTTTCCTTTTGTAATTAGATAGAGTTTCCTTAATCTAGATAACGATAGTTTTAGATAAGGATAGAAGTTGTTTCCTAGTTTATCTAGGTTTGTCTCAAGGTCTATAAATATAGATCCTTGTAGAGAGATAGAAACACGTTGTATTAGTATTCATTGATTAATACGATTGAGGCTTATAATTCGACAATACTCTTGTTTGTTTCTTATTCATTAGTTATTGTTCGACAACTCGTAATATTGAAGTGTTCATCCGCTGCTGAACTTCTTCAATAGATCTCGATCTTAACGTAGGCAAATATATTAGTTTACATAGACTAATACGATCCTGACACTTTACTCCTAAAAACCTTATCAAGTTCATACTTGAGTCCTATTTAATATTTATATCATTATTTACAATTTTGTATGTGATTTGTATGGTTTAAAATAACTACGTACCCAAAAAATTTCTCTATAGATTTCAATGAAAAGTTCATGTACATAAACTTGCTTTTATAAACTTCCATGAACTTGGTAAAATAATGCAAAAGTTCATGGGAAACTATTGCACATTAATACAATGATTCTCGTTACCATATACTCTCATTTTACGCTAAATTAAACTTCTTAAGTTAGCCAAAGATGTCTACCATGACGTCTACTTCGATAACTTTTATATCCATATTTATCATTTTCTTACGAATGCTCTTACTCAAGAAAATGAAAAATACGGATATAAAAGTTATTGAAGTGGACGTCATGGTAGACATCTTTGGATAACTTAAGGAGTTTAATTTAGCGTAAAATGAGAGTATATGGTAAAGAAAATCATTGTATTAACGTGCAATAGTTTTCTCTGATAAAAAAAACTTTTTTTATGTTTTTGTAATGGATGACTAAAAATTGCTCCAATTAACGATAAGATCCGACTAGTGATAATGGTTCATAAGGGCTTAGTCACACTATGATAGTGGTGAAAGTCTGAAACCGGTTTTTTTTAACCGGACCTAAAATCGAAACCGGTTTTTGTAGAAACCGGTTATTACGAAACCGAAACCGGTTTGCAATAACCGAACAGGTTATGACCAGTTAAGGTTTTTTTAGAAAATCGGTTATTTTCGATTTTTTAACTGGTTGAAACCGGGTTTTTTTATTGTAAAAAAAAAACAATAAACAAACCTAAAACCTGCTTAGAAACTTTTGACTTGAAAGCGGGTAAATTGATTTATTCTAATAAAATTCGAACCTAAAACCTGCTTATAGAATAGATTGGGTGAAGAAATTGAAAGCGGATTTATTGAATTTGATGAAATTGGTAACGAAAACACACAGTAGTTTGTGTCATGAAAATTAGGGTTTGGGGATGAAGAAGATGATAATGAGCGGTTGTTGTGTGTGTGTTTTTTTTTGAGATTTTTTAGGTTTTATTATTGTGTGTGTGTATGTATGTATGTATAGAATTGAGGATTTTTGTTCTTGACTCTTAGTTTTAGATTAGTGGTTGAGATTTAGACATGTGTGTGTCAATATAGATATATGATTTTGTATCTATCTTCAACTATTATGTTCATTTATCTATTTATTTATTTATTTGTTAATATTGGGGTCGAGTTTGTATTAGACTCGTCTAAGATTTATAGAGTTCGAATTCGTATTTAACTTGTTTCTAACATTATACCAAAAGAATTAACTTCGTTTTTATTAGAATCCGAAAAAAAAAACAAAAAAAAGAAAAATCGATTAAAAAACCGTTTCAAAACCGAAAAAACCGATTCCGAACATTTTAAACCGAAAAAAACCGGTTTAACCGAAACCCGTTTTTTTAAAATACCGGTTTTTTTTTAACTAGTTTTTTTAAACCGAAAACCGATTGAAAAAAGTTAAGTTGAATGATAATGACCAAGAAAAATAAGTCAAATATTAATGTGAATGATAATGACCATAATTCGACCCCAATCTACATTCATATCATATCATCTAACAAATATACAGTCAAATATTACTGTGAATGATAATGACTACGAAAAATAAGTTAACCTGGGTGTAGGTGGCAAATCCAACTTTCTAACATCGAAAGATATTACTTGATTGCATTAAAAACTTATAAAATAAATATCATATTATATTTAGAACGTTAGAATTTACAAAGTGACAGAAGGCAAGCGGGCAACAAGCTGCGCCGCTACCCCTTTTTGGATCGCAAAGCCAATACGTTTAAAAACTACATCAAAACGTCTAGGAGTCATAACATTGCTATGCATAACCCGTTGAACTCGACTGAGTAGCTCTACCGCCTCCGGTGCAAGGAAACCGAAGGTATCAAAAGCAAAGGGAATAAACATGTGTTGATTTTCAATGCATGCTTTCTCGTGTTTTGTCACTTTGCCTGAAGCGGCCTTCAAAGCAGCCTGACCCGCTGTAAAACCACTACTACGTAACCCCACGAGAGGAGAAACCCCGGTCAGATCCACACACGCATGTTTCCCTCCAACCCATCCAAAAACCAAAACGTCGGCCGGTCTAAGTGTAGATCTTCCATCCGATGGGTCTGTTAAAAAGTTTACAGGTGCTTCTTTCTTGGCGGAGATCCCGGCACGTCTACATATGTCAAAGAGGACGTCTCTAACCATATCGTGTCGGTATTTGATCCCGGGAGCTCTCTACAATGAAAAAAACAAGACAAGGGGCATTCCGAGAATCGAACACGGGACCTCTCGCACCCAAAGCGAGAATCATACCACTAGACGTTTTTGTTAAATAAATTAATAATATAATATGATAGATAAATTGTACTATAAAAACGATAAACACTATATTTCGTTTTAATAAATATTGTCACGTATTTGTTCGAAGATATCTTCAATCGTTTTCTAGTTCTCTATGTAGATTACGATTTGAAAGATTTATCCGGAGTGTTTTAAAAACAGCAACAAAGCAGCCAATTTAAACTTTTGGTTCGAAGTAAGATCAAAAGAAAAAGAAAAACATATTATGGCTAGACTAATTTTTTTTAGCATGTCTAACAATCTCATTACAATAAGAACACCATTCAATATATACAAAAGAAACAAAAAAATTTGTCTGATTGACATGACTAAGAGGATAATACTTTTATTGGTTTGGCATACAATAACGTAAGCTACGATACTAGGAATTAAAAGTAAAAGACTTAAAAAGAACTAAATAAATAATATTTTCAGAAACATAATCCTACGATGTGTGGTCGGTTCCGGGTTGGGTTGATTCACTTGACTCTGATTTATTATGATCCATTGCCGAAGAGGTCTCGAAGCGGCGATATAGAAAATACCTAGCCTGGGCTAACTTAAGATTGTCCGTCATCTCGCTTGGCCAAGTATGTTGAATAGCTAAATATTTCATCTCCGCCACAACCGATCGTTTGTAGTTCGTCTCGGCCAACAACTTCATAACATAATCGATGCTTTTGTGTGATAAGATTCGCTTTTCCGTTTCCTCGTCTGCAACTAGAGGTTCACCTGCAGCCGTGCGTGCTGGGCAGTCCGGTGGACATTCGATCTTTGAAACGATGCAAAAGTTGCATGCCATTTTTTTCTCTATGTTTTCTGATTCACAATAATAATATAAAACGTTCCAAGTAAAGCATATATATAAAGTAGGGAAAAATGCCAAAAAAGGTAACATAAAATCCATATTTTGACATTTGAGGGTATGTAAAAAATTTTGGAACAAAAAAAGATTAGAAAATCGAATTTGGCACAATAAAGGATTATTTGCGAAAGTTAAGTTTTTAACTTGTTTTCAACATGTAAAACATTCAATAACGCGTCTCGTTTTTTTCTAAAAGTCACAAGTAATTAGAGAAAATCACATTTTCAAAAAGAGTTTTAATCATATCTTAAAAATTTAGGCTTGAAACTTCATTTTAACGATTAATAATTTTCGAAAATCCTCTTTTAAAACAAATGAGATTTTATAATCCCTTTTTAAAACAAATTAGATTTTATAATCCTTTTTTGAAACAAATTATATTTTATAATCCTTTTTGGTTCTAAATTTTTTACATACCCCCAATTGTCAAAATTTGTATTTTATATTAACTTTTCTGGCATTTTTCCCTATAAAGTATGTCCTCATGGGCCCTTCTGTTTTTAACCCAATAGGTTTTATTTTCATTATGGCCTATTTGATTAGTAGTTTTAGCAATCCTAATTGGTTTTGGTTTTGGTTTGGTTATAATCAAACCGAATTAGATTGTATTATGTTTTCTAGTTTGAAAATTGTTTAACCCAAAACTAAAATAGGAATATATGTGCATAATATTGGGTTAAACGATAGTGGAGAAACTTGTTTAAATATTTGTGGATGCTTCCTGGGATATACACGTTTATATCATTGTTTAATAAGATTATCTATGTCATCATAAAATATATATCTATAAAGGTCTAAAAGCCAAGACATTTAAGCGTCAGGTAGACTCACATTAGTAATGGTTTAAAATGTAAACTTTAAATACTTTAAGTAAATTTTAAATAAAACACTTTTATATGTGACTTTGCCTTTTTCTTTTATATATTAACGAGAAATTTTTACCCGCACGTCGCGTCGGATATTAATAACATATATTAACAAATATTCAAGAAAAAAATAAAACTATTACAAATGAAATTCATAAAAAACAGCATGGAAAAATTTGAACCCGAGTTTCTAAGAAAAACGGGATGCACTTCAACAGCTCAGACTACCTACTATTTATATATAATTTTGCTACAAACTGGATATGTGAATTAGTTTCTTTATTAAAATATATTTATAGTGGTGCTTGGAGTAGAACGTAGGTCTCACATGTATCGAGCATGTGTCTCAATCATTTTAACAGTATGCTATTATGTAATAGTTTGCTTAAAAAAAATAGGTGAACTAATTTTATATAATTAATTGAATAAAACAAAACTTATTGAAAATTTGGTACATTATTTCATATTGTAACCTAAAAGACAAAAAAAGTTATTCATGTAACATCATTTATTTATACCTATACATTATATGTTTGATAAAAGAATCTAAAGAAAATTATGTAACTAAATATTTTATTTAATTGGATAACAAAAAAAAAAGATAAAATCTTAAATTAAATAAAATATATAACCAAAATAATAATAGATATTTAAAAAAGTTAATTAAATAAAAAAGTTAAAAAAATAAAAATGAAAAAATATAGAAGTTCTTTTATAATATTTAAAAAGATAAGTGTAGCGCCTATTTGGTGTTTTCTAAAACTTTATTTAACAAAAAATTGATAAGGAGGGGACTCGTACCCCGATGGACTAAATAGGGGGTATGAGTATTACCTTTCCCTACCTTATGATTTTGTCTCCATTTAAGCCAGTTTTTCATAAACTTAAATTGATAAGATTATAAACCAGAAAAACTGAGTTTATGAATAATTACATAATTCATAAATTTGTTACATAAGCTGAAACAAAATAAGTCATAAACTTAAGTCAATATATACCAAAATACCAAACAAACAAAATAAATAAAACATATAAAAAATAAAATTTTAACCTAATTACTCGCGGAAAGTTCATATACTTGCATCTTAAAATGGATAATCATTGTACAGAAGTTTATGCAGCTTATTTACTAAAATCTTAATAATCACCGCTTTATATATTTTTATCTCTTAATTAATTATTTAATTTTTTTAAATAAATTAATAATATAATATAATAGATAAACTTTATTGTAGAAAAGATAAACCCTCCATTAAGTTATTGTTATTTTCGTTTCCTATAAATATTGTCATTTCTTCTACGTGTCGTTCATAGATTTTTTCAAGATGACTCTTTAAAAGATTTAATCGACACATTTTGAAGACAATAACCAAGAAGCTGATTTAAACTTTCAGTTCAAAGTAACATAAAAGAAACAAAAACAAGATGGGGCTAGGTTAATATTTGTTAGACTATGCGGAGTGGTTAAGGGTAAGTGATGATGATGTGTTGTGATAGAGGTGATTTGTAGTAAAGAGAGTGTGATTTTAGGAAAGATGGTGTGATGATGTGGAGTGATAGAAAATGGGTGGAGTGGTGAATGATAATGTGGAGTGATAGAGATTATTTTGTAAAAGTTGTATTTTTATTATTTTTTTTATATATAAATGAAATTTAAAAAGTTGTATTTTTATTAAAAATAAAAACAAAACATACTACAATTTATTTAAAAAAAAACATACTACAATTTATTAAAAAAAAAAACACACTACAATAAAAAAAAAAATACTACATATCCGAAAAATATTTTTCGATAAGCCTTTTCTTTTCGGTCTCCGCTATTCTTCGATAAGGCTCATCCAGATGACTAATGTCCTTCATGATCGTCTTTAATGCTTTTGCTCGAATTTTTTCGTGTGCATTTTCATTAAATTCCCCGAACTTTTGTGTCATCAACTGGAGTTGTTCTTCGGCCCCCGAAGAAGACCCGACTTTGCCCTTTCCTTTGCGCGCTCTTGCTTTTGCTTTTGCTTGATCTCTACCAACCGGTCTTGGAAGATCTTCCTCCAACACTCGAAGCTCATCATCATCATCATCATCATCGTTGAGATCGAATGAAGCAAAAGGCGATATTGGAGGGGCGGGGCTACTAGACTCCGATGTTTTGCGCGCTTTTGAGGACCCTCCAACAATTGGTATCGGTTGACAAACCGGGCTTTTTTTCAATATTTCCCAACACGCGTAATGTGGGAAACCCGTACCCATTTTGTTGCGGTATGTCAACAGAGCTTGTTCGACCAACATTTGATCATTTTGACCGCTTGTTCTAGATTGTTGTGCTTGTCGCATAATCCCGTTGAATTTTGATTTTTGGAACGACCCTCCTTGGTATACCGGGTCTTGGTGAGGTCTTTGTGATGGTGGAGTTTGTTGATAAAATTGTGGATATTGGTTAGGGTTTGGAAATTGGTTAGGGTTTGGAAATTGGTTGGGGTTTTGAAATTGGTTGGGGTTTGGAAATTGGTTTGGAAATTGGTTAGGGTTGAAACATGGGTTGGGGTTTTGATTGTTGAACCACCGGTTGGGGTTTTGATTGTTGTTGGGATCCATTTGATTTTGAATTGTATAAAATTGTGATAGAAATTGTAGAAATTGAAAAAGAAAGTTGTATTTTTTGATGTTGAATTTTATAAAAATTGGTTAGAATTTATAGATGGGTGTTGGGGTTTTTTGTGGTTTTTGGCCGTTGCCTACATCTCAAACGGTCTCATGACCGTGCCTCTCTCTCTCTCTCTCTCGCTCAAGACGTCGTGACCAGGAACACGCCACCGCCCAAAACGCCTTGATCACGCCCCTATAACGCCCCTCTAGGAGCGGTTAAGGGCGTTATAGGGGGCGTTATAGCCGCTGACTGGGCCTATAACGCCCCTAAACACCTCCACTCCGCGTAGTCTAACCGTTTTAAATGAGATGTGTATTGACTCCTTGTAGTTTTGAATGGTTGAGTTTGGTCCTTGTGGTTTGTTATATAAATGAAGTAAGTACATAGATGAAAGATGATAGGATCCCTTGGAAATAAATTTTAAGGTTTTGAAAACTCTATGATCCATAGCCATCTGTGAGAGTATAACAAAATCTTACTAGTTGCGATAAAACTTTTTCACTATACAAATGGGTTGAGGAAGGTTTCTTCATTCTAATATATTCTCTACGTCATTATATATCTTAACTACAATAAGTACACAAGTCGTTACTAGGGGTAAGATTCCTCCGATTAAACTCGATTCCGAGAGCCATAATTGGTTTAGGTACTGGGTATTTATCGTATTTGAGATTCAAATAATATCAAGTATCACTGGTGAGCGTATTTTAACTTGTGATTCTTTCTTTCTGGATCTTCGATAGATTAGAGTAGCTGAGAACTTCTTTAGATGGTTAATGGGAGTAAGTATCTTTAGCATTAAATGACTCACGAACAGGAGCGAGGTTCATATGTACCAAGGTTCTAATCCCAACCGAGCCTATTGTACGTGTATAGGACCATTCATATAGAAAACAAAATGTGATGAAAATTTAAATTTTATTTTATATTGGTGGGACTTTGTAATTGAAGTTTCATATGGTGTAGATAAGTTATTGTAAGTATATTGATAAAAGAATATTATTAATGTAGTTTATGTATCAGTTAATTGTTTAATCATTTCTAAACATAGTTTCATAAATATGTTTACCAATTTCCATTACTATATACATATGTAAAGTAATTCAACTTTAATGCTAACTATAAAATGCTTTTATAATTTTTAATTTGCTATTTTGCATTTCTTATATGAAAAATGATCAATCAATCTTGTTCAATTTCGTTCAGTAAAATGAGAAAGAAAAAGTTGAAGGTACTAATATGAGTATATATGTAAAGAAGAGGGGTTTATATGTAGAAAGTATGAAATGAGGGTGTGAAGACAAAATGATTTTGTCTCGATTGCAAACAACAAATTAAAACTTCGGAGACTTCAAGGGCGTTCAGGCAGGAGTTTGGAATCTTTGTACAATTACGCGAATCTCACTTCCACTTCGACATTGTTACTCTTTTGCCACATTTTATTATTTTTAGAAAAAATTATTTGGAGAAACTTATAGAAACAATGAAACATTATTTTTATTTTTGAATGTTGATGACAACAGTTTTCAAGTCAAGAATGTGGTAAATAAATTATTGCATGTAAGGTTATAAAACTCGCTAACTGGTACTCGTTTGGTTGGAGACATTTGAGCTAGTAATTGGTCTAGATGGAGAGAACTCGGATTAGAATTTTCTATATAAATTTTGAAATTATATCTATAACATGTTTATAAGACCATTTTTAAACAATATAAGACCCTAAAACTATGTTTAGAAACATTAACACAATTGTTTAAATACTTCAAACCGATGTTAACACCGATTTTTGAAAGAGTGGCAAATTTTTTTATCCGAGTTGACCAAGTTTTGACCAAATTGTGAACCATCTAGAAATTACTCGGATATTACTCAACTCGCCTCATTCAGTGACCTTGTAGCGAGTATTCGACTATTAATCGGCATTGAAATCCTTGTTTTACAACAGTGTTACATGTATTACAAATTTGTACATTAAATAATGTAGTTGTGATTTTGATAATGCAAGTGAAACTTATTTGTGACATTACAAGTAATTAATGTATGTGTCAAAGTCTTAGCACAACCTTCAACAATTTAATTTTAAAACTACCTACAGTTAATTAATATTTGATTAATTAATGAATTTAAAAAAAAAACATATTTTGATTGTCTCAATTCGAGAAATTATTGCATTTTTCATATTCATTTAATTAATAGTTCTTACAATTAATAAATTTAGACGATTCAATAAGTATTAATTTAATTCAAAGAGTATTGATTATATATAAACAGAGACTCATGATTAATGATGGTTTTAACAGTTATAGTGCCACTAATAAACATCCATGTAGATCAAGTATATCAACAAAGCTCAAATATATAAGAACAAATTTTTTTACTAATATATGTATGGCCTATGTAATTCTAGAGAACTTTAAACACTTTGTTACTTCTATTTTATTTTGTTTAATTTTTAAAAAATGATAAAAACAATATATTAGATTATCTATAAAAGATTTAAATATGCTTTATTTGATACTCGTAAATAATTTTGCCCCCCTATAAATCTTAATACAATTTCATTTTGTTTTTATTTATGAAAAAATAATAAAAGTTGTTAACATCATCTATCATATATTTTCTTACATATAAATTTTATTTAAGAGAATTGTTATATATATCTACTTTATATGTTTAACGCATTCAAATATTGTACAAAATACATTAAAAATGAGAAAAGAGAAATTATTTATAAACAATACATTTAACATGATACTTGAATGCAATAAACATATCATTAGAAATATAAAATAGACATGTAAATTATTTCTTAAATATTTTAATTGAACCCTTTATATTTGATGATTGTCCATAAACTAACTTATCCTCATTTATTTTAGAATAAATGATAGGACCTTGAAATTTCGAAATATTTGTGTCATTTTCATTAGACTTTTTTTCCTTTTCAATTTATGTGTTCTCAAAATCAATAAATGCATCACAAAAATAACAACTATTAGACCACTTCCATATTAGATAATAAGCCCAAACCCGGTATGTGGGTTTGGGTCCATTAGGGTTTTATTAGGGTTTATGTATTGCTATATATATGTTTATCAATAATAATAATAATCAAGGGGTTCTATCAAATCTTTCATGGTATCAGAGCGGGTCTGATCCCGTCTCTATTTTTCTTCAAACCCTAATCGGCGTAGGGATGAGCCGCCTAGCTTGACTAGGTTCCAAACCCTGAAAAGAAAAAAAAAATAAATAAAAAAAAATTCGGATTTGAAGTTTAGTCGATCAGTGTTTTGGCCATAACTCCCAAACCGTTTGGAGTTAACTGACGAGGTCAGCGCCGTTGGCTTCGTAATTAAATTCCGAAGAAAAGTATACCGGAATCGCAGCAGAAGACCACCGGACGCACCGTCACGCTCCGATACAAGGTGTCGGGTTTAAATCTGAGAAAAAAAAAATTGTTTTGCTTATAATTTTCAAACCGCTTGGAGTTAGCTGACGCCGTTAGCGGCTGTGAATTCGTAATTACATTCCGAAGAAAAGCAAACCGGAAAAAACAACGAACGCAGCTTCGACCCGTCGCCATGTGTCACCGCAAGCAATGATATTTATTAGCAATTATCTATGTTTTATTTTATGTTTAATTTCGTAATAATATCTATGTTTATCTATTTGTTTTAATTTTAATTTTTTTTTTACTTTTCGTAATTATGTTTTCTTTTGTAATTTCATTCTCCAGTTCGAGCTTTCGCGATTTCGCCGCTCGAACTGCCGGGGAGTATTAGATTATAAGCCCAAACCCGATATGTGGGTTTGGGTCCATTAGGTTTCTGATTAGGATTAGGTTTCTGATTAGGATTAGGGTTTCATTGTATTTCTATATATATATGTTTGTTCAATGATAATAATAATTAAGGGGTTTATCATTTTTCATGGTATCAGAGCGGGTTTGATCCCGTCTCTATCATCTTCAAACCCTAATCGGCTTAGGGATGAGCCGCCTAGCTTGACTAGGTTCCAAACCCTCAAAAAAAAAAAAAAAAAAAAAAAAAATTCGGATTTGTACACCACCGGTCACTGTTTCGGTCATAACTCCTAAACCGCTTGGAGTTAGATGATGAGGTCGGCGCCAGTGGCTTCGTAATTAAATTCCGAAGAAAAGCATACCGGAATCGCAAAAGAAGACCACTAGACGCGCCTATACGCTCCGAAACAATCACCGGGTTCAGATCTGAAAAAAAAAAAAGTTTTAGTGTTTTGCTATTAACTCTTAAACAGTTTGGAGTTAGATGACGCCGTCAGCGGCAGTGGATTCGTAATTAAATTCCGAAGAAAATGCATCCGGAAAAGCAGCGACCACATCATTAACGCGCCGTCACGTTCCGCCCAAGCAACGAGTTTTATCAGCAACTATCTATGTTTATCTATCTTTTTCTTTTAATTCTGTTTTTTTTTTTACTTTTCATAATTATGTTTTATTTTGTAATTTCATTCTCCAGTTCGAGCTTTCGCGATTTCGCCGCTCGAACTGCCGGGGAGTATTAGATAATAAGCCCAAACCCGGTATGTGGGTTTGGGTCCATTAGGGTTTTATTAGGGTTTATGTATTGCTATATATATGTTTATCAATAATAATAATAATCAAGGGGTTCTATCAAATCTTTCATCCCATTCGTAACACCAATAACACCATTTTTCGTTGCCACGTCACCATAACACCAACTTAACATAACACCACTAAACACCCCCATTCATAACACCAAAAACTGGGACCCACCACCTTTTCTTTTTTCATTTTCTTTTTTTTTTCTCATATTATTTTTAAAACATTATTAATAAAAATAAACTTAGATTAATATTAAAAAAAAACAATACATAAAAATAAACCTAACACGATTACATTAAAATTTTAAAAACCGAAATTAAAACATACATAAATTAAAACATACATAATAATAGAAATCATTCTCTAAAGCGATAGTCATCAGGAAGCGTAGCAACGTGTTCAACGAGATCGCTTCGAAGAGCATGGTGTACATCACGATCTCGTATCTCTTTCGTTACTCGGATTTGTAGTTGGCACCTTTCCTGGGTAGTTCGTTGATCTCGTGGTATTGGAGTATAGTATTCATCGCAGTCACTGATATTAAATTGATTGTCTTCGATGATCATATTATGCAATATGATGCAAGTATACATGACTCGTTTTAGCTTGTTTACCTCGTAGTATCTTCCGGCATTTTTTAACACCCAAAATCGGCCTTGTAGCACGCCAAATGCCCTTCCAACATCCTCTCTTGCAGCATCCTGAAATTTTTTGAACTTCTTTCGCTTTTCGTCTGGTGGATGAGAAAATGATTTCACAAATGTTGCCCACTCTGGATAGATTCCGTGTGCGAGGTAATAACCTTTTTCATACGGAGTGTTGTTTACCACGAAATGAGAAGGTGGAGCGGTGTCGTGGAGGAGTTTTGTAAATAGAGGCGAGGCATTCAAAACATTGATGTCGTTGTTAGAGCCCGCGACAGCAAAATAAGCATGCCAAATCCACAAATCATACGAGGCAACCCCTTCGAGCATTACGGTTGGGTGGCCATGATCACCTCGTGTGTATTGGCCCTTCCATGCAATTGGACATTTCTCCCATGCCCAATGCATACAATCAATACTCCCAACCATCCCAGGTAACCCATGTTTTTCTTCATGCTTTGCATAAATACGTTGAATGTCCTCTTGTGTTGGGGCTTTCTTAAGTAAACGTTAGTATATAAATCCAAAACACATCTACAAAAATTATCTAAAGCCTCCATTAATGTACTTTCCGCCATGTGTAGATATTCATCAAATGCATCGGAAGTGATTCCGTATGCTAAAACACGCATGGCGGAAGAACATTTTTATATAGCGATAAAACTAGGTTTGCCCGCAGCATCAAGTCGGGATGTAAAATAGCTAAAGTGACTAGGAAGTGGAAGTTGAGGATAGTTAAGAATACCGTTGACTATTCGAAGAAATAGCGACTTACTCATCCGGTATCTTCGTCTGAATTGCTCCGGTGTGAAAACGCAATCTTCGTTGAAATAGTCTGCCATAAGGCGTTCGTTTGCCCCAACTCGATCTCTTCTTATAAATCTTCTTTTAGCCCGAGGGTTTGAGGATTCGATGGCTTCCTCTGGATCGTAAAAAGCCTTTCCGGCAATCTTCGCCATCAACATAATTGTTTCATCGTCGGAAGAGTCGGAATCGGTCAAATTCATTTTGAACGTTCTTGACGACATATTTGTGGATTAGAGAGAAAGAATATGAGTTGGTGTGGGTAAAATGGTGTTATTGGTTGGGTATTTATAGGAAAAAAAAAAATTAATTTTTGAAAATATATCCGTTGGAATCAAACGGTCAAATTTTTTTTTTTTTTTTTTTTTTATTAATAATCGAATTTAATGATTAAAAAAAAAAAGGGGGAAAACGCGCGTTGCTCGACCAACACCACCGCCGGAACGCCGGAAGAACGGCGTTGGGCCAGCCGTTAACGGCGTTCTCGGCGGCAATAACGCCGTGGCGATGCTCCCGCTGGGAGTGGTCTTATGATATCTAATATACTTTATTTGTATGACCTATAAATCTATTTTTAAATATAAGTTTTTATTTGAAGAAATACGAAAAAGGTCAAAAGAATATAGCTGGAGGTGTGGGCTAACATTCGAATTTATGACCATTACTCTCTAGGTGGTGGGCTGGATCATTTTGATTCACAAGATATAAACTTTTACTAATTGATTTAAGTAGAACTTTAGACACAACTATATTAAATCGGATTTTGATAACGACAGTCTAAAAATAGTTGTACGGTTGTACCCAATATTTTCCTATATATATATAGAGTACCATCATCAAATTTAAGAATACATGTTATTGTACAAATTTTTAATATATGTCTTTACCAATAAATCACAACTGAGATTGTGTATTTCTTTTAGTTTAATTTTATTTATGATTAAACACACATTTTAGTATCTTATGCATCATTTTCGCGAAATTTTGCTAACAATAATGGTTCAATATTTACATCAAACTAAAAAACTTTTGTATACTCTTTATATGTTAATGTTAATCATCTTACATTTCGTAGAGTAGTATACAAGACAATCGCGGAGACAAATGGGATTTTTACCTAGTCGTCACGGTTATGGTTATGATCAAGGCGAGTTCATAATCCTGATGACCTGTTCGCTGTTAATTAGATTGCGTTTCCCAGGTATGTTAAATTCTGTTTATCCTTCCTTTGAATGAAACAAAATTGATGAAAAAGAAATATGCAGAATCTGATTTATATATATCGAATAATGGTTTCAAGAATCTGATACAATTATATTCTAATTTCATATCTAAATGTTTACATAATCCTATCTATTTATAATCTATGAATCGGTGCCACAAAAGGACATGTCGATTCCTAAAACCTATTCTCAAGTTACAACGCTAAACTAATAACTGCCAAATGGGTCGGGTTTTGTTGGCCCAAACCACTAAATGTGCAGCCAGCGTTTATTTCTTCTTCCTTGCTTGTTTCTTGCAGCCTCCCCTTTTTAGGATTAATTAGATTAAATTTCCAACATATTCCCCCTTAATCTAATTAATCTTTGCTATCTTTCAGTCGGTTTCTTCTAGAGATGTAACCATCAGTAGTGTTGGTTCTAAGTCTTCTTCCACCAAGTTTGATATTTCTCGTCTACGGTTTGGTTTTGGGCAGTCTCTTGCATAGTGTCCAAACTCATGACAATTATAACATTCTATTTCTCTAATGTCTCTTCGGTAGTTTTGTTCTCCATAATTTCTTTTCCTCGTGTCCAAGCTATCTTCATTTTTACTATCTTTTGCGAGTCTTCCTTGGTCTCTTCCTTGTGTCAGTGTATCATTCATATTGTTGCGTTCATTGTTTCTGTAGTTCCCATGGCGTGTGAACAATAACTTCTCGCTATTATCTTCTTGGCTTCCTTTTCTGATCTTAATCCTTTCTTCATAGGTCTTAAGTTTCCCAATAATCTCCTCCAGTTTTACGGTCTTAAAATCTACAATCATTTCAATAGTTGCTACTATTGGCAGAAATTTATCCGGTACATCATTAAGTATTTTCCGTATTTTCGTTTGTTCATCAAATGTTAATCCACATGTCGCAGCTTTTGTAATAATTCCCATCATTTTCCCGCCGAATGTATCTATTGATTCATCTTCCTTCATTACAAGTTTCTCAAATTCTTATTTAAGTTGTTGCAAGTGCGCCTGTTGTACATCTTCTGTCCCAATAAATCTAGATTTTAAAGAATCCCAAATTTCTTTCGATGTTTCACATCCCGCAACTTGCATTAGCAAATCTTCCGATAATCCTTGAAATAGATATGCTGCCGCAGAACTATCCTTTTTTTGTATCAATTTCTTTTGATGTACTTGTTCCTTCTATCAAATCCCATACTCCATTTGCCATCAATATTTTCTTCATTCTTAATGCCCAAAGTGTGTAGTTTGTGTTGTTTAAAATCGGGCATTTATATGTCTGTGTGGTGATTTCTTTGTAAACGATCTTTTCGTTTTTGTCATCCGTCATCTCTTTCAATTTTGGTTTTCTTCTAAAACCAATATAATTCTAATCGCAATTGAACTAAAAAAAAACTTTCGGTCTAATTCACAATAGTAATAATTTGCAAAAAAAAAAAAAAAAATCTCTAATTTATTCTCTTTAAAAATAAAATAAAAAATATTGGAAGAAAAAACCTGTTTGTTTTTTGTTTCCCTGCTTCCTTATCTTTTATTCTTCTAATTGTCCCTTTCTTCTCTTTCAATCCGTCTCTCTCTTGTGTGAATATTTCTTCGATTGATTCCCTGAATCAATTAGTTTTCTCCCCTTCTTTCTCTCTTTTCTTAATCCGTCTCTCTCTCTCTCTCTCGGTATGCTTCGATTTCTTCGATTGATTCCCTGAATCAATATCAATTGGTCTCTCTCTTCTTCTGGAACGATTCCCCGAATCGCTTTTTGTATCTTGGAACGATTCCCTGAATCGATTGGCCTACTTGATTCCCTGAATCAATTTTTCTATCTTTCTCCTTGTTCTTCCCTGGATTGCAATCGTGTGAATTTGATTTCCCTAGACTTTTGCTCTAATACCAATGTTAATTAGATTGCGTTTCCCAGGTATGTTAAATTCTGTTTATCCTTCCTTTGAATGAAACAAAATTGATGAAAAAGAAATATGCAGAATCTGATTTATATATATCGAATAATGGTTTCAAGAATCTGATACAATTATATTCTAATTTCATATCTAAATGTTTACATAATCCTATCTATTTATAATCTATGAATCGGTGCCACAAAAGGACATGTCGATTCCTAAAACCTATTCTCAAGTTACAACGCTAAACTAATAACTGCCAAATGGGTCGGGTTTTGTTGGCCCAAACCACTAAATGTGCAGCCAGCGTTTATTTCTTCTTCCTTGCTTGTTTCTTGCAGCCTCCCCTTTTTAGGATTAATTAGATTAAATTTCCAACATATTCCCCCTTAATCTAATTAATCTTTGCTATCTTTCAGTCGGTTTCTTCTAGAGATGTAACCATCAGTAGTGTTGGTTCTAAGTCTTCTTCCACCAAGTTTGATATTTCTCGTCTACGGTTTGGTTTTGGGCAGTCTCTTGCATAGTGTCCAAACTCATGACAATTATAACATTCTATTTCTCTAATGTCTCTTCGGTAGTTTTGTTCTCCATAATTTCTTTTCCTCGTGTCCAAGCTATCTTCATTTTTACTATCTTTTGCGAGTCTTCCTTGGTCTCTTCCTTGTGTCAGTCTATCATTCATATTGTTGCGTTCATTGTTTCTGTAGTTCCCATGGCGTGTGAACAATAACTTCTCGCTATTATCTTCTTGGCTTCCTTTTCTGATCTTAATCCTTTCTTCATAGGTCTTAAGTTTCCCAATAATCTCCTCCAGTTTTACGGTCTTAAAATCTACAATCATTTCAATAGTTGCTACTATTGACAGAAATTTATCCGGTACAGCATTAAGTATTTTCCGTATTTTCGTTTGTTCATCAAATGTTAATCCACATGTCGCAGCTTTTGTAATAATTCCCATCATTTTCCCGCCGAATGTATCTATTGATTCATCTTCCTTCATTACAAGTTTCTCAAATTCTTATTTAAGTTGTTGCAAGTGCGCCTGTTGTACATCTTCTGTCCCAATAAATCTAGATTTTAAAGAATCCCAAATTTCTTTCGATGTTTCACATCCCGCAACTTGCATTAGCAAATCTTCCGATAATCCTTGAAATAGATATGCTGCCGCAGAACTATCCTTTTTTTGTATCAATTTCTTTTGATGTACTTGTTCCTTCTATCAAATCCCATACTCCATTTGCCATCAATATTTTCTTCATTCTTAATGCCCAAAGTGTGTAGTTTGTGTTGTTTAAAATCGGGCATTTATATGTCTGTGTGGTGATTTCTTTGTAAACGATCTTTTCGTTTTTGTCATCCGTCATCTCTTTCAATTTTGGTTTTCTTCTAAAACCAATATAATTCTAGTCGCAATTGAACTAAAAAAAAACTTTCGGTCTAATTCACAATAGTAATAATTTGCAAAAAAAAAAAAAAAATCTCTAATTTATTCTCTTTAAAAATAAAATAAAAAATATTGGAAGAAAAAACCTGTTTGTTTTTTGTTTCCCTGCTTCCTTATCTTTTATTCTTCTAATTGTCCCTTTCTTCTCTTTCAATCCGTCTCTCTCTTGTGTGAATATTTCTTCGATTGATTCCCTGAATCAATTAGTTTTCTCCCCTTCTTTCTCTCTTTTCTTAATCCGTCTCTCTCTCTCTCTCGGTATGCTTCGATTTCTTCGATTGATTCCCTGAATCAATATCAATTGGTCTCTCTCTTCTTCTGGAACGATTCCCCGAATCGCTTTTTGTATCTTGGAACGATTCCCTGAATCGATTGGCCTACTTGATTCCCTGAATCAATTTTTCTATCTTTCTCCTTGTTCTTCCCTGGATTGCAATCGTGTGAATTTGATTTCCCCAGACTTTTGCTCTGATACCAATGTTAATTAGATTGCGTTTCCCAGGTATGTTAAATTCTGTTTATCCTTCCTTTGAATGAAACAAAATTGATGAAAAAGAAATATGCAGAATCTGATTTATATATATCGAATAATGGTTTCAAGAATCTGATACAATTATATTCTAATTTCATATCTAAATGTTTACATAATCCTATCTATTTATAATCTATGAATCGGTGCCACAAAAGGACATGTCGATTCCTAAAACCTATTCTAAAGTTACAACGCTAAACTAATAACTGCCAAATGGGTCGGGTTTTGTTGGCCCAAACCACTAAATGTGCAGCCAGCGTTTATTTCTTCTTCCTTGCTTGTTTCTTGCAGCCTCCCCTTTTTAGGATTAATTAGATTAAATTTCCAACATTCGCGTACTCTTGAACCAACGCTCCAAACAATGAAGGTCTCTCGATCAAATGTGACGGTTTGTCAAACTCTTTCGCATAACCTGATTGCAACAAATAACATTTATAAGTCAGTTTACAAGTGTTTTTTTAGATAAGAAGAAACTTACCAGCATCAATGACTAGAACTCGATCACAATCCATGACGGTTGGTATTCTATGAGCAACACTAATGATGGTACTGTTAGCAAAGTCCTCTCGGATGATTTTCTGAATGACAACATCTGTTTGTGAATCAACAGAAGCTGTTGCTTCGTCCATGAATAACAACTTGTTGTGCTTTAGCATCACTCGTCCTAAACAAAGTAGTTGTCGTTGACCCATACTCCAGTTTTCACCATTATCGAAAACTAGCAATAAAACCAACAAGTTTAAACACTCACACTAACCATGTGCCTACTAATAGAACGCGTTTATAGATTAGTTCCTAGTACCTGAAGAATCTAGTTTACCAGGTTTTGCTGCTACAACGTCATTAAGCTGGCATCGTTCAAGACTCTACAAAACAAGTTCTTGCATTAGATGATTCAAGAGAGTTGAGTAGATGGTTAGACCTATAAACGATCATGGTACATAGAAAATTACCCTCCATATATCTTCATCAGAATGTTGACCGAGGGGGTCGATATTACTTATGACAGTGCCTGCAAAAAGGATTGGGTCTTGAGGAATGATCCCAAACCGAGACCTGAGATCATGTAGTCCGAGGTTGGAGATGTTGATGCCATCAATGATTATACTTCCATGAGATGTTTCCACCAACCTAAACATAACCTGGATTAGAGTTGATTTCCCACCTCCGGTTCTACCAACCACACCGATCTTTTCACCTCCTTTAATGCTTAGAGTCATCCCTTTGATGATTAGAGGCGTATTTGGACGATATCTAACCTGTGGAACATTCAAAAGTTATTTTAGTTATTATTTATGATTACATATTCTCATACTATATGTTTATATGAATGTATGTTACCTTTAAATCCTTGAGTTCTACATCACCATGATAAGGCCAATTTGAAGGAGGTGGGTTTTCTTTTTTCACCCATTCGGCTTCTGAGGGTATGTTGGTGAACTGTTTAATCCTTTCAACAGAAACCATCCGGTTTTCTATAGAGCAGCTCGTATAGATAGCCCAACACAGAACTGCATCGAGTGACAATCCATACGAGAGTGATAATCCAACATTTTCTGTGATCAATATTGCACATTTCAAGATTAATTAGTTTTGTTAATAACCAAGGATAAAAAACCATGAGGGTTTAGAAATTTCGATGCAAACATACCTGGTTTAACGAGGCTGCTAGGCGAGAAGAGAATGAACACAGTGGAAACACATAGAAATAAGCTTCCAATAAACTCCAAACGGAAACCTAACCATCCGTTAGATCCATTGTTGTGGAAATCCATTCTCAGGTTTCCATTAACACGATCAACGTTTTCTTGAACAAACTTTCCCTGCTTCCTAAAACACCGTATTGTCATAACCCCACATACGCTCTCTGAGAAATGGTGAATAATAGGTGCTTTTGTAATCGAGTCAAGTCGTGTTAATTCACGAGATGTTGCAAGATAGTATCCCTGAAACAATCATGCCTTAGATTTTTTGAGATTGTTGATAGATGTGCGTATACTAATTCTTGACACAGATGAAACATACCCGATACCAGAAATTGAGCCAACCGAGTGGAACCAATAGAATCACACTTGGCCAAGCGTACTGACAAGTGTTGGAGGGTTTCGCTTCCTTTGTGTAACCGGGTAAAGATTTCAATGACCGGATATCTCTTACAATCGTGGTATCACTTTCCGAAAACAAAAATTCGACCCTATAGGCCTGGGTTACACGAACTTTGTTTTGGGATAAGAATAAGAGTATTTTCTTGATTTTGACACAAACCAAGAACCCGTTTGCTAGAGAGTGTTTCGTGTAGTGTATATTCTCCCATGAATAACAATGTCTCTATTTATAGAGCACCCAAATGTAATGGACATTATTGGTATTAAATAACCATAATGGTCCATAACTCCTAGCGGTTACAAGACCAAGACATTATGGTCATAAAGCTACTAACGGTTACAAGAACAAGACATTATGGTCATAAAGCTACTCCATTATGACAGAAGTTACAAGCTTTAAATGACCATAATGATCTTTCATTTAATGGACAAACGGTTACAAGACCAAAATATAATGGTCATTAACACGTTTGTAACTCCCCATTAATTGTGTCTTAAAAGAGGTGATTGTAAATCTACCACTATAAAGGTTGTAGTCCTTTATACCCGCTTTTGGGTCCGAGATGTTATTGACTTAACGGGCGTACACTCCGTACACTCCTAACCCGTTCCCAAGTCAAATAACCATTTCTCTAATTACACTAAATTACTAAGAATCCTCCCCAATTTAGTGCAATTCCTTTTCATGAAATAAATAAACAAAAAAAAAAACTTATGCATAAATGAAAATGTATTGAAGATTGAATTTTCATCTTAGTACATTACACATTTCAAATATTCGAGAATCGGGGTGTTCTAAGAATTGAACCCTTCAACCCATTTGAATAACTGAAGATAATATACACACAAGTTTTCAAACACTTTAAAGCTATCCTGACACTATATAAGCCATGTGTCCATATCCATTCATGAATGTATTCAAAGCTAAAAGTCCAAAGCTTTCTTGAAGCGGCAAAACTTCACATTCACATAGGTAGTTTCTTTCACTTGTGCACCTGCTACTGCACTTTTTCAAAGAAACTATTAAGAAGTATTACTTCAACCTAATCCTCAGCAGGACCGAGCACATACCTTGGGATGATATATATTAATAATGTGCTCCAATTTCTGAGTGCAAGCTTTCCACATTGAATTCAGCTCCTAATTCATATTAGGAGGGAATTGGGTGTCTTACAATCAGAAATTAAGGTGGACTTTAAACCCATCCCTTTCACAGACTTAATAACCAAGTCTCTAGCCAATCCCTTCGTCAAGTGATCGGCTAAGTTTTGTTGTGACCTCACAAACTCCATAGAAATCACCCCATTCATGATAAGCTCACGAATCATGCTATGTCTAACACCTAAGTGTCTAGACTTCCCATTGTACATATGCTATAAGCCTTTGCCAATGTTGCAGCACTATCACAGTGGATAGACATGGGTGCTATAGGTTTAGGCCATAACGGAATCTCATAAATCAAGTTCCTTAGCCATTCCGCTTCTTTACCAGCAGCAGCTAAAGCAACAAATTCAGACTCCATTGTTGAGTTAGTAATACATGTTTGCTTCTTGGAAGCCCATGAAATTGCACCTACCCCAAGCAAGAACACCCAACCACTTGTTGAAGAATGATCTTCAACATTGGTTATCCAACTCGCATCAGAGTATCCTTCAAGCACCGAAGGAAATCCAGTATAAGATAAACTATAATCCATAGTTTTCTTCAAATACTTCAGTACCCGCCTTATTGCTTGCCAGTGATGAGTACTAGGGTTACTAGTGTATCTACTCAGTTTTCCCACAGCAAAGGCAATATCAGGCCTTGTACAAGTCATGGCATACATCAAGCAACCAATCACCTTTGCATACTCAAGTTGAGACACAACTTCTCCTTGGTTAGGTAGAAGCTTCATACTTGAATCCATAGGAGTACTCACTGGAGTACAATCAAAACAATTGAATTTATTTAACACCTTCTCAATGTAGTGAGATTGTGAAATAGAGATTCCTTTGTTTTCACGTATAATCCTTATGCCAAGGATAACGTCAGCCTCCCCCATATCTTTCATGGAGAACCTTGATGAAAAAAATTCTTTGGTTAAATCAACCTGATTTTGGTCAGTCCCAAAGATCAACATGTCATCAACATATAGACAAATGATGACTCCTTTGCCGGATTCATCAAATTTGCTATACACACATTTGTCAGATTGGTTAAGATGATAACCATTAGACAAAACCACTTCATCAAACTTTTGATGCCATTGCTTAGGTGCTTGTTTCAATCCATACAAAGATTTAACAAGTTTACACACCTTTCTTTCATTACCAGGCATAATAAAGCCTTCAGGCTGGTTCATGTAAACCTCATCTTCCAAATCACCATTCAAGAATGCTGTTTTCACATCCATCTGGTGAATAACCAGATTGTGAATTGCTGCTAAGGCAATCAGCAGTCTAATCGTAGAGATACGAGCTACTGGAGCATATGTATCAAAGTAGTCAATCCCAGGCTTTTGTCTAAAACCTTGAATGACCAACCTTGCCTTGAACTTTTCAATAGTTCCATCCACCCTCGTCTTCTTTTTGAAGATCCACTTGCAACCCAAAGGTTTGCAAGCAGTTGGTAGATCAACCAACACCCAAGTGTTGTTTCCCATGATGGAATCCATCTCATCAGTTATTGCTTCTTTCGAGAAAGCAACATCCTGAGACCTCATTGCTTCTTCAAATGTCTTAGGATCATCCTCAACAATGAAGCAATAAGAATATTGGGTAGAAACATCATCCCTAGAACCTTCAATTAGATACAATTGATAATCAGGTCCAAATGATTTAGGTTTCCTTTCTCTTTTGCTTTTCCGAAGCTCAATTGGCTGATCATCAACCCTTTCAGAGACTTCATCATTACTATCCTTATTGGTTCCACTTGGAGTTGGAACCATATCCTTTGGTCTAGGTATAGATGAGAAACGATTCTCATCAAAGATTGCATCCCTTGAATCAATTATAGAGTTAATTGAGACAAATTCATTAGGTTCTATGACATAGAACCTATAAGCCTTGGAATGTTCGCTATATCCAATAAATATGCAATCTATACCTCTTTCACCCAAACATTTCTTCTTGGGATCAGGGAGTCTTACAACTGCCCGACAACCCCATACCCGAAGATAGTTCAAATTGGGTTTCCTTTTGTACCAAAGTTCGTAAGGAGTAATCTTGTTCCTTTTGTTAGGAACCCTATTAAGCAAATAGCAAGCTGTTAACATAGCTGCCCCCCAAAATCCATCACTTAAACCAGAATAGGATAACATGGAATTAACCATTTCCTTAAGGACTCTATTCATCCTCTCAGATACACCATTTTGTTATGGTGTATAAGGAGCAGTGGTTTCATGAATGATGCCTACGGATTGGAAATAGGAGGGGTAAATATATTCACCTCCCCTATCCGTTCGTAGCCTTTTTATCAAAGCATTTTGTTGAAATTCTACTTCAGTTTTAAATATTTTAAACTTATCTAATGCTTCATCTTTACTATGTAACAAATAAATATGGCAAAACCTAGAAGCATCATCAATAAAAGTCACAAAATATTTCTTATTCCCTAAAGTATGAGTTGCATGCAAATCACATAAATCACTATGAATTAATTCAAACATTTCAGAATCTCTTTTTACATTTTGAAATGGTTGCTTAGTGATCTTAGTTAACATACATGTTTTACACTTTTCATTGTTAATATCAAAGGGCGGTATTAAACCATCTTTAGACATTTCTAACATTCTTTTAAAGTGTACATGTCCTAGTCTAGCATGCCAAAGATTAGAATCATTTAAGCTAGAAGTAGACATAAAAGCAGAATTAACATTAACATGATTAATATTAAGTCTAAACATGCGATTGCATAAATATCCAAAACCAATAAATAAACCATGTTTTGACAAAACAAATCTATCAGATTCAGTTACTTGTTTGTAACCACAATTATTTAAAACACTACTAGAAACTAGATTTTTCCTTATTTGTGGTACATGCAAAACATCAAATAAAGAAATAACTTTTCCCGAACTAAACTCTAGATCCACACATCCTCTTCCATGAACAGGGGCCGTTGACTCGTTTCCCATATGAAGAATTGATCCATCATTCACCGACTCGTAAGTCTTGAACCAAAATCTATCCTGGCACACATGGGTAGTAGCACCCGAGTCAACCCACCACGCAACATCATCATCCTGCACAAAATAAGCTTCAGATATATATGATACATAATAATTCTGATGTGAATCATTAAACATAATCTGACCTTTCGAGTTTTGGTTGTTAAAACCATTTCCCGAACCGCTTGTGCCATTGGTATTTTTATTACCAACATTAACAACCTTATTTTTAAGTGTCCAGAGTTACCACACTTCCAACAAGTCAACTTTGACTTCTTATTGGGATCAACCTTGTTGTTATCATGATGTTTACGTTTTCCCTTCTTGTCATTGTAACCGGTGGATTTTTTATGTTCCACCATGTTAACTAACGAGGTACCAGCAACTTCGTTGCTCTTTGGCTTGTCAATTTCTTGCGCCCTGAGGGATTCCTCTATACGCAAATGACTGCCCAACTCAACAAGAGTTAACTCCTCCTTCTTATGTTTCAAAGTATGTTTAAAATCTTTCCAAGAAGGAGGGAGTTTATCAATGACACTAGAAACCGAAATGGCCTCGTCCATGTTCATTTTATGTTGTGTGAACTGACCAAGTATACGAAGAAGTTCATTGTATTGTTCCATGACCGGTCTAGAATCGACCATCTTGTAATTATTAAAATTACTCACAAGGAACTTTTTACTAGAAGCATCTTCAGACATATACTTGGTCTCAAGAGAGTCCCAAAGTTCTTTAGCAGATTCATGGTTTTGGTAAATATCAAAAAGGGAATCAGCCATACCGTTGAGGATTAAACCTCGACAAACGTAATCGTCGTTCTCCCACTTGCTTCTCCTACGAAGCTCATCCACGGTAGCATCATCTCCATCGTCAGAACAAGGAGTACTCAATACATAAACCACGCTCATGCTCGAGAGAAAGAAGTGCATCTTCTTTTGCCATCTCCGAAAATCAACTCCTTCAAACTTATCAAGTTTGGAGAAATTCGTCATCATGTGCTTCATCGTAGCCGCCATTGAAATCACATAAAAATGTTGTTTTCGATTGTTGGAGGGTTTCGCTTCCTTTGTGTAACCGGGTAAAGATTTCAATGACCGGATATCTCTTACAATCGTGGTATCACTTTCCGAAAACAACAATTCGACCATATATGCCTGGGTTACACGAACTTTGTCTTGGGATAAGAATAAGAGTATTTTCTTGATTTTGGCACAAACCAAGAACCCGTTTGCTAGAGAGTGTTTCGTGTTGTGTATATTCTCCCATGATAACAATGTCTCTATTTATAGAGCACCCAAATGTAATGGACATTATTGGTATTAAATAACCATAATGGTCCATAACTCCTAGCGGTTACAAGACCAAGACATTATGGTCATAAAGCTACTAACGGTTACAAGAACAAGACATTATGGTCATAAAGCTACTCCATTATGACAGGAGTTACAAGCTTTAAGTGACCATAATGATCTTTCATTTAATGGGTAAACGGTTACAAGACCAAAATATAATGGTCATTAACACGTTTGTAACTCCCTATTAATTGTGTCTACCACTATAAAGGTTGTAGTCCTTTATACCCGCTTTTGGGTCCGAGATGTTATTAACTTAACGGGCGTATACTCCTTACACTCCTAACCCGTTCCCAAGTCAAATAACCATTTCTCTAATTACACTAAATTACTAACAACAAGTGATGACGATAATGCCAGTTAATGTTATGAACGTAGAAATAGACGAATTCATCATAAATGGAAGTGAAACATGGATGCTCTTTTGATCACTTGATGCCTGACAACATAAAACATATAACCAATTAATTCCATAAACGTAAAAACAAATGAACTCGTACTAAAAGTTTTGAAAAAAACGTTACCCTACTAAGAATTCTTCCTGAAGGTGTAGTATCGGAAAACGACATTGGAGCATGAACAATGCTATAAAGAATCCTTCTGAAGAAAATCTGGCAAGTTTTAAGCCCGATGTGTGTCATAAAAATGATTTTAAATGATATCCAAAGGAAGTAAACACCGACTATAATTGTATAAACTTCTATAAATAGCCAAGGGTTGAAAGAATTTTCACGATCAATGGAAGTTTCATAGGCCAACCAGTAATCGCTTGCCATCTGTGCGCCTTGTGACATTAACGAAAATATCAAAACAATAATCACACCCCACCATCCATAAGCCTCCGTCATGTAAGCCTTATAAACGTTTGAGCTGATTCGTCCTGTTTCTTTTTCCTCTTCTTTAATTAGCTTTGATGTTCCTATGATTGAACTAGACTTGGTTCTTTCTAAAGCCTTATGTTTTTCGACCCTTTCTTCCGTTTTTGTAGATGTTGTAGCTTCCTTTTCCACAAGTTGCATAGAGGATTCATGAGCGATCACTAAAGCTTTGAAATCCATGCCTGATTCTAGTAACTCATTGTAGTTTCCTGATTGAACAATCATTCCATCTCGCATCACCTAAAAAAGTTCTAAGTCAAATTTGAGAATCAAAATTAAAACAAAGATTATGATACTTACTAATACCAGATGAACATTATTGAGTAAATCAACTTGATGTGTGACGACTAATATTGTCTTGTTTCGAAGGATCCCCTAACACAATCCTGAAAATAAATAAAGGTAGAAATGTCACAATATTGTTAAACGAAACAAATGTATAAAAACTTTGGTTTCGGATGCAACAATGACCCTAAATATTTTTGAACCGGTTTGAGCATCAACGGCACTAAAGACATCATCAAGAAGATAGATATCAGAATCTTGGTAAACAGCCCGTGCGAGTTGAATCCTCTGCTTCTGGCCACCACTCAGGTTTATCCCTCGCTCTCCGATTTCAGTCTCATCACCAAATTCCATCATTTCCAAGTCTTTCTCCAAGCAACAAGTATTGATTACTTCCTTGTATTTGTGTTTATCCATTGGCAAACCGAACAAAATGTTTTCTTGAATCGTCCCGTTTTGAATCCATGTTGTTTGTGCAACATAAGCAGTAGTCCCACATACCTTTATCTTCCCGGAAATTTTATGCATTTCTCCAATCACTGATAAAAGTAGAGCCGATTTACCACAACCTACAGTCCCAACAACTGCTACTAGTTCCCCTTTCTTGATCTTAAAGTTCAAATTCTTAACTCCACCACCACCTTCAACGACAGCTTCATCGTCCCAACTAAACAACCCATCTATAACCTCAACTGCCGTTGTGCAACTGCATTTCGTGTGTCTCTCTCCGACTCCATCATCCAACTCCTTACTCGATAAGAACCCATCCAATCTCCCAAAAGAGATCATAGCCTGAGAGAAGGAGATCATTGACTTGAGTTTATAACTTATTTTGTTTCAGCTTATAGTGGTGCTTGGAGTAGAACGTAGGTCTCACATGTATCGAGCATGTGTCTCAATCATTTAAAAAAAATGGTAAAGGCGTATACCATTGACACGAGCCACTTTGTGACCGGACCCCCTCCCCAGCAAAGGAAGCATTCCCCGGTAAATATCCTAACAATGGTACCCATCACCTTGCTTGGACTCGAACACGAGACCTGCATAAGCACAAGGGTGGGCCCAAGGTTTTTACGGATGCTGGTGGCCACCAGGCTATGCGTGATGGTTGTGTCTCAATCATTTTAAAAGTATGCTATTTGGTAATAGTTTGCTTAAAAAAAATAGGTGAACTAATTTTATATAATTAATTGAATAAAACAAAACTTATTGAAAATTTGGTACATTATTTCATATTGTAACCTAAAAGACAAAAAAAGTTATTCACGTAACATCATTTATTTATACCTATACATTATATGTTTGATAAAAAAAATCTAAAGAAAATTATGTAACTAAATATTTTATTTAATTGGATAACAAAAAAAAAAAGATAAAATCTTAAATTAAATAAAATATATAACCAAAATAATAATAGATATTTAAAAAAGTTAAATAAATAAAAAAGTTCAAAAAATAAAAATAAAAAAATATAGAAGTTCTTTTATAATATTTAAAAAGATAAGTGTAGCGCCTATTTGGTGTTTTCTAAAACTTTATTTAACAAAAAATTGATAAGGAGGGCACTCGTACCCCGATGGACTAAATAGGGGGCATGAGTATTACCTTTCCCTACCTTATGATTTTGTCTCCATTTAAGCCAGTTTTTCATAAACTGATATTGATAAGATTATAAACCACTGAGTTTATGAAAAATTACATAATTCATAAATTCGTTACATAAGCTGAAACAAAATAAGTCATAAACTCAAGTCAATATATACCAAAATACCAAACAAACAAAATAAATAAAACATATAAAAAATGAAATTTTAACCTAATTACTCGCGGAAAGTCTTTATAACTCCCTAACGTATGGACTATATGGTTCTAGCATGTTGTTATCCTTTACTTGTAGTGGTCGTATTGTTGATTGCATTTTTTATGTGAGACGTATATGTTGATAAAATTGTAAATACCTTCAAATGCTAAAGTCTTTATAACTCCCTAACGTTGTAAATGAACTGAACGTTCAACGAACAATTCATGAAACCGTTTAGCGGGAAATCCGTTCATGATCGTTTAACTAAATAAATAAAGGTATCGTTCGTCTATTTACTTTAGTAAACATCCATTTAATTATGTTCATTTATGTTCGATTATTATGTTTAACTATATAGTATAACTATAAATGAGGTTATATAATTATTAGTTTTTCTTGAGTCAATATTTAATAAATATCGATACATCTCATAAGTATATATGTAAAATCATACAGATTTAGATTTCCGAATTTTTGGATAGATATTTTAATATCTTTTTTCTTTTTTTATGTATATTAATATACTATTGTTCGTGTATTTAGGGTATTCACGACCCAGAACCACGAATAACCACCTTATTTCGGATACCCACGACCATAGTAAGCGGGTTAGCGAAAATAGTATACCCACCCCGCAAACACGGTTCAAACTTTTAACTACCCAAACTAACTCGTCACATAAACACCCTAACTTACAAACAATTTTAACATGTATGAAAAATAATTTAGAACTGTTCGCGACAATAAAGATGTAGCACCCATATAAATTAAACAAGGTAGTTGCTAGAAGCACCTAATCTTTTAGCTACACTTTTCACTAAAGAGTGTTAATATTATATAATGTTTGTATTATGTTAAAGTTCATCAGAGAGTGTTAATATAGTATAATGTTCGTATTATGTTAAGGTTTGTATAATGTGTAAAGATTAATGACTTAAAATTAAATCTGTTATACGTTTGGAGTTTTAATATCTTGGTCTATCTATCACATGTCAATCTTATCGGATTTTTATAACCCACAATATTTCAATATCCGATGCTTTCACGTGTATTGGCTTATGTTCAACACTATATCACTGTTCGAACAACGATTGTCAAACACAAAGATTAGGGTTTAGGTGATGTCAACTTTAGATCTTCTGTGATGATCACAGTGCAACCCTAACAAGTTCTTGACGAACCTAGGGTGATCAAGGTTGAGGATGAAGGCAAGAGTGTATGAACTCTGTGTTTTTTTGCTTCAGTAAGTGTGTTGAGATGAGATGACAAAAAGTTAGGTCGATAATCATTTGGACCATGTATTTATATGACCAATGTCAAGTATATGGAACGTTGATCATTAATGATGATCATGAATACTTGAACGGTCTTAATCATTAATATATGTAACGTCTTACTATTATGACAACAATAAAGTCACAGACGCTGTCAACTTGGACAGGCGAGTTGACAAACGCGGTCAGCCTAACAGACGATGCGCTGACTGCTTACAGACACGGACTGCTTGACGGACGCAGACTGACAGACGCAGTCTGTTTGACAGACGCGGACTGTTTGACAGACGCGGACTGCTTGACAGACGCATTCTGCTTGACAGACGCGGTCTGCTTGACAGACGCGGACTGCTTGACAGACGCGGACTGCTTGACAGACGCGGTCTGCTTGACGAGCGGGCTTGCTTGTAATAGACTTGGTTGTAGTAACGGTAATCCTTACTAACCTCATCATGCCCCCGAGTTAGGATTTGCCAAAACAACGGTTTGCAAGTCGTAACTATCAGTACTCGTAAGTCTTGTCTTTTTTTTTTTTTTTTCCTTGGTAGTCACCAAACATAGTCACGTAAGAACAATCATTATTATATAGACGATTAGAACCGAATTAGCCACCCTGGACCGGGCACCCTTGGACCGGCGGTGCCACCCTGGACCGGCGGTAGCCACCAAATACCGGTGGTGCCATTTTTCTTGTTAGCCGGTAAAATTTATTTATTTATTTATTTTTATTTTTTTAACTTGTACCGGCTGTACCGGCTGCTGTACTGTACCGGCTGCTGTACTGTACCGGCTGTCCCAGCATTCTTCGGATTTAAAGCAAGACACAGGGAAACCTATTGCAGGTCTGCAGTCCCATTTCCATAGAATCTAAAGGCTACATATATCCATTTCAAAAGAAACATTGACATGTATTTCGATGCAAAGTTAAGACTAACATAGCTTTAATTAATAGCACTGCCTATAAATACATAATATTGTAGTTACCACATTTTCCATGAACCTTAATATCACATTCCAACTTTGTCTTTTGTCCTTTCATACATGCCTTTTGTAACGTTAGAAAATGGGAATAAAATCTTTAAACTAAAATATTAAAACAAACACCAAGTAATAGGATTAAATTTATGGTGACAAGTTGACCGGCGGTAACGGGTGACCCGCGGTAGCCAACTTTTTGTACGCATAAATGATTAATTCCATTGTAAGGGTTGCTCGCTACCTTACAGGTATGTAATTGCTTGTCCATTGCTTTGCTTTCTTTACACCCTGTAGGTAGTAATAGTCTATATACCTTGTTATTTATTAGGCATATTGTAGTTGTCGTTGTTGTGATTTGGCATGGCGTTGTCTAGGCTTAGCCTTGCTTTGTGTGACATTGTTTAGCTTTTAAAAATAATGTTTTATTGGATGATCAAGCCAATAACACATTTTTGTTTTTTTTTATCTTTTTATTATGGATGTGTGTCCATGACACCGTCGTGGGTGTGCATGACAGTGTGTATATTTGGTTGTGTGTATGACACTTTCTTGAGGGCCCATGGTTTCTTTGCATGCCAATGACATAGGTAGATTTGGGTATCTCTGATGTATGCTTCATATTGTGCCTGTGACACTGTGCCAATGACACTTTTGTTGGTTAACCTTTACTTTGTTTACTCGCGAGGATTGTCGCTTCCCAGTGAGAAGTGCTCATCTTTTATCAAGTAGATTAAAAGACGAATATGATTGTATGTTATTTGGCCAGACAAGGTTGTCTTTCTTGGCTTCATATATGTTGTATTGAACTATGTTCTTAGTTGTGTACGTGCACATGCGTGTTCAAGTTGTGACATTGTATGTAATTAAAGTATGTTTGGCTTTAGACTGAGATGTCTATTGTGGCCTTATGCTTTTTGTATTGAATCCTTACTTCAATATTTATATGTTTATGCAAATATCATAGAAAAATGATATTGTGAGATAATATTGGGATACAAGATCAGACCAAATGCTATTATTGCCAGTTTCATACATGACCATGACATTCCATGTGCCTGGAAACATTTATTGAAAACATAAAGGAAAAAATGACAGTAAAGACTATTGCACCTTGATAGGTCAGTTCATATTGGCTCCCTCATGTATCATGAAGACATGGCCATCAGGTGGTCCGGGGTGTTCTGTGTCTTCCCCCTTCTTTTGCCAGGCGTAACTCTTCTTAGGTGGAGTTTTATTTGCTTGCTGCTTAGCGCCAGGGACAAGGTGTTCTAGCTTGCCTTCTTCCAAAGCCCGTCTGATTTCCCTTTTGAGCTCTCTACATACATCTGTGTCGTGTCCATGGTCTTCATGGAAATCACAATATTTATTCATGTTTTTCGTACCTGACCTATGCTCTATCTGGGGTGGAGGTGCGAAGGTAGCGCACACATGCTCTGTTATCAAGATTTCTTTTGGTGTTTTGCTAAGAGCAGGCTCGGACGCATGTTTATCGTATGGGCCAAACCTCCTGTTGCTCCTTTCATCTCGTCGAGTGTCGGTCCATGACTTGCCGCCTACCTCTCTTGTCAGGGAGACAGTTTCCTTTTACCTTAGATAGTCATATGCCCTGTCCGTGGCTTCTTTGAAAGTAATTGGAGTTCTTTTGATTAACTTTTTTTGCAGTTGTCCTGGAAGCAGGGAAAGAGTAAAGCCAGAAATTTGTTGACTCTCTGGTAACATGGCAATCTTCTGGCATTCTTGTGTGTACCGCTGGATAAAGTCACGCAACCCCTCTCCTTCTTTTTGTCGTATCAAATGAGCCTCTATATGAGTTCTATGTTGCTTCTTTTGTTGAACAAATTGAGTCACAAACTTGGCTTTTAGATCTGCGAAATCTTGAATACTCCTCTCAGGCAAGTCAGCAAACCAATCACGAGCGAAACCTTGTAATGTTCCAGGGAACATGTGGCAAGCGACTGGGTCTAACCATTTCTCCGTCATCATAGCCTGTTCAAACAGAGCAAGGTGGTCGTCTGGATCTCGAGTACCATCGTAAGTACCAACAACGGACGGGATAGTGTCATGTGGTAGAGGTGTTGGCGGGGTGTGTGTGCTTGGTTGCCTTAGCCGCTCCAGGAGTTGTGAAAACGGATCCACTGGTTGTACGAGCGCTGGCTGAGGCGTTGGGCGCAATGCCTCCACTAATTGTGACAACAGATCTGACGAAGCAGGTGGTGGTGGGGGTGGTGGTGGTTGAGTACTCTGAGCCAACCTTCTAAGCAACTCCACAATTGGATCCTCCTGAACCCCTTGAGTAGCGGTCTGAGGAAAGTTTGAAACGGGTTGTCTGACTTGATCCGTGCCGTCCTCCTGAGAGCTTGTCCCGTGGGACAAAAGAGGTTGGAAGGGAGGGATGGCTGTCTCTGGCGGTGGTGAAGTAAACGTACTTGTACCTGCTAGCCTTGTGGAGAAAAGGGGACTTGTTAAAGAGGGATACCCTCGTGTCAACCTTAGATCCGACACTGTCCACTCATAATCGACGTATGATTCCGGCATTGTGGTATGAACAGGTGAAGTCATCACTAAGAAGTGATATGCGATGGATGTGTTGCCTCCATGGAAACGGTTGATTACTGGAAAAAAAATTGGAAAAGTGAAACGCCGTTTAAAAAACGAGTCCCACGGATGGCGCCAATGTTCGAACAACGATTGTCAAACACAAGGATTATGGTTTAGGTGATGTCAACTTTAGATCTCCTGTGATGATCACAGTGCAAACCCAACAAGTTCTTGACGAACCTAGGGTGATCAAGGTTGAGGATGAAGGCAAGAGTGTATGAACTCTGTGTTTTTGCTTCCAAAGTGTGTTGAGATGAGATGACAAAAAGTGAGGTCGATAATGATTTGGACCATGTATTTATATGGCCAATGTCAAGTATATAAACCGTTGATCATTAATGATGATCATGAATACTTGAACGGTCTTAATCATTAATATATGTAACGTCTTACTATTATGACAACAATAAAGTCACAGACGCTGTCAACTTGGACAGGCGGTGACAATAGAGCAGTCACAGACGCTGTCAACTTGGACAGGCGGTTTGACAAACGCGGTCAGCCTAACAGACGATGCGCTGACTGCTTACAAACACGGACTGCTTGACAGACGCGGTCTGCTTGACAGACGCGGTCTGCTTGACAGACACTGTCTGCTTGAAAGACACGGTCTGCTTGACGAGCGGGCTTGGTTGTAATAGACTTGGTTGTAGTAACGGTAATCCTTACTAACCTTATCAATCACTGAGTTGTCAAATATTTGCACGAATGGCAACATTATTACCACCATATATGACTATACGAGCAATTACATACGCTATAAACACGAAAAGATTGTCTTTTATAAATACAATTTTTTTTTTAACTTTTATTAATATTTTACAGTATATATTGTTTTTTAAGAGATGAAAATTAAATTACTCTTTTAATTTATTCTACTGAAATTTCAGTTACAAACCTGCAAAGTCATTTATGGGAGCTATTTCAATCTAAGTAATTATGTTGCTTTTTAAAAGTAAAACATGTATTTTAGTTTGTAAATGGTAATTTTTAACCTTTTATTGCATGCAGAACATAGTCCTATATATTTGTAGACTCTAACATTTGTCCTTGTATTTTTACCTTTTTATACTTTTGCATCCACATTTTTTATAACTTACTCTATTTTATAAATATGAAAATAAATACGTATTCTTGTTAACCGAGCTAGAGTAAATTTTCATTTCATTTAGAAATTTAATTAGTTTTAATTATAACTAGAAATTGTAACTATCAAATAATGCTAAAAAAAACAATTGCTAAAAACTAAAAAGAGCTATTCAAAACATTTTCAACAAATGATGACGTCATACGTCGGTATCATTATCTATTTTCATTTCAATATTTTAATTTTAGATACGAATTTAACTATTCAACTTTAATATAGGTTAAAATAAAATTAGTTTGACACACTCATTTTAAATCTAAAATATATTTTATATATTAAATTTTTTTATTCAAAAATTTATTCATTAAAATCGGATTTTTATCATTTTTAATATGATACAAGATCTATTAAAATAGTAATAAGAAAAAAAATGATTTTTTTTCCTTCTTAGAGCACTCGGAGTGGGGGGAGGCAAGGCCTCGTTCTCGCCTCACAACGAGGATGGTCCCTCGTTATCACTCCGCCAGGCCTCGTTCTTGGCTCGTTGTGCCTACAACGAGCCGTTATGCACCTTTTGCTTTTTTTTTTTTTTTTTCAAACCCCAACGGATATATATCCGTTAATATATATATATATATATATATATATATATATATATATATATATATATATATATATATATATATATATATATATATATATATATATATATATATATATATATATATATATATATATATATATATAGAGAGGTGGGTTCATTTAGGAACCATCAATTATTTAGGAACCATTAGGAACCATTTTTAGGCAAAGTGGCAATTTTGTAATTAAGTCAAATCCCCAAATTGGAAATCAATTAAAACCCACTTTAAAATACTAATTAACTTTAAATTAACATATCTAGAGTATAACTAGGTTTTAGAAAAACTAAATACACCATTAAAACAAGCATTTAATTATCTTTCCAACGAGCACCCACTTGATATACTTTTGACGACTTTTTTTTTTTTTTTTTTTTTAGTGAGTTTCGGTATATACACTAGTATATATACTAAATATTCACCAGTGTATATACTAATTCACCAAAAACACATCTAAACCATATACACTATACACTAGTGTATACACTATATTCACTAATGTATACGAATCTTTATATTAATTTCCTTTTAATTGTGAATACGCAATATACAAAAGTGAATATACAATATATATATACACAAGTGAATATACAATATACACCAGTGAATACGCAATATACACAAGTGAATATACAATATACACCAGTGAATACCATGTATTCAATAGAGAATACATCTTATACATTAGTGAATATAGTGTATACACTAGTGTATATTGTATAAATACACTAATGTATAACTATACATTAGTGAATATAGTGTATACACTAGTGTATAAATACACTACTGTAGTGTATAAATACACTAGTGTATAACTATACATTAGTGAATATAGTGTATACACTAGTGTATAGTATATATGGTTC
Organism: Senecio squalidus; assembly: GCA_910822075.1. Taxonomy (NCBI): domain Eukaryota; kingdom Viridiplantae; phylum Streptophyta; class Magnoliopsida; order Asterales; family Asteraceae; genus Senecio; species Senecio squalidus. The sequence goes on along the minus strand of CAJVGC010000592.1, from coordinate 45,059,644 downwards.
AGATGTGTTTTTTGTGAATTAGTATATACACTGGTGAATATTTAGTATATACACTAGTGTATATACCGAAACTCACTGTAAAAAAAAAAAAAAAAAAAAGTCGTCAAAAGTATATCAAGTGGGTGCTCGTTGGAAAGATAATTAAATGCTTGTTCTAATGGTGTATTTAGTTTTTCCTAAAACCTAGTTATACTCTAGATATGTTAATTTAAAGTTAATTAGGATTTTAAAGTAGTTTTAATGGATTTCCAATTTGGCTCTCAATTTTGACTTAATTACAAAATTGCCACCTTGAGTTTAATTACAAAATTGCCACCTTGGTTCCTAATGGTTCCTAAATAATTACATGGTTCTTAAATGAAACCAACTCTATATATATATATATATATATATATATATATATATATATATATATATATATATATATATATATATATATATATATATAGGGATTAGTTCATGCGAGAACTCAGATTTTTGCGAGAACTGCGAGAACTCATTCTCAGCCACTCATTTATTATTGAATATTAAACCTTTTTCTGAAATTAAAAAGGGTAAAATAGTAATCTCATAATTTGTAATTTAGATTTCTTTTTTCTTTTCTCTCTCATCTTAATTTATTCCTTTTTTTAAAGTAATTATCATTTTCTGGTAAAACTTTTGTGTGGCTGGAAAAAAATAATTCGTCGATTGGTTTAGTATTTTAAATCTTATGCATTTATGAACAAAGGTTTTTCTTTATTAAAAACCTGCCAATGATATTTTCGCATGGTTACCAATATCGTTCTTTACATAACAACTAGGAAAATATAAATATACAAATATATTAATTTCACTTTAATGTATATGATCATTCAGTAAGAATTTTTTATTTAGAGAACCCTAACTTTTCAATACTAAACTCACTTTTATGTGTGTTCATATGATCGCACCTTAATGTTTACAAATGAATAACTGTGATAATATATGAACAACTGTGATAATATATGAACAACTACTGTGATAATATATGAACAACTGTGATAGTATATGAACAACTGTGAATTGTGTACAAGTTAGGACGAGTTTCCAATTCAAAAACAAATGTAATTATAATAGGTTTAAAAAGCAGTACTAGAAGTGGCTAATTTAACCCATTTAGTTAGTTACTAGAAGTGGCTAATTTAACCCATTTAGTTAGTTATAAAGGGTATTATCTTTCATGAAGTAACAGGTCAAATAAAAATAAAAAATCTTTATAAAAAAGAAGCAGGACACATGGGTTGAAAGTAACCCAAAGTGTCTTTTTAATGCATAAAACTTTCTATACTATTATTTTTAACAATACTAGGCATGATAAGTTCGCAATCATCATTGACACATTGTATTTATAAATAAATAAATAGTCAGAAAACTTTGGAGAAGAAGTGTATTGGGTCAACCCAAGCACCTCACCCGCCCATTTTGGCACATCTAACTAAAGCTCTAAAAGAACTGAACTTAGCTTTCGTTGCTGCACCGAACCTTTGTGTTACGCAACTAAGCATGATGCGACTTCTATGAATAGATAACAATAATCTCCAACTTTACCTGGCGACTGAATAAACCCCCTTTTTAACTCCGGTGAAATTTAAACAATGGAATACGAGATATAAGAAACAAGAAGTGCAGAAGGCAATACATATTTTTTCCATAGTAATTAAAGGGTAAAGTAAGAAGCATAAACAAACCATTGCAAATAAATGTTTGAAATTGATGTTTATATCGAACAAACATACAAACTAGGATAAATCAAAATTAATTCATTTATCATAAACAGAGTTTGAACAATACATAGATAAGTAAAAACCACAAATTACAACAAAATTAAAGGAGAGGGAAACTGCCAAGGAAACACTATATCTTTGAACGCAATTTAAGTAGCGATATGATACCGGCAACCAAGAGATTGTAATGACCAAGTTTGGAGGACAAGGAAAATAAAGCGTAACCAAACACGACACAAAGAAGAATACTTCCCAATAAGAAAGGCCAGAATAAAAGAAGTTTGGAGGACAAGGAAAATAAAGCGTAACCAAACACGACACAAAGAAGAATACTAATAATCTCCTCTTGCTTTTCAGATCTCTCCCACAATAATATTACCACAATCGATAGTACGAAGATTAATACGGCAAACAACAAAAAACAACCTATTATTATACCGAGATGTATAACGTCCATGGAGATGAACAAATGGTTTCGATCGATGAACACACAAGAGAGGAGAAGATTAAAAGTGAAAAAGTAACAAGGAATAAATACCACGTCCGTGAATCACCGATTACCAAACAACTCGATTCAAATTGAGATTCATAATTTCTCACCTCCAGTTTTTTCTTACCCATTTCTTCTCTCTTTCCTAATCTGACCCAGGCCAAAATAATGAAAAATCAATTAAATGAACCCCTAAAATATCATATTATTAAAATTAAATAAATATATAAAAAATAAATAAATTAAAAACAAAAATCACACATACAAAATGAGAAATCGAGATCTATAGAGTAAGCTTCGATTCACTCAAATTTCTTGCCGGAGTAGATTCCGGCACCGGTGCCTTTAAACTTCATGTTAATGACTCCTAAATCGGAAAAAGGGAATCTCCATCATCACCATCACTAAATCGGAAAAGGGAGGCAGAATCGAGATTTAGATAAAATAGGAAGAGACAGTTCAATAAAAAATCGAGATTTAGATGAAATAGAAGAGACAGTTCAATCAAAAAAAGAATGTGAGAAAATAAAGGTTGCCTTTTTTCCAGGAAGGCATTCGGTTTCTTTTGAATTGGATTTAAACAAAATGACCAAGTTACCCTTTAATTATATTTGAAATGGTACTTAATCTACTACTTATTTACATTTCTGGCACAATTCATCTCAACCCTTGATCAAACGATCTAATGGTCTGTAATGAGTTCTCGCAGTTCTCGCAAAAAATTGAGTTCTCGCAGGAACCACTCACTATATATATATATATATATATATATATATATATATATATATATATATATATATATATATATTTTCTTTAAACCAACCAATTTCACCTATAAATACCCCCACAATCTAACCAAAAAAATCACACCTTCTTTCAACAATCTTATTCTTAATCCAATTCAATCTAATACCCAAACCCAAAATAATCACGAAATGTCTTCATCTTCATCAAACGCTCCCCAAACAAACACAAACAATCCCTCGACGCCACAATCGCAAACACCATCCGGTTTCGCCAACTATTTCGGCACACCAAACCCCTTATATCCTCCCCAAATACCAAACTTTTCGCCACAACAATCCCAAAATATTCTTAACACTTTTTTAACGCAACAACCTATTCCACCACAATACACACAATACCCACAACAAATGTTCAATCCCGAGCAATACGCCATGCATCAACAACTTTTCTCACAATCCCAACCTTTTATTCCCCAAACTTTTCCAACCCAACAAACACAAACCCCCCAAGAGATCGTCCCTGAAACCCAAGAGATCGTCCAAGAAACGGACGATGTGGTCGAAGTATCCGCGGCACGTAGGTCCACGTCGAAAAAGAAAAAGACGTGCGTAAAGGTTGCATGGACGGAGAAAGAGGAGGAACTTTTGGCGGGGATGTGGTGCTCGGTCTCGGAAGATGAGTTTACGGGAAACGCCCAACCCGGACCTCGATTTTGGATACGGATCGTTGAGGGTTACAACAAAGAGGCGGCGAAGCTAGGATTGCCGGAGAGAGGCAAGGAGTCCCTCAACTCCAAGTTCACGGCGATGAGTGCCTTGGTCAAGGCTTTTATCGGCCACCATGCCGAGGCGGTAAGATGTCGAGGAAGCGTGTTGGGTTATAACTTAGTTGATATAGTTTAACCATAAACAATGAAGCCTAACATACGAATGAAAGTAACTTAAACAATCAGTTTGAAGATTAAGAAGTTACTACGGAAGATCACAAGAATAAGTTGGTGCGGCTGTTCAACTAATTACAAATGTTACTACGGTAGATGGAGTTACTACGGACAAAGTCAGAGTCAAGATAAGGAGGAAGTCAAGTCAAGATACGCGGAAGACTAAAACTTATCTTACAAGAATCGAATCTAATTAGATAGAGTTATAATTAGATTAGATTTCCTTTTGTTAATCAAGTAAAGTTTCCTTATTCAATGTTTAGATAAGGATAGATGTAGATTTCTAGTTTATCTAGAACGAGCCTCAAGGTCTATAAATAGATAGATCCTTGAAGAATAGAAAACACGTTGTATTGATAAATTTGATTAATGCAATTGAGGCTTACAATTCGACAATAATTTGTTTATCGTTTATTCATTATTAGTTGTTCGATAACTCGTAATATTGAAGTGTTCATCCGCTGCTGAACTTCTTCAATAGATCTCGATCTTAATCGTTAGCAAACATATTAGTTTATCCAGACTAATACGATCCTGATAAGTGGTATCAGAGCACAGGAGGTGCTTTAGATCCATTGATCAACGAGTTCATAATCCTCACAAGCAAGAATCATTACAACCATCATGACGGAAACTGCCCTTGGAAAAGTTCCCATCTTAAACAGCAACGAATTCGACTTATGGAAGCTACGAATCAAGCAACACATCCTACTGGCCGACTACACAGTATGGGATGTAATCATCAATGGTAACAAACGCCCTACCGCCCAAGGAGCTGATGGAGAACCAGGAGTGAATGCTCGCGCACTGGTAAGCGATCTTGAACGCAGGGAGAAACAAACTGAGATCAAGGCTCTTAGTATTCTTATGATTGCAATCCCCAACGAATATCAATCGCAATTCGAAGAATATGAAGATGCCAAATCGCTATGGGAAGCATTGGAGAAAAGATTCAGCGGAACTAAGAATACCAAAAAGAACAAGAAGGCGCTTCTCAAACAGGAGTATGAAAATTTTAATGGCATACCTGGCGAACGAATGACTCAGACTTTTGATCGATATAAGAAGCTCACTGGAGAGATGATAAGCGCAGGAATCAAGTATGAGAAGGACGATCTAAACAGAAAGTTTATCCGAGCTCTAGGGAAGGAATGGATTGTGTATACGGTCATCTACAGACAAGGAGACGCCCTAGAAGCCCTAGAGTTGGATGATCTCTACAACGACCTCAGAGTCTTTGAATCTGAAGTCGAAGCGGAAAAGGTTTCCAACAACAATCCCAGTATTACCAATGTTAATACTGCCCTTGCTACAACATCTGGAGGATCCAAACATGAAGTCAGCGAAGAGATTTCATTCGAATCTTTTATATGTAAGTGTGCTAATCTCACAGTTGAAGAAGTTAAACAGATGCATCAAGATGATTCTGAAGAAATCGATCTCAAGTGGCAATCTGCTATGTTGGCCCTACGCGCTAGAAGATTTTTGAATAGAACAGGAAGGAGATTCAATCCACGAAACAACGAACGAATCACTTTCGACAAGAGCAAAGTGAAGTGCTATGACTGCAGTGAACTAGGTCACTTCGCTAGAGATTGTCCAAACAAGTCAAACACCAACAATCCACGAACCACTCAAGAGACAAATCAAAGTGCACTCATGTCACAGGACATCTTTGGATTCGATTGGAGCGACTTGGCTGAAGGAACAAGTCAGAATAGAGCACTAATCTCTGAGGAACAAAATCACGTAGAAAATACTGCGGCTACTGTTCACCATGCATGCATAGCCGTAGTAACTGATGATACGGACATTCTTGGAGAATTAGTTGCTACGGACGATGCTTTTTCTACTGAGCTGGATTATATTGACGTTGGAATTCCTGCACTCAACAACAACATATTGGGATATGACTGGACTGATGATGATCAAGGAGCACCACACGAGGATGCTCTCATGGCTATTGACTCACCAACTCCAGATTCAGCATCTCTTATGGCCGAGGTAATTAACAAACTTTGTACTCCTGAATGTAAAAATATAATCACTAAGTACAAAGATCATAATCAATTAATGAGTGACTCCATTAAAGACTTAGAAGAACAAAGAAGGTCAGCTCTTAGAGTAATTGATAATTTAGAAAACCAGATTAAGTCCCACAAAGTAAATGAACAAAGCTATCAAGAAAAGATCAATCTACTTGAATGGCAACAAGAGGACTTACTTCTCAAACTCAAAGCGGCTAGGGATAAGGTTAAACTTTTAGAACAAGAACACACTAAGATTGAGTTAGATGTAGGGAAGTTAGAATTTGCCTCTAAATCTGTAACTGACCTTTGCCAAAAACAAATTCATAGCAAGGTTAAGGCTGGCCTAGGTTACAAAGAAGTTGCCCCTCCATTTAACCAAAACTATATCCCACCATCTTTACATGAGCCTAGAATCCCAATCTCTCAGACACCTCCAAAAGAATCATTCAATGTTGATCCAATCAACTATGATGAAGTTCTAATAGAGGACTTGAAGAAAGTAAAGTTCATGTTGTAAAGAACAAGGATATTCCATTGGAAAATCATCTACTCACAATAGAAGGAATAACTTTACCTTCTACACAAAGTTTAGTGTCTCTGCCCTCCACTAACCCCATTAAGACTGCAAAAACACCTTCAGAAAGCAAAAATAAGCAAACACCTAAGGAAAACAACAAGACTTGGAAACACATAGGCAAGCGAGGAAATCAAAGAAACATGAACCAGGTCAAAACCCAAAAGGGTCAGGTTGTACAAAACACTAAGAAGGGATGTTTTATTTGTGGTAAACTAAATCACTATGCAAAGATCTGTTACCACAATCCACAAAATCAAGTGCAAGTGACTCAAAAACCACATCATGGGGTGGGATACAAGGGAAGGGTTGTCTCTAACACCAACTTTGTTAAACAAATATCTTCAGAAAAGCAAAGTGGTAAAAACAGGAACAAAACTTCCAACAATAGAATTGGTACTGCTAGACAAACCATAGTTTCTAAGGCTAAGGTTAATACGGCCAAAGGTAAAGGTGTTAATACTGCTCGTGTTAATACTGTGAAACCTAACCGTATGAACCAGGCTCGTGTTAATACTGCCAAAAGTAACTTTGTCACTAAGGCTCCTATTCACACTAAGAAACAACGACATGTCAAACCAGTACCTACTCCAATTGTTAAATCAAAATTGGTTAACACCAAAATTGTTCATAAAGATAAATCTTTCAAGAAAGTGTGGCAACCAAAGGTTCAAGTAACTCAACCACCTATCCCCACTGATTTTACAAAACTTGTACAAAGGAAGGTGAGTTACTTCGATGATATGGGTAAACCCAAGTCAACTTTGGCTTGGGTTCCCACCAGAAACTAATCTCTAACGTTAATGTGCAGGTTCAGCCAACAAAAGAAGATGAGAACAGTTGGCATGTAGATAGTGGCTGCTCCAGGCACATGACGGGCAACATGTCCTGCCTACAGGACTTTGAAAAGTTCAACGGAGGATACGTTGCTTTTGGAGGCAATCCAAAG
>CAJVGC010000592.1:44956765-45052069 GCA_910822075.1 Senecio squalidus | reverse complement strand
TCATCAATCTGATCTAACAGCTGAAATCAAAGAAGGTAATCCATCCAAGGGACCTTACTTCGCCATGTGGCATTTAAGACCCCTTTTTTATTATATATTAAAGATTTGGATCCGGTTTTTCCACATGCTATTTCGATTTTTTTATTTTATTTTCCAACTCACTCACATTAAAATAGTATATAAATATTCTATTTACTAGTTTACATATCTCAATCTTTCTTCAAATCCATAACTACAAAACCTATTTTAATATGCTACGGATTCACTCAAAAACACCCGATCTTTACCTTCAATTTGATTCCAAGTTCAATAATGGCTGAAAATGGGAAAGAAACTAGGCATCAATTTGATTTCGCAATATTATATTTCGAGTTCGATTACTGGTTACAAACTCATACGCACGAAAACAACCGAATCGGACAAAAATTCGTCGACGTTTTCGATTACGTTACATCTTGCTCACTGTCCTCATCTAAGCGGCATATAGTTACGGTTGGTAAAACACCGGCGTCCTCCTCTATCTCACTTGCTAATGTCGAAATCATGTTCACCGCGATCCTTTCAAAATGAACTCCATTATTTGACAGTAGATTGGAAACTAAAATTGGGGAATTCTGGATCTGAAAGTGAAACAAAAGGATTTAGGATTTTTTTTTAGTGATAATGAAAACAAAACTTAAAAAGTTGGAGAAGAGATGGTTAATATGAAATTAATTGAGTCTACGAAAAAAAAATGGAATAATTGCATATATATATATATATATATATATATATTTAAACTTTGATAATTACATATTTACCCACTTAAACTTTAAAATAACGAATATATCCATTTTAATATTGGAAATCACATATTTGTCCATTTTTTTAAGGGAGAATTACATATATCCCCACTTAAACTTTGATAATTACATATTTATCTATTCAAAATTTAAAATACAACTATCCCCAATTTCAAAAATTATTAGATCTTCGACACATATACCCTTATTTGTACATCTCCTACTAAGATCCGAAGCCAAGAAAAAATCTCAATTATTCACTCTTCTCAATAAGAGTATACTAACTTTTTGTCATATTAATTTCGTTGATATCCCATTATTTATGTGAAGTCATTTACTTTTAGAATTGTGAAATTCGTTTTATCGATGTCATGTAAAATTGGATGCGGTGGTTTTTTATTTTATTCGAAAGGATTAGATGTACATGTTTGTGTTAATATGATGAAGGTTATCACATCTATATGGATATCCAACTGTTGGATCTTGATTGCATTTTTGACTTCAAATAGTAGCACATAAAACTCTTATGTTATCATTTTTTGAAACTTAATGTATCTTTTTTATTGTTTTGGATGATTATATTTTTTTAGTATTTTAAAATTACAAATATATTATTAGTTGCATGTGGGTATTTTTTAAGGGTATATTGGCCATATAATAAATTGTTTTAAATTAATATTAAAAAAGTGGACAAATATGTGATTTCCAATATAAAAATGGGTATATTCGTTATTTTAAAGTTTAAGTGGGTAAATATGTAATTATCAAAATTTAAATGGATATATATGTAATTGTCCCATTTTTAAGGGTATATTGGCCATATAATAAATTGTTTTAAATTAATATTAAAAAAAGTGGACAAATATGTGATTTCCAATATTAAAATGGGTATATTCGTTATTTTAAAGTTTAAGTGGATAAATATGTAATTATCAAAATTTAAATGGATATATATATATATATATATAATTGTCCCAAAAAAAATTGTGGGTCAATTCATGACATGGCATATGACCTGTTGTTTAAAAAGATATTAAAAAAATAAAATTGGGGGTCACCTGGTTCAAAGGTAAACTGATAGATTCAATAAATGTATGTATAAGTTTGATAAATACAATAGAGTCTTTGAAAATTGAATGTATATGATAGATACCTTAGGAATATATGAACATTTAATTTTCTAAGTTGAATAGTTGTGCGGAACTTGTGGATGTTAAAATCGGGTTCATATCTTTTTTTAACAAGATAATGAACTACTAATGCAAAAGCATAGTTTCAATCTAGTAGGAATTATATTCAGTTAATCACACTACTACATTTATTGTCTTCTAGACCCAACAATTAGACCGGTTTTGAAAGAAACAGGTCTTTATAGCATGTTCCGCCAAAAACAAAAATATATAACCGGTCTTAATGAGTTAACGGGTCTAGATAATAGCATTTGGGAACCGGTCTTAATGTCAACCGGTCTAAAAGAAAATGAAAACGAATTATTATAAATGAATAGGTCTTAATGTGTCAATATTTTAAAATTATAAGAGTTGGCGCTACATTTTCACATTCCCTCCATTCCCCAAATTATTAGAGCCCTAATTTAATCACATTGTAGTAGAATATGAAAAAGGGGCATTGAAATGGAAAACCAACAATTCAATTAATAACAAAAGATGTTAAGAGAGAGCGTAGTCACCATCCTTAATTGCTTCATTATAGCAATGTTAATGTTACACTGGATTCTCTTACCTGGTTAATTTTTTCTTATGTTCTTTTTAGATGATTTTTTTCTCTTTAGGTTTTAATAAAAAACAAACAGGGAAAGACTATCATCCCTTTTTCGATTTTTGTAGCGGAACTATTTTCGTTTCTGTTTGCTCCTATGAGAGGACTTTGATAAACAACTTTCTTTATTCTGCTATATGTTTTGTATTTCTATTGTCATTTTCTAATTCAAGTTCTTTAGTTATATCTCACGAGGTCTTTATGTTATGTGAATTGCTTTCTGTACATGCTTTTACATGTGCTTTTGCATTTTGTTTAGTTATTCGTACATTTATTGGGAAAACCTACGAATAATAAGGTTTTTACCAGTTAGGGTGAGTGTGTACTGGTTCCGTACTCATTGGTCCCAGTTTGTTTTTGTAAGAAATATTGTACCGAATACCGTAGCGTAAAAAGCGGCATGGTACCGGTACAGTTCTTGTTCGGCACCGGTACCATGGTACATTTGTTCACCCATTCCTCATCTGGTACCGGTACCATGTTACTTTTTCTACCCCCCTATACCAAGCTAATGAACTCTTCACTTTAAAGCAATGACTTCAAAAAACAAGACGACAGGAGTTACACTGACGACCTACACATCTGAAAGTTTGTTTAATTCGCTGACCAAGAAGATAATAAATTCTGTTTGTGATATATTTTGCACTTCATTGTAGCTAGTTTTATCCCAATAGGTTAAAACATCCAAACATGACAAATATTACACCTATTTATATGTTTGTAGCATAATTCTGAAATGATCATTTCCTCGTTTTCCAATTGAAATCAAGGATTTAAGTATTTATCTTTATTTTCTTGTGATAATATGGTTTTGTTATCATAATAAGAGTATGGGTGATATGTCAGTATCCTTTGAAAATATCTTTATTTGTTATTTTGTTTTTTGTTTTAAGGTTGATTGCTTCAATAGCTTCAATATCTTGATATAGCTTGATCAATATCCTTTTCGTTGTTTTTATGTGTAGACGTGGTTCCCGGGTCAAGTTGTTGACATACATATTTGATCAAATTATTGATATACCCATATAAGAAAAAGTACAGCTGATGGAATTATTTGGCTAGTTGGAAAAAACCAATAAACAAGGTATGTTCAATGTTCATAACTAGATTTTTAATGAATATATTTATATGATGTGTACATATTTGAACGTTGTATACTACTTCTTTTAGTATGTGTAGACTTCGTGAATTTAAAGGAGTGTCAATCATTCGATTATGCTTGTGGTAGGTTTGTTCGACACCTATTTACCTTTTTTTCTTTCTTTTTTACTTAGGCTCTCAACTTAACATATCGTGTATCTTATTGATAGGCCAAGATATTCAACACCCGTTGTCCCATTTTTTACTACGACATTAGCTCGTATATTCAGAAAAGAGCTTACGAAGATGGTTTGATTGCCAAATAGAGCCAGAAGAGTGACAATTTGGCGATTGGTTCAAATCATCAACCATTTAGCTTAAGTCATTATAAGTTATCTACCATTCATTACTTTAGGTTTCATCTATGATTAGAAATTAACTCAGTGTAGATCTTTTAGAGTTTGACACTCGTTATTTTGTATTATTAGTTAGATATTTAGTTTTGTTGAACATTCATAGTGAATATGATTGGATTATGGTTTGTTTGTAGCTGAATATTTTATAAATATTGCAATAATATTTTGGTTTTTGTATGTTGAGCTTGATTTTGGTTATTAATGCTAGTGGGTGATTGTTATTTTCTATTTGGTGATTTTGGAAATAGGCATTATAAAATGCTGTAAGATATTCAACTAGACCTGTTTGACAGTGTTATAAGACCGGTTTGAAAGGTCTAAAAGACAATTGAAACATGCGCTAATAAGCTTGTAACAGGTCTAGTTAATTAATATAAAGACCGGTTTGGAAAACCGGTCTAGCATAAACTTTTTAGCAAGTAGACCTGTGATATATAGACGTGTTAAGAAACAGGTCTTAAAAGCCTTTTTAACCGGGTCTATATATTACTTTCTGTAGTAGTGTCATTCCCAAAGACTGGCTATAAAAGTTATGACGTTGAACGTCATGGTAGACTTCTACGGCTAACCTAAGAATTCATTTGAGCAATACTTTTCTCCTATAGAACAAACTTGCTAATTTTTCTTTTACTGAAACGTTTAACTATATATATCATATCCATGTTCAAGATTTGATTGCATTTGAGTTCTCTTGTGCATGTTCACGTGAATATTTGGACTTTGGTGGAATTAGAGAACTCTTAGTCCATTTCATTTTACTAACATAGTAGAAATCGATCATAAATACTTAATTGAAAACCGTAACAAAAATAAGTTGTGACTTTTATAAGATTCCTGCTAGCTTCTTCCAAAATGGAAGTGTCTCTTGAATTTGCTAACTAGGGACATTTTGAACTACTTTTTTCAATTCACAACTTTGTGAGAAATAGGAGTCCTATCATAAGAATCGTCCTTTCATCTGTAATTATGAGATGTGGTTTGGCATTGACCTACACTCTAGATGTTTGTTTTGCGGCGAAGACAAAGAAATGAAATTTCATCTCTTCGCTAAGCATCCAATCTCAATGCATGTTTCGAAAAAAGCTTTATTCTTTGGTGAAACCAAGGTGAAGTAAAACGGACCCTACAAACCGGACTAACCATTAGGTTCAAGCCGTCCGGTTTGAGCGGGTGGTGAGGTAAAAAATCCGTCGGGTTGGTGAGATGACCAAGAGGTGCCGTTCCTCGTCACCCCGAGCTAGAATTTTAGTACAACGATCGAATACTCGTCAAAGGGAGACTCGATTCAAAGGTGGTTCCTAAGTCTTATGATTCTTGGACCCGAGGGTTTGAACCCGTCGGGTGGGCGATTCCCCGAAAGTACACCCTCTTGTATGAAGAAGGCATTATACGCCACAATGTCCAATAATTACTTGGTGTTTTCTATGAGAGAAAGAGATAGAATATGTGTGGAGATAGTGTGTGTTTGGAGAGAAAACCTCTTCCCTATTTATAGAACTCACATTGGTTTAATATCCGTTAGTCATTACCCTTTTGGGCTTTGGCATGGTCCATGAGTTGAATGGAAACTCATCAGCCAACGTAAAGGATGAAGGCCCTTCGGCCAGATAGACATGGGATGAAGGCCCTTCGGCCAGACATGGGACGAAGGCCTTCGGCCAGACATGGGAGGCCCTTCGGCCAGACATGGGACGAGGCCCTTCGGCCGACATGGATGAAGACCCTTCGGCCAGATATGGGACGAAGGCCCTTCGGCCAGATATGGGACGAAGGCCCTTCGGCCTGATTGGGGAGACTATTGGTGACCCTATCCACCATCTCCCCCCTAGTCTAGTGATGTTGGTGTAGACATACTAAAACTAGATTTAAGGTCCTTATTGACCTTCACCATGATGAAAGGTAGGTAGTTCGTCATGTGCTTAAAAAATAGCTTTTTGTCATAAGAAACTTATTCTTGAACATGAAGCTAATCAATAGGATACTTGATCCATCAATCTTACAATTTATGTATTAAATTGAACTAATTCTTAGGTGCTCGTCCTTGGTTATTCTTTAGGGGAATGAGTTTTTAAAATATTGAACCCATTTGGTTCTTTTCACAATTTGTATTATGTTACGAAGCGTCCTTCGTTGAGGGGATGCATTGATCCTTCAATACTAGGATATTCTCTAGTACGGAGTCAATTGGTAGGTTGCTCAACCTGTCAATGTTAGGATATACGTTCAGACTAACATGGAGCTATTTGTTTAGGGCGCTCACCCTTCCGTCATTCCTCATAGAAAAACTTGTTTTCAAGGAATGGAACCTATTATTAGGCGGTTCAGCCGATAAACTCGAGGAGACTTAGCTCCATGTGTTTCATGATTTTTATGTAATCGACGTTATCCGTACAGGAGATTTAGCTCCATGTTTTGCATGTTATAACCGTGACTCTTCTTCCAGACATGGGACGAAAGACCCTTCGGCCAGATATGGGACGAAGGCCCTTCGGCCAGATATGGGACGAAGGCCCTTCGGCCAGACATGGACGAAGGCCCTTCGGCCAGACATGGGATGAAGACCCTTCGGCCAGATATGGGACGAAGGGCCTTCGTCCCAATCTGGCCGAAGGGCCTTCGTCCCAATCTGGCCGAAGGGCCTTCGTCCCATATCTGGCCGAAGGGTCTTCATCCCATGTCTGGCCGAAGGGCCTTCGTCCCATGTCTGGCCGAAGGGCCTTCGTCCCATATCTGGCCGAAGGGCCTTCGTCCCATATCTGGCCGAAGGGTCTTTCGTCCCATGTCTGGAAGAAGGAGTCACGGTTATAAAAGCATGCAAAACATGGAGCTAAATCTCCTGTACGGATAACGTCGATTACATAAAAATCATGAAACACATGGAGCTAAGTCTCCCTCGAGTTTATCGGCTGAACCGCCTAATAATAGGTTCCATTCCTTGAAAACAAGTTTTTCTATGAGGAATGACGGAAGGGTGAGCGCCCTAAACAAATAGCTCCATGTTAGTCTGAACGTATATCCTAACATTGACAGGTTGAGCAACCTACCAATTGACTCCGTACTAGTCTGAGAATATCCTAGTATTGAAGGATCATGCATCCCCTCAACGAAGGACGCTTCGTAACATAATACAAATTGTTGAAAAGAACCAAATGGGTTCAAATATTTTAAAACTCATTTCCCCTAAAGAATAACCAAAGGACGAGCAACCTAAGAATTAGTTCAATTTAATACATAAATTGTAAGATTGATGGATCAAGTATCCTATTGATTAGCTTCATGTTCAAGAAAGAAGTTTCTTATGACAAAAAGCTATTTTTTAAGCACATGACGAACTACAACCTTTCATCATGGTGAAGGTCAATAAGGACTTAAATCTAGTTTAGTATGTCTACACCAACATCACTAGACTAGGGGGGGAGATGTTGGAGTAGGGTCACCAATAGTCTCCCCAATCAGGCCGAAGGGCCTTCGTCCCATATCTGGCCGAAGGGCCTTCGTCCCATATCTGGCCGAAGGGTCTTCATCCCATGTCTGGCCGAAGGGCCTTCGTCCCATGTCTGGCCGAAGGGCCTTCGTCCCATATCTGGCCGAAGGGCCTTCGTCCCATATCTGGCCGAAGGGCCTTCATCCCATGTCTATCTGGCCGAAGGGCCTTCATCCTTTACGTGGCTGATGAGTTTCCATTCAACTCATGGACCATGCCAAAGCCCAAAGGGTAATGACTAACGGATATTAACCAATGTGAGTTCTATAAATAGGGAAGAGGTTTTCTCTTCCAAACACACACTATCTCCACACATATTCTATCTCTTTCTCTCATAGAAAACACCAAGTAATTATTGGACATTGTGGCGTATAATGCCTTCTTCATACAAGAGGGTGTTACTTTCGGGGAATCGCCACCCGACGGGTTCAAACCCTCGGGTCCAAGAATCATAAGACTTGGAACCACCTTTGAATCGAGTCTCCCTTTGACGAGTATTCGATCGTTGTACTAAAATTCTAGCTCGGGGTGACGAGGAACGGCACCTCTTGGTCATCTACACCAACCCGACGGATTTTTACCTCAACACCGTCAAACCGTCAAACCGGACGGCTTGAACCTAAATGGTTAGTCCGGTTTGTAGGGTCCGTTTTACTTCACCTTGGTTTCACCAAAGAATAAAGCTTTTTCGAAACATGCATTGAGATTGGATGCTTAGCGAAGAGATGAAATTTCATTTCTTTGTCTTCGCCGCAAAACAAACATCTAGAGTGTAGGTCAATGCCAAACCACATCTCATAATTACAGATGAAAGGACGATTCTTATGATAGGATCCTATTTCTCACAAAAGTTGTGAATTGAAAAAAAGTATGTTCAAAATGTCCCTAGTTAGCAAATTCAAGAGACACTTCCATTTTGGAGAAGCTAGCAGGAATCTTATAAATAGTCACAACTTATTTTTGTTACGGTTTCAATTAAGTATTTATGATCGATTTCTACTATGTTAGTAAAATGAAATGGACTAAGAGTTCTCTAATTCCACCAAAGTCCAAATATCACGTGAACATGCACAAGAGAACTCAAATGCAATCAAACGAACTCTTGAACATGGATATGATATATATAGTTAAACGTTTCAGTAAAAGAAAAATTAGCAAGTTTGTTCTATAGGAGAAAAGTATTGCTCAAATGAAATTCTTAGGTTAGCCGTAGAAGTCTACCATGACGTTCAACGTCATAACTTTTATAGCCACGTCTTTGGGAATGACACTACTACAGAAAGTAATATATAGACCGGTTAAAAAGGCTTTTAAGACCTGTTTCTTAACACGTCTATATATCACAGGTCTACTTGCTAAAAAGTTATGTAGACCGGTTTTCAAACCGGTCTTTATATAATTAACTAGACCTGTTACAAGCTTATTAGCGCATGTTTCAATTGTCTTTTAGACCTTCAAACCGGTCTTTATAACACTTGTCAAACAGGTCTAGTTGAATATCTTACAGCATTTTATAATGCCTATTCCAAAATCACAAATAGAAAATAACAAATCACACACTAGCATTAATAACCAAAATCAAAGCTCAACATACAAAAACCAAAATATATTATTGCAATATTTATAAAAATATTCAGCTACAAACAAACCATAATCCAATCATATTCACTATAAATGTTCAACAAAACTAAATATCTAACTAATAATACAAAATAACGAGTGTCAAACTCTAAAAGGTCTACACTGAGTTAATTTCTAATCATAGATGAAACCTAAAGTAATGAATGGTAGATAACTTATGTATAACTGACTTAAGCTAAATGGTTGATGATTTTGAACCAATCGCCAAATTGTCACTCTTCTGGCTCTATTTGGCAATCAAACCATCTTCGTAAGCTCTTTTCTGAATATACGAGCTAATGTCGTAGTAAAAAATGGGACAACGGGTGTTGAATATCTTGGCCTATCAATAAGATACACGATATGTTAAGTTGAGAGCCTAAGTAAAAAAGAAAAGAAAAAAAAGGTAAATAGGTGTCGAACAAACCTACCCACAAGCATAATCGAATGATTGACACTCCTTTAAATTCACGAAGTCTACACATACAGTAAATACATTCAGAAGTAAGAAGTAGTATAAACGTTCAAATATTTACACATCATATAAATATATTCATTAAAAATCTAGTTATGAACATTGAACATACCTTGTTTATTGGTTTTTCCAACTAGCCAAATAATTCCATCAGCTGTACTTTCTTCTTATATGGGTATATCAATAATTTGATCAAATATGTATGTCAACAACTTGAAACGGGAACCACGTCTACACATAAAAACAACGAAAAGGATATTGATCAAGCTATAAAGATATTGAAGCTATTGAAGCAATCAACCTTAAAACAAAAAACAAAATAACAAATAAAGATATTTTCAAAGGATACTGACATATCACCCATACTCTTATTATGATAACAAAACCATATTATCACAAGAAAATAAAGATAATACTTAAATCCTTGATTTCAATTGGAAAACGAGAAATGATCATTTCAGAATTATGCTACAAACATATAAAATAGGGTAATATTTGTCATGTTTGGATGTTTTAACTATTGGGATATACATAAAACTAGCTAAATTAAGTGCAAAATATATCACAAACAGAATTTATTATCTTCTTGGTCAGCGAATTAAACAAACTTTCAGATGTGTAGGTCAGTCGTAACTCTGTCGTCTTGTTTTTTGAAGTCATTGCTTTTAAAGTGAAGAGTTCATTAGCTTGGTATAGGGGTGAGAAAAAGTAACATGGTACCGGTACCAGATGAGGAAATGGGTGAACAAATGTACCATGGTACCAGTGCCGAACAAGAACTGTACCGGTACCATGCCGCTTTTTACGCTACGTTATTCGGTACCAATATTTCTTACAAAAACAAACTGGGACCAATGGGTACGGAACCAGTATCACACTCACCCCTAACTTGGTAAAAACCTTATTATTTGTAGGTTGTTCCCAATAAATGTACGAATAACTACAACAAAATGCAAAAGCACATGTATAAAGGCATGTACAGAAAAGCAATTCACATAACATAAAGACCTCGTGAGATATAACTAAAGAACTTGAATTAGAAAATGACAATAGAAATACAAAACATATAAGCAGAATAAAGAAAGTTTGTTTATCAAAAGTCCTCTCATAAGGAGCAAACAGAAACGAAAATAGTTCCGCTACAAAAATCGAAAAAGGGATGATAGTCTTTCCCTGTTTGTTTTTTATTAAAACCTAAAGAGAAAAAAATCATCTAAAAAGAACATAAGAAAAAAATTAACCAGGTAAGAGAATCATACCAGTGTAACATTAACATTGCTATAATGAAGAGCAATTAAGGATGGTGACTACGCTTCTCTTAACATCTTTTGTTATTAATTGAAATTTGTTGGTTTTCCATTTCAATGCCCCTTTTTCATATTCTACTACAATGTGATTAAATTAGGGCTCTAATAATTTGGGGAATGGAGGGAATGTGAAAATGTAGCGCCAACTCTTATAATTTTAAAATATTGACACATTAAGACCTATTCATTTATAATAATTCGTTTTCATTTTCTTTTAGACCGGTTGACATTAAGACCGGTTCCCAAATGCTATTATCTAGACCCGTTAACTCATTAAGACCGGTTATATATTTTTGTTTTTGGCGGAACATGCTATAAAGACCTGTTTCTTTCAAAACCGGTCTAATTGTTGGGTCTAGAAGACAATAAATGTAGTAGTGTGATTAACTGAATATAATTCCTACTAGATTGAAACTATGCTTTTGCATTAGTAGTTCATTATCTTGTTAAAAAAAGATATGAACCCGATTTTAACATCCACAAGTTCCGCACAACTATTCAACTTAGAAAATTAAATGTTCATATATTCCTAAGGTATCTATCATATACATTCAATTTTCAAAGACTCTATTGTATTTATCAAACTTATACATACATTTATTGAATCTATCAGTTTACCTTTGAACCAGGTGACCCCCAATTTTATTTTTTTAATATCTTTTTAAACAACAGGTCATATGCCATGTCATGAATTGACCCACAATTTTTTTTTGGGACAATTATATATATATATATATATCCATTTAAATTTTGATAATTACATATTTATCCACTTAAACTTTAAAATAACGAATATACCCATTTTAATATTGGAAATCACATATTTGTCCACTTTTTTTAATATTAATTTAAAACAATTTATTATATGGCCAATATACCCTTAAAAATGGGACAATTACATATATATATCCATTTAAATTTTGATAATTACATATTTACCCACTTAAACTTTAAAATAACGAATATACCCATTTTTATATTGGAAATCACATATTTGTCCACTTTTTTAATATTAATTTAAAACAATTTATTATATGGCCAATATACCCTTAAAAAATACCCACATGCAACTAATAATATATATTTGTAATTTTAAAATACTAAAAAAAATATAATCATCCAAAACAATAAAAAAGATACATTAAGTTTCAAAAAATGATAACATAAGAGTTTTATGTGCTACTATTTGAAGTCAAAAATGCAATCAAGATCCAACAGTTGGATATCCATATAGATGTGATAACCTTCATCATATTAACACAAACATGTATATCTAATCCTTTCGAATAAAATAAAAAACCACCGCATCCAATTTTACATGACATCGATAAAACGAATTTCACAATTCTAAAAGTAAATATGACTTCACATAAATAATGGGATATCAACGAAATTAATATGACAAAAAGTTAGTATACTCTTATTGAGAAGAGTGAATAATTGAGATTTTTTCTTGGCTTCGGATCTTAGTAGGAGATGTACAAATAAGGGTATATGTGTCGAAGATCTAATAATTTTTGAAATTGGGGATAGTTGTTATTTTAAATTTTGAATAGATAAATATGTAATTATCAAAGTTTAAGTGGGGATATATGTAATTCTCCCTTAAAAAAATGGACAAATATGTGATTTCCAATATTAAAATGGATATATTCGTTATTTTAAAGTTTAAGTGGGTAAATATGTAATTATCAAAGTTTAAATATATATATATATATATATATATATATGCAATTATTCCATTTTTTTTTCGTAGACTCAATTAATTTCATATTAACCATCTCTTCTCCAACTTTTTAAGTTTTGTTTTCATTATCACTAAAAAAAATCCTAAATCCTTTTGTTTCACTTTCAGATCCAGAATTCCCCAATTTTAGTTTCCAATCTACTGTCAAATAATGGAGTTCATTTTGAAAGGATCGCGGTGAACATGATTTCGACATTAGCAAGTGAGATAGAGGAGGACGCCGGTGTTTTATTACCAACCGTAACTATATGCCGCTTAGATGAGGACAGTGAGCAAGATGTAACGGTAATCGAAAACGTCGACGAATTTTTGTCCGATTCGGTTGTTTTCGTGCGTATGAGTTTGTAACCAGTAATCGAACTCGAAATATAATATTGCGAAATCAAATTGATGCCTAGTTTCTTTCCCATTTTCAGCCATTATTGAACTTGGAATCAAATTGAAGGTAAAGATCGGGTGTTTTTGAGTGAATCCGTAGCATATTAAAATAGGTTTTGTAGTTATGGATTTGAAGAAAGATTGAGATATGTAAACTAGTAAATAGAATATTTATATACTATTTTAATGTGAGTGAGTTGGAAAATAAAATAAAAAAATCGAAATAGCATGTGGAAAAACCGGATCCAAATCTTTAATATATAATAAAAGAGGGGTCTTAAATGCCACATGGCGAAGTAAGGTCCCTTGGATGGATTACCTTCTTTGATTTCAGCTGTTAGATCAGATTGATGATATCATCAAAGACTATTCTATTTTACACCCTCTTACAATACATAATTAAATTTTTCTTTCATTTACATCTCCACTGAAATAAAAAAAAAACTAAGTTTAATTTATTTATAATTCGCTCAATTTAGATTGTGATTTACCATATTTTTATTCTCAAAACTCCTCATAAAAATATCAAAACATGTATATAAACGTAAACGTATATATATTATTTTAACTATAAGCAACATAGGTATAAACGTAAACATATATATGTTATTATACGTATGACATTGTCTTCTCATAATAACTTAAAATCTACATAAACAAAAGTTTACGAGTCAAACTTTATCTTTGTCCGCGCTATCGCGGGACAATAATCTAGTTAGAAAAAAAACAAGTTTCAAGTCAGATTATATGTACAATAGATACATATAAAAGATTAATACATACAATAGACAGTTTACAAATTAAATGTATACAATAGGTTTCGGTATAAAGTTTAATTCATTTTGAAACTATTAACCCTATATTCCTATCTTAGATTTCTTGATTTTTCTTTTTAAGGGTATAAGAGGGGTCAAAGTTTTCATATCCTTGGTCAAATCCCTATAATCAAATAGCATACCCAAAAAAATTTTAAACACGAACACATAGATCGGTGAAATTGAAGGCAAGTAATCAACGAAAATGGATCAAGGACACCTTAGACGTGATAATCAGGTAGAATTTTACACTTTTTTTAAGTTTTTTTTTTGTTAATTAGCCGAAATATTGTGACGGTATTAGGTTTGAATCAATTAGTGTTAATTTGTTAGTTATAAATGCTATTTAGTATAAACCGAATGCTATAGAGTGGGTTAACTGTTAGGTTTAGTTTTTGTTAGGTCTGAAAATGCAAAAACTCCAAATCGACAGGTTCGCATAATTTGGGTTGCTTATATCCTAATTGATTCCGTTAGGTCTCAATAAGATCTCAAAAACTAGCTAATCAATTACAAATAAGTATTTAGACGTTAATTGTTACAAATCGATTAACACTTAGTTTCTTAGTTTATTATAGCGGAATTATAATAACGAAGTAACGAGAATAACACACAGTTATATTGATCAGAAAAGTTCAACTGATTACAAGTTTCAACCTCACTATTTATACACAATAATAGTGAGCTTGATAAGTGTGACAATCCGTCTTTTCGAGGTATATTTTATTTACCGATTATTACTCTTTTTATTCGCAATGATTTGGACCCTTATATTTCGCTTTGTTTTACTCACGTTTATTGCATTTGAGTCGGGTTTATGTGTTTTATTACTTTGTCTCTCGAGACGGAAGCTTTAGAACCACCTAAGTGCCTAATATCTAGTATTCTCACGTTATTAAAGTATTGCGTTTACGCCATAATCGTCGGTTAAGAAAATCATTATTTCGAAATTTCATTACAAAGTTAGTCCTCTAACTTAATATGTTACAAAGTTAGTCCTTTAACGGAGAACTAACGGAATCTGTTACAAATCTGGTCCTTTAACGAAAAGATAACGGAATGGACCAAAGAGGCCCCCGGTGCGCAGCACCTAGGGCCATGGTGCGCAGCACCTAGGCCAAAAATGGCTAAACTCCATTTCGACTTTTGAGGTCAAAACTTTGAGATTCCAAACCTTTTTGACTCGTGATTTCTGCTGCAAGTTTCCCATTTGGGGTGTATTTGATCCAATTGTAGATCTCAATGTGTGTTAAGACCTAATCTCTTTCCAAGACCAAAACTTCTACATCAAACACAACACCACTTTTGTCACACATTTCCTTTCATACTTGTCACATTTTCTCTCAACTTTCCAGAGAAATGAGCATCTATTCACAAGTATTTTGAAAGGAAATCCAAGCTAAGAAGGTTACCAACTTACCACTCAAGAGTTCCATAACAAATTCATCCATTTCGGTAAGTGTTTTCTTAAGAGTTTTCTTCATTTCTTTCTCTTTTCTTCCATTAAACTTAGAGTTTCTAACTCATAATCATTTTCCTTTGTTCTACCAAGTTTGCTTCCGGTGGTTTTCCATAAAAATGAAGAGTTTCGGTATTTTACTTTGAAGAAAAAGGACATATTAGTTTGGTAAGTAAAACTCTCCAAATCTTTCCTCTTTGCTTCTCTATTACGAAACCCCTAACAATCTTCTTGTTATGTATGAATGGAGGTTTATTGTTCTCATCTTCCCTACAAATACTTTTGGAGTCTTGCTACTTTTCGATGAATAACTCCACCTAGAGTTTTGGTAAGTAAATTTCCCCGAAATTCCTCCATTTCTTTCTTGTTGAGACTTTTGCTAATTGATGGACATTTTTGTGTTTTGGAGTTGATTACCTCCTCACCACCATCATCAACAAGTCTCTCTCCGAAATCCTTGCAAGTATCAACCATCTACACGTCTTGCGGGTGAAACCGGTAAAATATTCACAACCTCTAAACTACTTCTTTTCATTATCTTTATTTCGGTTTTAAGCCTTAAAAACGGTTAGGTTAACATATTAGACCAACACCTTTCGTTCTCGGAACTTTGGACTTAATACGAGTAAAATATGTTAAGATATGTTATTTACCGAAATTAACGTATTTATGTTATTACTATGTAAAAACTACACATTTAAACATATATGACACTTGGTAAATGTTAAATGAACCTAAACTAACATTTGATCAGTTTACACTTTCACCTTAAAACGTCAAACGAAGCAATTTTCGACAAAAACGTAAAAATTCGTTTTCGGGAAACACCTCGGTGCGCAACACCGAGGGTCTGGTCTCCAAAATCTTGTTTTCTTGTTACTTTCCGACTTAGACTCGTAACGTGTTTTGACTTTAAACTTATATCAGTAACCTATTATGTATGAAAGTATCATATAAGTCAAATTAACGTCTTTGGACTCAAAGACAATATCGCAATCTTAAACTTCATCAAGAATATTTAAACAAACGTTTATTTTTACTTTTACGGAAAATTGTTAAAACCGTCATAAATCATTTTCACTCTATTATTCTGAAAATAAAAGTATTTTTACTCATAAATGGTCAAAGTTATATTTCAATCTAAAATCATCAATTTTGACTTTTCTACAAACGTTGACCTTGACTTTTCTCAAATAGTTGACTTTTGACTAATCTAAATCAATATCTTTAATTTTGACTTTTCCTTCCAATTGTTGACTTTGACTTTAACCAAGTCAACATCTTTGACTTTCACCAAGTCAACATATTCGACGTTGACTTTGGTTGACTTCAATAAACTTTGGTAACGGTATTCCTTTCAATCGACGTTCCTGTTAGTCAAGTTCGGCTCGGAATGTTATTCCTTTCTAATAGTCATTATGACGTAAAACTTATCGATATTTTCCTATCGTCTCTATCGGCACGGAACATCGTCACCTTGAACCGTCATCACGACTCGACTTTGGAAATCGTTGGAATACTTTATTAAATCTTAAACTTTAGACTTAACCGACAAGGCTAAACCGAACTATGTTATTGAGATACTTAGACTTTGTTATTGATTTAGGGCACTTAGGCGGCGGATTATTAGCTTCTTATTGATTATTACCCGATCTCTTGCCGAGCTTATTTTGTGAGTTATTCGTAGCCCCTTTTCTCTTATTATTTTGGGCTGGAAAGCGTTTTTGAACTATTATATGATGTATATCTTGTATGCCTAGTGTATTAGTATCACCTTAGATTAGGATGCTTCTTAGGCTTTTGGTAAGCCCCCCTCATACACTTGTTAGCTATTTGCCCACGGTTGCATATATATAGATCTATATGGGTTTGACCAACCCTCATTACTCGAGAGGATGTCCCTACGAGTGAATGTTATGGCCGTATGATTGTTTGTTGCCTTTGGTATTGCATCGCCTTAGGTTAGGGGATTTGTGGTCAGGTTCAGTGTATATTAATCTTTGGTATCTATACTCACGCTAGGGTTATACATCAAGATATGCTTTGAAACTTAAATTGGTTTATTAAATCTTTTATTGGGTCAAATCTTATTTACTTATTGCGAATAATTCACCAACATTGTGTTGATGTCGTTTTTAACGCTTTTTCAGGAGTTTGAGGATTTTAGTTGATCATGCCTTGCACATTTTGGGATCATATATTACTTGTATTTGGAATTCGTTTTGCTTGATGTAATTCCTTTATGATCCGAGTATTCGACATTTGTATTGTATTTGTACTTGACTTTGGTTTCACATTCGGTTATGTATTGTATTTTAATACCTTGAGGCATGATTAATATATTTTGATGTTTTGTTTACGGTTGTATGTTGTAATCCTTGACTCTTGATATCATTAACTGGAACACTCCGCGTTCCGCTTTTAGCGGGGTGTGACAGAAATTGGTATCAGAGCCAATGGTTATAGCGAACCAAGTGGCTTTATGAAGGAAATCACTTGGACTATGACCGGAGGCTTTACAATCGATTTTTCTCTGATTTACTACGTGTGCTTTAATTGCCTTACGTGCTTAATTGTTTCTCGTTTTGCTTTTGCTATCTAACTCTATTTTATCGCCTATCTTACTTAACACGTTTATACTTTTAGGACGATGCCGCCTAAGAGGACTACCGGTACGAGGAAGTCAACGAGACGCGTACAACCGACCGCGAAGGCTAGAGGTCCTACCCCAGTTGCGAGGACTAGCGGTCCTACTCCAGTCACGAGGACTGATGATTCGGGTCCAGAGACTACACCAGACTTGGCTCAGCTTGTAGCCCAGCAGATAGCAGCGATGTTGCCGACTATTGTTGCTCGGATTAGGGAGAGTACGGTGCATAGCAGCGACGGTACTGGTACCGGTGGATCAGATCAGGGTGGTCCCTAGCCTATTGTGGTTGGTGGAGGTCCCGAGACTACGGGTACTGGATCGGGTGGTTGTGGACACGGTGGTCCTGAGATTGTGGTTACTGGATCTGGTGGACCCGAGTCGGGTATGCATGTGGGAGGTTCTGGTTCTGGTAGAGCGGACGACTCTACTCGACGCACCATTATTATTGATGACACTCCACGGAGGGGATGTTCACTGAAGACCTTCATGGGATGCAAGGTCCCCGAGTTCAGAGGTACAGAGGGTGCTATAGGGACACTTCAGTGGATGGAGAAGTTAGAGTCCATTTTCAGTACAGTTGGTTGCGCAGAGGAGGACAAAGTCCGTTATGCTACGTTTGTTCTACAGGGTACAGCATTGACTTGGTGGAATTCCATAGTGAGCGTTCGAGGTCGGGTGGAGACTGATATGATGACTTGGGAACAGCTGAAGGAGTGGATCCTTATTGAGTATGTGCCCGAGGCGGAGCTCGAGAGGCTAGAAGAGGAGCTGTGGAAACTAGAGATGGTTGGGTCAAACATTATGGGGTACACTACACGGTTTTATACATTGTCGCAGTTAGTTCCACATTTGGTTCGTCCGGAACCTAAGAGGATCAGTCGTTACATCCGTGGATTAGCCAAGGAGATTCGGGATAATGTTATGTCATCGAAGCCATGCACATTCCAGAGCGCAGTGGAGCTCGCGACCACGTTGACTCATAACGCGGTCCGCGATGGTAGATTACCACCCATGGTACCTAGGCAACACTCCGGAGGGAAACGGAGTGGTGGATTCCGTCATAGTGATGCGAGGAAGAGGAGTAGGAGGCAGGATACACCTCAGGTAGGGCAGTCTTATGCTGTGGTGACCCCGGATACTCAGAGCAAGTATCCGAAGTGTGGACGGTGCGGAAACCATCATTCTCGGGAGGTGAAGTGTTGGGAGTGCAAGAAATGCAAGAAGTTGGGACACACTGATAGGTATTGTCGTGCCCAGAGGGGCAAGTGTTTTGAGTGTGGGTCTACTGAGCATCATCGGGACAGGTGTCCCAAGCTAGCTTCGGTCGGTACTGGTACTACTTCTGGTTCTGGATCTCGTGGTAGAGCTTTTGTTATGGGCGCACATGAGGCACAGCAGGATCCTAGTGTTGTCACGGGTACTTTTCTTATATGTGATCAGCCTGCTTTTATTTTATTTGACTCTGGTGCCGATAGGAGCTTTATATCTACTGAGTTTAGGACCATGATTACTTGTACTTCTAGACCATTAGTGTCTACTTATGAGATAGAGCTAGCCGATGGTAAGCATTTACGTGCCTCAGAGATACTTAGTGCTTGTAGGATTAGCTTTGAGGATCATACTTTTCCTATTGACTTAATTCCTATCACACTGGGTAGTTTCGATGTTATTATTGGGATGGATTGGTTGGCGACACACCGTGCAGAGATCGTATGTTTCGAGAAGATGATTCGCATTCCGTTGCCAGTTGGTGGTCCGTTGTTAGTTCAGGGGAACAAGGTGGGGAAGCGCCTTAAGATTGTTTCGTGTATGAAGGTGCGGGAGTACATCAAACGGGATTGCACACTCTTTCTTGCACACCTGGTGAAGAAAGACTCCGCGGAGAAGATGGAGGAGAAGCCGGTGGTTCGTGATTTTCCCGATGTATTTCCGGAGGACTTACCTGGGTTACTCCCTAGTAGACAGGTAGAGTTCCGTATAGACTTGGTTCCTGGAGCAGCGCCGGTGGCGAAGGCTCCTTATCGGTTAGCACCTTCGGAGATGTTAGAGTTATCAAAGCAGATTCAGGAGTTGGTGGATAAAGGCTTTGTTAGACCGAGTTTGTCTCCTTGGGGCGCGCCGGTACTCTTCGTGAAGAAGAAAGATGGATCTATGAGATTGTGTATCGACTACAGGGAGTTGAATAAGCTGACGGTGAAGAATCGATATCCCTTACCACGTATTGATGACTTGTTCGATCAGCTTCAGGGTTCTTGCTTCTTTTCGAAGATTGATTTACGATCCGGATATCATCAGTTGAGAGTGCAGGAGGAGGACATTCCGAAGACCGCCTTCAGAACACGGTACGGCCACTTCGAGTTTTTGGTTATGCCTTTCGGTCTCACGAATGCGCCTGCAGCTTTCATGGACATGATGAACCGTATATGTCGTCCATACCTCGACAAGTTCGTGATCGTTGTTCATCGACGACATTCTGATATATTCTCGTAGCCGGGAAGAGCACGAGGAGCATTTGAGATTAGTGTTGGAGTTGCTTAGACAGGAGAAACTTTACGCTAAGTTCTCTAAGTGCGAGTTTTGGTTATCTGCGGTTCAGTTTCTTGGCCACGTGGTCAGCGGTGAGGGCATTCACGTTGATCCTGCCAAGATTGAAGCCGTTAGAGATTGGGTCGCTCCGAAGACACCCACTGAGATCCGGTCATTCTTGGGTTTGGCAGGCTACTATCGTCGCTTCATCGAGAATTTCTCGAAGATAGCCTCGCCTATGACTAAATTGACCAAGAAAAGTGAGGAGTTTGTTTGGGGTGAAGATCAGGAGGAAGCTTTTCAGTTGTTGAAGAAACGGTTGTGTAATGCTCCTATATTGAGTCTTCCCGAGGGTACCGAGAATTTTGTAGTATATTGCGACGCTTCGCATAAGGGACTCGGTTGTGTACTGATGCAGAATGGGAAAGTGATTGCCTATGCTTCTCGTCAGTTGAAGATTCATGAGCAGAATTACACGACACACGATCTGGAGTTGGGCGCAGTAGTTTTTGCTTTGAAGATCTGGCGCCACTATCTTTATGGTACTAAGTGTACCGTATTCACCGATCATAAGTCGTTACAACACATCTTTGATCAAAAGATGTTGAATATGAGGCAACGTCGATGGGTTGAGTTGCTCAACGATTATGATTGTGAGATTCGCTACCATCCCGGTAAGGCGAATGTTGTAGCCGATGCGTTGAGTCGCAAGGAGTCGGTTAAGCCGGTGAGGATTCGTGCTATGATGGTTTCTATTCAGTCGAGCTTGAAGGCTCTTATTATTCAGGCTCAGCGGGAGGCTCTCACCGAGGATCGCCTTAAGGATGAGGGTTTATTCAGTTTGGCACGACAGTTGGAACCGAAGGACGACGGGGTGATGTACTTCATGGATCGTATTTGGATTCCCGTTAGTCTTAGACAGTTGATTTTGGATGAGGGTCATAAGTCGAATTATTCCGTTCATCCTGGAGCGGATAAGATGTACCATGACCTGAAGGAGTTCTATTGGTGGCCTGGCATTAAGCGGGCGATTGCCGAGTATGTGGGCAAGTGTTTGACGTGTTCGAAGGTCAAGGCTCAGAACCAAAAGCCTTACGGCCTTCTCCAGCAGCCTTAGATTCCACAGTGGAAGTGGGAAAGGATCACGGTGGATTTTGTTACGAAACTTCCTAGATCTACAGGAGGTTATGATACTATCTGGGTGATTGTCGATCGGCTGACTAAGTCAGCGCACTTTCTTCCTATTCGTGAAGATTACCGAGTAGAGAAGTTATCTAGATTGTACATCGACGAGATTGTGGCCAAGCATGGCATTCCAGTATCAGTTATTTCAGACCGTGACGCACGATTCACTTCGAGGTTTTGGCAGTCTCTACAGCGATCTTTGGGTACCCGATTGGATATGAGTACGGCTTATCATCCTCAGACTGATGGTCAGAGTGAGCGTACTATTCAGACATTGGAGGATATGCTTCGGGCGTGTGTGTTAGATTTTGGTGGGAGTTGGGATCGACATTTACCATTGGTCGAGTTCTCGTATAATAATAGTTACCACTCCAGCATCAATTGTGCACCATTTGAGGCTCTTTACGGTAGGAAGTGTAGATCTCCGATATGTTGGGCAGAGATAGGAGATAGCCAGATTACGGGTCCCGAGTTGATTCAGGAGACGACAGATAAGATCTTCAGGATCAAGGATCGTTTGATAGCCGCCCGAGACCGTCAGAAGAAATACGCGGATTTGCGTAGGAGACCTTTGGAGTTCCAAGTTGGGGATATGGTGTTGTTGAAAGTTTCTCCGTGGAAGGGTGTGTTTCGATTTGAGAAAAGCAGCAAGCTTAGTCCACGTTTTACGGGTCCCTTCAAGATTTTGTCCCGTGTTGGTCCAGTGGCTTATCGACTTGAGTTGCCACCTGAGTTGTGCGGTGTGCACAACGTATTTCATGTATCGCATCTCAAGAAGTGCCTTGCTGATGAGACCCTTATTGTACCACCGGAGAAACTACGATTGGATGACTCGCTTCATGTGATAGAGGAGCCGGTGGATATTGTTGACCGAGATGTCAAACAGTTACGGCGGAGTCGGACTCCGATAGTGAAGGTTCGATGGAACTCGAAGATTGGAGCTGAGTTTACTTGGGAGCGGGAGGACGAGATGCAGAAGAAGTACCCACATCTTTTTGCTAGCAGCAGTGTTCAGTAGAATTTCGAGGACGAAATTCCTTTTTACTGGGGGATGCTGTGACAATCCGTCTTTTTGAGGTATATTTTATTTACCGATTATTACTCTTTTTATTCGCAATGATTTGGACCCTTGTATTTCGCTTTATTTTACTCACGTTTATTGCATTTGAGTCGGGTTTATGTGTTTTATTACTTTGTCTCTCGAGACGGAAGCTTTAGAACCACCTAAGTGCCTAATATCTAGTATTCTCACGTTATTAAAGTATTGCGTTTACGCCATAATCGTCGGTTAAGAAAATCATTATTTCGAAATTTCATTACAAAGTTAGTCCTCTAACTTAATCTGTTACAAAGTTAGTCCTTTAACGGAGAACTAACGGAATCTGTTACAAATCTGGTCCTTTAACGAAAAGATAACGGAATGGACCAAAGAGGCCCCCGGTGCGCAGCACCTAGGGCCACGGTGCAGCACCTAGGCCAAAAATGGCTAAACTCCATTTCGACTTTTGAGGTCAAAACTTTGAGATTCCAAACCTTTTTGACTCGTGATTTCTGCTGCAAGTTGCCCATTTGGGGTGTATTTGATCCAATTGTAGATCTCAATGTGTGTTAAGACCTAATCTCTTTCCAAGACCAAAACTTCTACATCAAACACAACACCACTTTTGTCACACATTTCCTTTCATACTTGTCACATTTTCTCTCAACTTTCCAGAGAAATGAGCATCTATTCACAAGTATTTTGAAAGGAAATCCAAGCTAAGAAGGTTACCAACTTACCACTCAAGAGTTCCATAACAAATTCATCCATTTCGGTAAGTGTTTTCTTAAGAGTTTTCTTCATTTCTTTCTCTTTTCTTCCATTAAACTTAGAGTTTCTAACTCATAATCATTTTCCTTTGTTCTACCAAGTTTGCTTCCGGTGGTTTTCCATAAAAATGAAGAGTTTTGGTATTTTACTTTGAAGAAAAAGGACATATTAGTTTGGTAAGTAAAACTCTCCAAATCTTTCCTCTTTGCTTCTCTATTTCGAAACCCCTAACAATCTTCTTGTTATGTATGAATGGAGGTTTATTGTTCTCATCTTCCCTACAAATACTTTTGGAGTCTTGCTACTTTTCGGTGAATAACTCCACCTAGAGTTTTGGTAAGTAAATTTCCCCGAAATTCCTCCATTTCTTTCTTGTTGAGACTTTTGCTAATTGATGGACATTTTTGTGTTTTGGAGTTGATTACCTCCTCACCACCATCATCAACAAGTCTCTCTCCGAAATCCTTGCAAGTATCAACCATCTACACGTCTTGCGGGTGAAACCGGTAAAATATTCACAACCTCTAAACTACTTCTTTTCATTATCTTTATTTAGGTTTTAAGCCTTAAAAACGGTTAGGTTAACATATTAGACCAACACCTTTCGTTCTCGGAACTTTGGACTTAATACGAGTAAAATATGTTAAGATATGTTATTTACCGAAATTAATGTATTTATGTTATTACTATGTAAAAACTACACATTTAAACATATATGACACTTGGTAAATGTTAAATGAACCTAAACTAACATTTGATCAGTTTACACTTTCACCTTAAAACGTCAAACGAAGCAGTTTTCGACAAAAACGTAAAAATTCGTTTTGGGGAAACACCTCGGTGCGCAACACCGAGGGTCTGGTCTCCAAAATCTTGTTTTCTTGTTACTTTCCGACTTAGACTCGTAACGTGTTTTGACTTTAAACTTATATCAGTAACCTATTATGTATGAAAGTATCATATAAGTCAAATTAACGTCTTTGGACTCAAAGACAATATCGCAATCTTAAACTTCATCAAGAATATTTAAACAAACGTTTATTTTTACTTTTACGGAAAATTGTTAAAACCGTCATAAATCATTTTCACTCTATTATTCTAAAAATAGAAGTATTTTTACTCTTAAATGGTCAAAGTTATATTTCAATCTAAAATCATCAATTTTGACTTTTCTACAAACGTTGACCTTGACTTTTCTCAAATAGTTGACTTTTGACTAATCTAAATCAATATCTTTAATTTTGACTTTTCCTTCCAATTGTTGACTTTGACTTTAACCAAGTCAACATCTTTGACTTTGACCAAGTCAACATATTCGACGTTGACTTTGGTTGATTTCAATAAACTTTGGTAACGGTATTCCTTTCAATCGACGTTCCTGTTAGTCAAGTTCGGCTCGGAATGTTATTCCTTTCTAATAGTCATTATGACGTAAAACTCATCGATATTTTCCTATCGTCTCTATCGGCGCGGAACATCGTCACCTTGAACCGTCATCACGACTCGACTTTGGAAATCGTTGGAATACTTTATTAAATCTTAAACTTTAGACTTAACCGACAAGGCTAAACCGAACTATGTTATTGAGATACTTAGACTTTGTTATTGATTTAGGGCACTTAGGCGGCGGATGATTAGCTTCTTATTGATTATTACCCGATCTCTTGCCGAGCTTATTTTGTGAGTTATTCGTAGCCCCTTTTCTCTTATTATTTTGGGCTGGAAAGCGTTTTTGAACTATTATATGATGCATATCTTGTATGCCTAGTGTATTAGTATCACCTTAGATTAGGATGCTTCTTAGGCTTTTGGTAAGCCCCCCTCATACACTTGTTAGCTATTTGCCCACGGTTGCATATATATAGATCTATATGGGTTTGACCAACCCTCATTACTCGAGAGGATATCCCTACGAGTGAATGTTATGGCCGTATGATTGTTTGTTGCCTTTGGTATTGCATCGCCTTAGGTTAGGGGATTTGTGGTCAGGTTCAGTGTATATTAATCTTTGGTATCTATACTCACGCTAGGGTTATACATCAAGATATGCTTTGAAACTTAAATTGGTTTATTAAATCTTTTATTGGGTCAAATCTTATTTACTTATTGCGAATAATTCACCAACATTGTGTTGATGTCGTTTTTAACGCTTTTTCAGGAGTTTGAGGATTTTAGTTGATCATGCCGTGCACATTTTGGGATCATATATTACTTGTATTTGGAATTCGTTTTGCTTGATGTAATTCCTTTATGATCCGAGTATTCGACATTTGTATTGTATTTGTACTTGACTTTGGTTTCACATTCGGTTATGTATTGTATTTTAAAACCTTGAGGCATGATTAATATATTTTGATGTTTTGTTTACGGTTGTATGTTGTAATCCTTGACTCTTGATATCATTAACGGGAACACTCCGCGTTCCGCTTTTAGCGGGGTGTGACAATAAGTACGAATCCTAGTGAATCTTCTAAAAAGATAGAAGATTTAGTCTAACAAACATACCTAAAATAAGGCATTACGTTTCATTATGGAGCTGAGTAGTCAGCTCCACAATGCCTTAGTTTCTTTTCGTCACTCAGACTCAAAGTCACTCAAACTCAAAAACTAAGACTTTAATAAACAGATTTATTAATTTGGGTTAAATCGTTAATTTTCCCAACAATCTCCCCCTATCTGTTTGAATTAAAGTCTTTTACAATCGAACACATTAAAAACAAACACAAACTTAAAAATCAAAATAAAACAGTTTGTGAAAAAAAAAATTACTTTCTTCTTTGGATGTTTTCTTGGGCTTCAATGGCACATCCCATGGAGTAGGCTTCAATACTTCTTTGGCCCACTTTATTCTTTCAGTTTTCCATCCCATCAGCTTCTCCATTTCAGCATCTGACTTGTTGAACAGTAGTTGATAATCATGCTTGATCAGTTCTACTTTGTCCATCAATGTCCCCATTTCTTCAATTCTCCTTAGGTTATTGAATAACCAGCTTATCAGCTTCATACGAAATGGGATACATTGGTCAGATTCACATTCACTCAAAAGGGAAATGCAGTGATATATTGAGGACTTGTTTAAACTGTCCTTTGCTTGAAAGCATTCTTCTCCCCCACAGTCTACATAACACAATCCTTCATATTTGTCAGTCTTCACATAAGTTCTTTCTTGGAAGATTAAGTCTGTAGGAACTGGATGAATGTTGCTTGTTTCTAATCCAAGTGATTTAGCCCCAGCTCTCACTCTGTTGACTGTGCAGAATTGTCTGTAGTCTTCATCTGGGATAAGCTTCAGTATATGGGCAACATTCACGTTTGAGACTGCCTCCCTTTTTACCATCACCCTATGAGCAATTTTATTTATTCTTGAGCTCAGACTGGCTATATCCTTCCATTCTTCCAACCCCAAGGTGTGCATTCTGTGTACACTAATTCTGAAAGTGTTCCCCTTTTGGTAGCATGCCAGCATCAGATCAGATCCATCAGTATCACGACAATCCAAATCATGGATTTTGTTCACATATTTTCTCATGATGAAATTTGATTCAATGTATTCCAACCTGGCTTCTTCCCTTAGTACTTGCTTAGCCATTTGTCTGTCATCCTCAACCCTCTGTTGTTCTTCTTGAAAGGCCATTTCTTCTTCCTCTTTCATTTCAGCTTCAAGCACCTCAGCAGCTTTAACACTCTGGTCTTGTGTTTCTATGGGTTTAGCATCAAACTTCTCATAATACAAGCCCTTGACATATTCCTTGTAGTTTTCAACTGACATACCAGCGTTATATGCATATCTCTGCAGTTTGGACAGTTTTTCAGCTTCAGTTTGACTGTCAGTTATTTCTTTTGTTGATGTCTCAGTCTGAACAGTTGGATTCTCCATTTCAGTTTCTGTCTCAGCTTGAGTAGTTGGAGTTTCCATTTCAGCATCAGACTCAATCTTTTCTTCTTCCTCCTTGTCACTCCCTTGACTCCTGATATCTCATATTTTAGTCATATTATTATATGCGATATTTGTCTTTTTAAAGTTTAATTCATAACGGATTTTGTGGAATTTCGGGCCAATTTTGGTATTAAAATGCTATACGGTATTAGCCGGAGTTCTGGAGCGGAAGTGACATAATTGGAGCTGAAAATGAAGAAAACGGGTCGATGTTGTATTTCCCGTTATATTTTGAGACTAGAGCAATTGGTTACGAGAGATGAAGCAAAAACGAGCAAACAAGAAAACTGAAGAAAAGAGCGAGGGACCCCCGTCCCAAGGGAGGACGCCCGTCCCGCGGTCTTTTGGAGCTGCAGCTATCGTGACGTTTAATAAAGCAGTTTTTAGGTTGTTTATTATGATAATTATTGTAAGGCAAGTTTTGGCGTATTGAAACCCTAGCTTGGACCGACGAATTTTTGGCGCATATTTGGTGTTTTTAGACTTAGCAATTTCGTTGTTTAAGCATCGGATCATTGGTTACTTTAATACTTTTCGTTAGTTATTTTAATATAAAGATGTTTCATTCAATTCAATTGTGTTGCGTTTTTATCATTATGAGTAGCTAAATTTATTAACGTTCACCTGATGATGTGACTCATTATGTAGGTTATTGTTTAATTACGAATATGTGAACTGGATTTTATGTTTAATCGAAAAACCAATTGTAACTCAGTTTTTGAATCTTGTTTAATCTTTATGTAAACTGTTAGTAATTCATCATAGGTATTCGAGAGGATTAAAAAATAGTTATGAAATAACTAATCGGTCAATAATTAGTTTAAAGATATTAGTATTCGAGAGGAACTAGTATTAAAGATTTAAAAACTAAAAACGTGATTGTGGTTGTTAGTTAACTAGATTAAGAGAGATCGGTTTAGTTAATTAAGAAGCTATTCGAGAGGAAGCTTTATAAGATTAAATCATACAATCGGCTTAGGTACTTATTGCTTAGTTGTCAAACGTAAAATTATACACGAGAGTGATAACTATACATGAAACGATTAAAGTTTTAATGGGAAACGAGAGTTCAAGTTAAATACCTTTTAAGTAATTCAACATTGTCAGTAATTAAGTACTAATTAAGTGATAACAGTAGTAATTGTGATCAAGTCCAAGTGAATGTATTTTTCAGCAATTGTTTACAAACAAAAATATTTTCAGCGATTCATCTGAATCAACAAGTTTCTTAAATTTAAGTAGTTTAAGCACAGTGACAATTCGGTCACAACAAACCCACTTTTGTTTTATTAATTATTAATTACATTTCAAACATCATTCCCTGCGAACGAACCTGATTTACCTAAAACTATACTATACTTGATTAGGTCCACTGCCTAAGATTGTGTAGTCGAGTCGTAAGTATTTCTTGTTTTTAAAATATACTAGATTTCGCACATCAACTCCCTTTCTCAGACTCACTTGAGATGTCAATGTAATCAGTCTCATAGTGGTCCTCAGACTGACCAGTTTTCAAGGTGAATATCACTGTCTTGTAGTATATTTTCTCCCCTTCATCTCTCTTTCGTTTCAATCTTTTCTTGGGAAGGTCAGACTCACAAGTAGTTGTAGCATTTTTCTCCCCCTAAGTCTGAGCATCCCCGGGTGAGTCCTCAACAATCTGTTTCCCCTTTCTCGTCAGACTGATCTCAGATGTTAGTTTCAACACCATCCCCTTCAACTCCTCCATCTCCACATCATTTTGACATTTTAGAGCATTCATCTCAGCCTGCATTGCATTCAGTTTGACATCAAACTGAGTTGACATGTCCTTAATTGCTTGTAACAGCAAAGGAACAGCCATAGCAACCTCAGACTGAGATGGAGTAGTAGCGGTAGATATGCGTACAATTGGTATAGCCTCACATCCCCCGTGTTGACTAGGACAGCGATACTTGGCCATAGAAGTGGAAGTCTGTACCCCACTCAGTTTGAGAAGTGAGGCATTGACGACTTGTGTATAGGAGTGAGAGAAATTTGGTGGTGCGGTATCGTGAACTAGTACAGAACTAGTGAAGATTGCCTTAGGAATAGGCTGTGAAACTGATGGGGGTGTTCCCATACTAAGTACAGGGATATTCAGGAGTGGAATATCGTCTTCAATGCTTACCACATGTGTCAGTGTGGCAGCATCAACGTGTTTCTCCAAGCTGACTAATCTAGTTTGGTGTTGGGTAGTCTGAGTAGTCAGTTCCACCTCTTGCTCTAGCATAGGGAGGATGGACTGATCTACAACACTTGATGGGAGTTTAGAACTCT
The DNA here is from genome assembly GCA_910822075.1 of Senecio squalidus. NCBI lineage: Eukaryota > Viridiplantae > Streptophyta > Magnoliopsida > Asterales > Asteraceae > Senecio > Senecio squalidus. The sequence goes on along the minus strand of CAJVGC010000592.1, from coordinate 45,022,321 downwards.
CAGCCTCATGGAATAGTGAGTCCATTAGTGCTTGATTTTGAGTGGGGCTAGATGTGAGAGCTTTCTCTAAGGAACTGGGTGAGTTCAATAGGTGGGTCGCTTGAGTTGCTAGAACATCAAGGTGGATAGTGGACTGTACCTCAGACTGACAGGGGATACTCTCAGACTGAGGGATAGAAAGAGTGATATTCATACCTGAGAAGCCTCGTCTTGCCCTGCCCCACCAATCCCAACCTCAGCGTCTTGTAAGGGAATGTTTGCCTCCAAATTTTCGTCAATTCCTTCACCTTGATCAACGGAGTCTGAATGGTCAGACTCAGTGACTTCAGGATCAATAAAAGGGTTATCAATCCACTGAAGCATAACGGGTGTTAAACCTGTCTCATCTTCAGTGATGTTGATATAAGTGAAGATTTTAGAGGTCAGTCTGGGAAGAGGGCACACATAAAAAATTTGATCAAGTAGGTCATAAGCATCCTTTCCCAGAGCTTCCTCAAAACTGAGTGAGAGAACCCGAATGAATGGGACATCATTCGTTCTTTTTGATTTTAAAACAAGGGAGAGAATCTCGTCAAAATAGAGTTGTGAGTAAGAGATTCGTCTACCCGTGACCATTGAATGAAATAGATGAGTCTCGAATTCATTCATTTGATTTAGACTCTCGGATTTACCCCCCAAACACCTTGTAATACTTGAAAAGAGGAATTTCCATTTGCCGGTGAAAATTTTATATTCTATTACCCCCTATATGACAGGCTGACCAATGAGAGGGAATGTCTCAGCTCTAGCTTTTTGTTTAGTCAGTCTGGCTTGAAATCCCCCTTCACCAGCTTCAAGATCGGTGGGAAGCAATAGTGCTGCTCGAATTGTCTCCTCAGTGATGGTAAGGGTGTGCCTTCCATCGTTATAGGTGCCAGTAAGTGCAGTCTGATTTTGCGGTGCAGGTATACCACCACTCACATAAAATTGGTGGATACATCAGCGTTTCACAAAAATAAGCGCCATAGAGAGGATGTGATAGCATGAACTGACACACTTGTTCAAAGCCCCGGTTCTGTCTATTGTCGGGAATATCTGTAGTAGCCACCCTATTGTTATCCTTAATTTGAACTCGACTGTGAAAATCAGCCCCAACAACCATGCGTGGAGTAACGTGTAGGATCATATTCATGTCCGCCATTGAAGAAATTACAAAAAAAAAGATTAGAGAGAAGAAATTAGGTTAAAAGTTGAAATCAAGTTCAATTTAAACTAAAGGAGCGAAATTGTAGGAACTTAGTTAGGAAACTTTCCATATGGACTATGCAGTTTGACACTATTAACATTTATGACCCCTGAGTTTGAAATATATGTACAACTAACCCCTAAAAGAAAGAATTTGTAGGTGCATTTTGTTAGTTACTAGATTCATATGTAATTACACGTTTATTCTAATATCAGTCTTTGTATTGTTTGGATATTAATGTTGCTTGTTTGATTAATTATATGCTTGAATGTTTACGTTATTCTAAATTAATCAAATATACGATTTGTGATGTTTAAATTATATCCAGATTACATTCGCACGGATGAGGATGCATCTGTGCGCATGAACTGTTATCCGCACGATTAAGTAAATTAAACAAGAGTGTTTGTTAAAGTTTTGCATTCGTACGGATGAGATCAGATCCGTACGAATAGGAAGTAATCCGTACGAATAGAAAGTAATCCGTACAGATGAATATCTGGGCCTATATATACCCATATACTTCCTGCATTACGGAGTTAGTCGTTCTAGGGTTTTGTGCGTGAGTTGAACTGCTGTTGCCGTTTTCTTAGTGTTCCAAACCGATTATAACATATAATCAATCATCCGAATAGTCTTCCTAAGGTCTAATCTTATCAATAATAATTGGTTTGATTTCGTTTCCGAAGGTTAAATATTCGCTAGATAATCGATAGCTTATTTCCGCTAGGTTATTGATATAACGTTGCAATCTTAAGATCCATACAACCCCAACAAAGTGGTATCAGAGCATTGGTTGTAGAAAATAACGTTCTTCTAGCGTTTTCTTTAAGATTTTTCGTTTTGATTGAAACTTAAGTTTGGATTTTACGTTTAAAAGGGTCGTTTCAGTGTTTTAAAACGTTTCTGGGTGACTTTGTTTACAATCTGGGCAGTTAGGAAGTGTTTTGGTATAAAAAAATCGAGTTGTTGGGGGTGTGTGATCTTAAGAACTCAACGTTATATCAATAACCTAGCGGAAATAAGCTATCGATTATCTAGCGAATATTTAACCTTCGGAAACGGAATCAAACCAACGATTGTTGATACGATTGGACCTAAGGAAGACTATTCGGATGATTGTTTATACGTTATAAACACTTTGGAACTCTAAGAAAACGAGCAGCAGCAATTCGGCACGTAAGATAAAACCCCAGCAAAACTTACGTAATGCAGAAACCTAGTTGGGTATATATAGGCCCAGATATTCATCCGTACGGATGTGATCTCATCCGTACGAATGAACATGCCCTAACTTTCTATCCGTACGGATATAATCTTGTCCGTACGAATGAAACATATTAATAAACAAACTGTTTAATTCACTCATTCGTGCGAATGGAACTTTCATACGCACGGATATCATCCTCATCCGTGCGAATGAATCTGAACATTATTGAAACATCACAAAACACATATTTGATTAATTCATAACAACGTAAACGTTCAAGCATATAATTAATCAAACATTCAATATTAATATTCAAACAAACAATATAAAGACTGATATTAGAATAAACGTTAATTACATATGAATCTAGTAACTAACGAAATGCACCTACAAACTCCCCCTAGGAACTAGATTCTATGTCTTCAGTCTTCAAAAATCTCTGCTGCTGCCCAAAACACATCTTCGATCTGCCCTCTTAAGCATGGATCTTGTAAGCGAAACATACACATACAATCTTGTTGAAACGCATCGCTTGATCCATATCCTTGACATCAAAGAATATAGGACATTCAAACACACAAAAAATATCATCATCAGAGAAATTTCTAATCCACATCGGATCAAAAATTCTCAGTGTTTCCCAAACACCTTTACGCTCCATCACAATCACAGCTTCTGTGGTTTGATCATCATAATACCACCACTTGAATCTCCGATGGAACTCGGTCTTCATTTTGCGAAGTGGAATCTTCTCCATCACCTTCGGCGCTTAATACTTGACATGCTTCACAGATTTACCCGTTCTAGAATTCTTCCGATCTTTGGAGTAGGTAATCTTCGGAAACTGCGGCCTTAGGTACTTCCATTGATTTCTGAACTCAAACCTAAGCTGTTTTTCCAACCAAGTTGCTTTATAATCTTTCTCACTGTACAGCAACTTAAGACGAGCCAACTGCATCATATCAAAATATGGCAACGTCTTCAAATCTTGAGCAAGTTTGAAGTAATCTATGCCCCGTTCTCTCTTGACTGCATAAACATTCAAATCCTCTAAGTATGCCCAGCTTATTATCTGACCTTCAGTCTTCGCACCCTTCAGGGAGTAAAACTTCGTATAGTCAGGTTGAACAACTTGTTGAGACGGGCGAATACAATCTTTCACTGCCTGACACCATTCAGCTTTCTTAACGTTCAAATCTTCTTGATTTGGTGTAGCTTGACTGGCTGCCGGAAGTTTCTCTAACTTTCGATTAAGATCTTCATCATTGACATCAAACATTGCATCATCATCAGGAAGATCTTTAAAATCGTTTGACTGATAGATAGGCTCTGTTGAATCAACGTTTGGCTCGAACACTATCTCATCATCATCAGCATCAGAATCGGGAGGATTTACGTCAGAAGCAGATGCAGATTCGTCAGACATAACGTCATCAGGATTCATCTCAAATAATTCTGCAATCTGTTCTTTTGACAGACAATGTATTATATCTCCTTCTTCTTTGTCATGATCAACGCTAAACTGTATTACCCCCTGCATATCCAAAATGTAAGTTAAATTGAACGGAAATAAGCTATCTATTATCTAGCGAATATTTAACCTTCAGAAACGGAATCAAACCAACGATTGTTGATACGATCGGACCTAAGGAAGACTATTCGGATGATTGTTTATACGTTATAAACACTTTGGAACTCTAAGAAAACGAGCGGCAGCAATTCGGCACGCACGATAAAACCCCAGCAAAACTTACGTAATGCAGAAACCTAGTTGGGTATATATAGGCCCAGATATTCATCCGTACGGATGTGATCTCATCCGTACGAATGAACATGCCCTAACTTTCTATCCGTACGGATATAATCTTGTCCGTACGAATGAAACATATTAATAAACAAACTGTTTAATTCACTCATTCGTGCGAATGGAACTTTCATACGCACGGATATCATCCTCATCCGTGCGAATGAATCTGAACATTATTAAAACATAACAAAACACATATTTGATTAATTCATAACAACGTAATCGTTCAAGCATATAATTAATCAAACATTCAATATTAATATTCAAACAAACAATATAAAGACTGATATTAGAATAAACGTTAATTACATATGAATCTAGTAACTAACGAAATGCACCTACATGTTACCAAGTTGGTATTGATTGGGGGAAAGTATGATAGGGAAAAAAGATGATTTTTTTTAGCAGCATAGATGACTACATAGATGACTACATAGATGTGCTCTATCAAGCATTTTGTTCTATCTAAAACATGATATAGCTCAATACATGGTATTCCATGACCTTGTTAGGATTTTTATAGTCTCTCATGATGTAGTATGTCGTCGATTTGAGGGGTGTTTGGAGGACTAGAGTACATGTCCGTCTGGTGGTCCTGGGTCCCCCATGTGTGCTCCCTTTTGCCATGCAAAGGTCTTCTTGAGCGGGGGATCCATCACTTGCTTTACTCCCGTGACAAGGTGTTCCAAGTGTCCCTCTTCCAATGCTCGCTTGATTTCGGTCTGGAGCTCTCTACATGCATTTGTGTCATGTCCATGGGCTTCATGGAATTCACAATTTTTGTTCATGTTTTTCTTCCCTGACATGTAGGTCATTGGGCGGGGAGGCTTGAATGTCGCACATACTTGTTCGGTTTTCAAAATTTCCATGGGAGACTTGTTGAAGCTAGAGGCTAGTGAGGCTTTGTCATGAGGAGCAAACCTTTGCTTTTGTCTGTTATCTCGTCGGTCCTCTTTGTGGTTGTCATGACGACTACCCTCTCCACTAGGTGAGTCTTGCCTGCTTGACCCTCCAGGACTTAGTCCGCTCCATGTCTTTTCTCTTTTGCCACTTGTTACGCTTCTTGCCAAAGCAATCGTTTCCTTTGACCTTAAATAATTGTAGCAAACATTTGTGGTCTCCTTGAAGGTAACTGGGATTCGTGCTGCGAGTCGTTCTTGGAGTTGGCCTGGGAGTAGTGAGAGTGTGAACCCGGATATTTGTTGACTTTCGGGTAGGCCTGGTATCTTCTGGCACTCTTGTGTGTAACGAAGGATAAACTCTTGCAGGCCTTCCCCTTCTCGTTGGCGTATGAGATGTGCCTCAAGATGGGTTCTCCTTTGCTTTTTCTGTTGAAAAAATTTGGAGGTAAACTTGGCTTTAAGGTCGTAGAAATCATAGATGCTTTTCTCTGGGAGGCTTGTGAACCAATCTCTAGCGAAACCTTGCAACGTTCCTGGAAACATGTGGCAAGCTACCGGGTCTACCCACTTTTCTGTCATGATAGCTTGTTCGAAAAGTGCCAAGTGATCCTCTGGGTCTCTTGTTCCATCATAGGTGCCGACTATAGAGGGAACCCTCTGTCGGTCTGGGATGGGATATCTTGCCACCCAATCACAAAACTTAGAGTTCACCACAGAGGTAGGGATGGTTGCTATCCGAGATGGTCCTTCTCTCTCTCCCACGAGGCCCTTCAGCAAACTGAGTAATTCTTGAGTGGTATCTTGTGGGGGTGGAGGAGGGGTAGGCTCTGGTGCCTTTTGCCTTTGCAACTCATTAACCAACTGTCCCAGCAAGACACTCGCATTGACCTTAGGAATTGGTTGTGGCGCAGGCTTGGGCTTCAATGTTTCTATGAGCCTTGTTAAGAAGTCGTTTTGTGCGGGTGGAGCCGGTGGAGGTGTTTGTTGTTGGGACAAGGCTGCCTTCAAAATCTCCAAAGCCTCTTCTACTGATGGCTGTTCTTTGGGAGGGGTTTGAGTGGGAGTGGGAGATGGCTGTTGGGTTAGAGTGGAGGTTTCCAAGCTAAGAAGTTGTGGGAAGCTCTGGGTTGGAGTGATACTTGGAGGCCTTCCCATCTGGAAGCCTTGATAACTTGACTGGCCTGCCTCTCCCGTGCTAGGCACTTCCACTTCGGTTGTGTCGTTAGACCCGAAAGGGTAAAGTCTGGTCCGGACACCAGATAGGTTTTCTTCACTAATCCTTCTAGCATTCGCCGTCCCATCTCCTGATCCAGTGACTTGGGATTTTGGGGGGGGTGGTGTTGATGTCTACCGAGGGAGGAGGATCCTCTCTGCTCGGAGGGGGGTTCATGGCAGGGCCTGAATCCATTGGGGGTGAAGGGTTAGGGAGAAAACTTAGTGAAAAACCGTTGTTTTATAACGGTCCCACGGATGGCGCCAATGTTTGAGCAACGATTGACGGGGCTCAAGGTTTTGGGGTGTTGGCTAATCAATACGATCTCCTGCGAGAGCAGTGCAAACCTACCAAGCTCTTGACGAGCCTAAGGTGACGTAATGATTAGCGGGTGTGACGTAAGAGAGTGGGAAAAACTGCTCTTGAACGTGTATGTGTGAGTGATGCAATGATTGACAACCTGCCCTCTAACATTGATCAGAGGGGTATTTATAGGCTTGAGATTAGGGTTTTCATTTATGGGCTGAGGCCCAATGATTACACTCATGGGCCGTCACTTTATTATCCACAAATGGGTAAGTGACGTAAGCATGTGTGCTTGCGACGTCAGGTCAACTTAAGTCAACTTAAGTGTATACCGAACAGAAGTTAGCGTTACCAGGCAGCCAGGCCAACCGGGTAGGCTGTGCCCGGTAACGGGGCTAAAATGCTCGGCGGTTTCCGAGGTATACCGGGGTGAGCTCGAGCACGGGGCTCTTTACCCCGGTAACGGGGCTTAGTTTTCCCGGGTATGGCCAAGGTGTCCGGGGTGATGTTCTAGCAGGGGTTGATTACTCGATAGCGGGGCGAGGTGTCTTGGCGGTATCCGAGAACGGCCCAGAGATTATGGGCGGAACTCAATAACGGCCCTAGAAGTGTCCGAGATGCCTTGGTGGGGCTACTTATCTCGGTAACGGGGCCAAGGTGTCCGAGGCGTCTAGGGCGGTTGCTCGGTAACAACCTAGAAAGTCACGGCGGTGTCCGAGGTTGCTCGATCATGTGTCCGAGGTTACCGAGTCATTCTCGAGAGTGGGGCTTGTTTACTCGGACAGGGGCCAAAGTATCCGAGGTGTGTCCGGGATACCAGCTATGACTCGGCCATGTGTTCGGGGTGTCCGAGGTATCTCGATCATGTGTCCGAGGTTACCGAGTCATTCTCGAGAGCGGGGCTTGTTTACTCGGACAGGGGCCAAAGTATCCGAGGTGTGTCCGGGATACCAGCTATGACTCGGTCATGTGTCCGGGGTGTCCGAGGTATCTAGGGCGGTGTCCGAGGACTGCCCTGAGAACCTCGGCGGTATCCGGTAACGGGGCTCCTTATCCCGGAGACGGGGCTTCTTAGCCCGGAGACGGGGCTCCTTAGCCCGGCAACGGGGCAGGTTTACTCGGCAGCGGGGGTTTATGCCCGAGTAGAGTTCATCGTACCCGGGACATGCTCGAGATGTGTTCAAGGTGTGCCCGGGTAGCCTTGGCGGTTACCGGGGTCACTCGAGTCACAGCCGTTTAGTACTGCCCAGAAGTTCAGGGCCGTTTAAGACTGCCCAGAAGTTCAGGGCCGTTTAGTACTGCTGCCTAGAAGTTCAGGGCCGTTTAGTACTGCCTGGAAGTTCAGGGCCGTTTAGTAGTATTGCCCAGAAGTTCAGGGCCGTTTAGTACTGCTGCCCAGAAGTTGCGAGGTGGCTCGAGTCGTTTTCGGTTATTGGACCACATACCTCAATAGATACTAAATGCATTCATATTTTTGCTTAGTAGTCAAGTAACGATCCTTACAAAATTCTGACACTTTTCTTCCCCCTTTACACTACAACAAATAACAATTTTTGCGATGCCGGATGTTGTTGCCAAAAAATAATTTTTCGTCGTTAAAGTTCTTTGCCAACGATCAAGCCTTGCCAAGGAGTCGAAGATATTAAATCGACGAAAATGTGTGATGACTATCAACTTTTGTTTACTGCTACGACTTGTCATAGTCATTTTAAAAAACAATAATTAACAAGTTGTTTGGCAGCGACATCTCAAGATGTTAATTAAATAAACACAAATATTTATTTATTTTGAAAGAAATTAATTACTATAATTATTTTTAATTGTATGTTTAACGATAATATGTAGTCACCAAAGTTTAATTAAATATAATAATAATTTAGTTATTATTATTTTTAAGTGGGTCTGTATGGTTTTGTGGCGACTTTTGCCGACGGCATCGCCAAAGGCGTGCAACTGCTTTTTACAACAACTTCTGTAAGACAGCTTATTCCAAGAATTATGCTTATTTCCATACGAAACTGCTTACGCACCATCCTCGTCATCGTCATTCAAGTCATCGACGCGTCCCCAAACCTCCTCCAAGATTTCCTCCTCGCTCGTTCCCCGGCGATCGATGTTAGAGAATAAGATGGCCCGAGCCCGATTGTGGGTTAGGGTCCATTAGGGTTTTATGTTAGTTTATAAATAATCGTTTTGTAATTGGTTTGCCATCATCAATAATATAACGGTTTCCATTGTTCAATATGGTATCAGAGCCACCGCGGGCTCTCTTTGATTCGTTCGATTAAGCTTCCGTTCAGTCCAACGTGTTCCAGGTTTTAAATCTGATTAATGAGTTAGTTTTCTAATCGGTTCATTTGTCTCTTTTGTTTTCTGTTCCTTAAAAAAAAAAAAAAAAAAAGTGTTTGCATTGTTTAAAAGAAAATTTATTTCGCACACTGTTTGGTAAATTTTTCAATTTCTATTGTTTATTTAGTTTTTCATTCCCTTTATTCATCGATCTTAGTTTCATATTATTGTTAACTCTTTTTGTTTCGCTTCGGGTTTAAATCTCTTATTTGTTTCGTATAAGGATTAATATTTTCATCTGTCTCCTAAAGCGAGACAATTAAAAAAAAAAAAAAAAAATGTTTTCCAAAACGAGACCATCATCAAATCTTATTGCTGCTTCCGAGTGAAACATGATCGGAAAATATTCTGTTTTCTTTTGTTGCTGCTATCGAGTGAAACATGATCGGTAAAATATTACGATGCTTCCGAGTGAAACATGATCGGAAAATATTATGCTTTTTTCTGATTCCGAATGAAACATGATATGTTTCTGGTTAAAGTCCTTCGACATTATCGCAACGTCTGCAGCGTCGTCGCAAGCTAAGAGTCATTCAAAATATCTTACCTTTTATCTTTTATTTATTTTGATAATTATAATTTTGTTTTATAGTTCGAGCTTTCGCGATTTCTCCGCTCGAACTGCGAGGGAGTATTAGAGAATAAGATTTCCCGAGCCCGATTGTGGGTTAGGATCCATTAGGGTTTTATGTTAGTTTATAAAAAATCGTTTTGTAATTGGTTTGCCATCATCAATAATGTAACAGTTTCCATTATTCAATAATCGAGTCCTCAAATCCAACATTTTACGCTAAAACGAAACCAAATAAGAATAATTGTAAATGATTGGTATTGGGTTAGTAACATATGACCCATTTGATTCAAATGACCTCTTTTTACCGTCGTTATTTATTTAAAATTTCACCCGTTTTACCCGTCTTTACTCATTTTACCTATTTGACTCACATGACCTGTTGTTTACCGTCTTTATTCATTTTACCATTTGACTCGTTTGAGTTTAAAGAACAAATTTATACAGCCTAATTACTTACATGCAAATCATGTGTTATTAACTAAAATTTAAAAGTCTTTTTTTTCTAATATAAATTATTTTGGTGAATGAGCTATTACATAAATTAAAAAAGATTTTTGCATATGTTGTAGAAAAACATTATCGACTCGTTTTGTTTACTTGTTTTGCATTTGTTGATGAAATGTAATACTTTATCTAGATTGGGTTGTAACACATATATAATAGTTGACGTTAATGTAATGATCGAATCAATAACTCCTCATTGATCATATTGTCGATGAATGTTACACACTAACTCGAATAGTCAACGGATCAGTAGTCGATTAAATAGTTTTTATATATAATAAGGTACATTGATTATATTACATATCCTCTTATTAATTGTCCAAACTGCATATGACTTCGTGCCTGAAATTATTTTTTATTCGTTCTGGGCTTTGGGCCTCTAATTCGGCAGGCTAACCGATCCAGTCGGTTTGGATTGGGTTTGCTCTTGATTATACTAGAAACTGTAAGTGTTTTCCTTGGTTTAACACGTGTCGTCTCTCTTTGTGTACGTGTCCTCCAGCAGCTTTCATATGACGCGTTGTTGAAACCCTTCCTTCTGGGACAACCGGCTCATTGCCACCACACCACACCACCGGTCCACCACCACCGACGGTCGATCACCACCTTCCGATCAACTTTATCCAAGGTAACAACTTGATTGATCTGTTTTTTTTACATTTTAGAATGACAAGGATGTCAAAGTGACTGCTACTTGTATACGATTTCCTGTTATGCGTGCACATGCCGAGAGCGTGAACCTACAATTTGCAAGCCCCTTTGATGAGGTACCCTCGTGACACATTGTATTTGTAGTATTTAGTATTTAGGGTCATAAAATAGTTAAAAATTAGTGATTACTTTTGTGTTTCTATATGTAGAATGAAGCAAGGGAGATTTTGAGGAAGGCTCCTGGTGTAGTTGTTATTGATGATAGAGCTAGCAATCACTTCCCAACACCTTTGGAAGTTTCAAATAAAGATGATGTTGCAGTCGACAGAATTCGTCGGGATGAGTCTCAAGATGGAAACCATAGGTATGTAATTTTTAGCAAATGGATTTTTTGTTTATTTAATTAATTTTCGTTTGACACCTTTATGTTTATTGTCTCTTAATACAGATTGGATATCTTTGTTTGCGGTGATCAAATACGCAAAGGGGCTGTTCAGATTGCAGAGATGTTGCTGTAATCTAAAGTGTTGATTTCTGCCGGATGATTATAAGGTGATTCGATGTAAAGTTAATAAAAAAGTAAAAACTTTTGCGTTATTGATCGGGTTGTTACAAAGTTGTACTTGCTTCCTACATCGTTTTCTTCAAAATTTGGTTGGTTTGCTGTTTGCATTTGTATTTCTCAATTTGGTCTATAACTGATCTTGAAAGGCTTCTTAGATTGTTTTGTAGGGCAGGAAACTCGGCCACTGAACCTTACATTGTTGGTCATAACGCTCTTCTTTCGCATGCAACCGCCTTTGATATCTATAAAAGGTAACAGATTTTGTCTCTTCTTTTTCGATTTTTTGAAATGTGCCATCTTTTTGTTGTTAATGTAGTCAAATTAGAATGGACGCATAGGAGTCGCATTTGATGTCGTGTGGTACGTGTCGGGTACAAAGAAAACAGAGGACATTGAAGCAACCCAATGAGTACAAGATTTCCAGTTACGATGGTACAATTTCAGTCTAAACTTTTCACATCAGTATTATTGTAGAGCATAATATATCATATATTTTGCATAAAACGACAGGTTTCTTGATCCTATAATGTTCGGAGGTACCCAAGTTCAATGACGTCGATTCCCCGAGTACACAATCAACAACAACCGTAGGCAGCCCAACGAACTTCATAAATAGTAATTTTGTAAAACTAGTTGCAGACACTTCTAACGGGTTTCGTAAACCGTGCTTTTGTAACAACAACTAAAAACTTCTGTAACTATACTGTATTATCAATACCCGTTGCAACTATCGTTATCAATATCAGCACGCTATGAAATATGAACAAATACAGGACGGCGAACCCGTGCAACGCACGGGTATCTCCTAGTTGTTATTTAAAATGTAATGATCAAGTCATTGGTAATTGAACAGTAACACGTTCATAGTTGAATAGTTGATGAATCTATAGTCGATTGAATAGCTTCTATATATGATAAGATACATTGATCATATTATTAATTGAAATGTAATGATCGAATCATTGGTAATTGAACACTAACACGTACACAGTTGAATAATTCAGGCTCATATGATTTTTTTAAGAAAATAATGAACTACTAATGTAAGAGTATAGTTTCAATCTAGTAAAATTCCATTCGTATGATTTTTACATACTTGTGGATGTTAAAGTCAGGTTCATATGATTTTTTAACAAATTAATGAACTACTAATGCAAGATCATAGTTTTAATGTAGTAGGAGTTTCATTCCTTTTAGAGGCAACTTCATCGTTCCAAAGAAATGCATAAATGCGGGTATAATAGTTATGACATTGATCGTCATGGGAGACATATACGGCTAACCTAAAGGATTTTATTTGACCAATAGTTTTCTCCAATACTTGTAATGAAAACGCTATTTAGTATGATTATAATTTAACTATATATTTCTCTCTTCAAGAATTCGTTTGATTACGGAAATTAGAAAGCTTTACAAATGTAATTTTCGTTCGGAAGTAGCCCAAAATGTCACCGTGATCAGCCATCGATATGATCGAGGGTCAACCAGATATATACAAATAACTATGGTATCGTCTTTTTGCTTGAAAAAGAGTGTAAACAGTTAAACATAATGTTATATAGGTAGACGTGAGGCTAGGTATTAAAAGGTTTTAGACGAAAGACGAATTAAGGGGGTGTTTGTTTCAGCTTATTAAATGGGCTTATGAGCTTATGTAATTTTTCTAAGCTCATAAGCTCATTTTTTCCGGCTTATGAGCTTATGGCTTATTTAAAGTCATAAGCTCAACCTGATAAGCTCATAAGCCGAAAAAAATGGGGTTATGAGCTTATGAAAAATTACCATAATCCGGTTATATAAGCCGAAACAAACACCCGCTAAGTAAAAACAACATATGCAACCACTAATCGATGATATATATCAAACTCAAATTAAAAAAAAAAAAAGTAACATGCTAGATATGGATTACAAAAGCAATTAGTGTCATACGCTATCAAACACTTTAGTTGTATTCAATTATATTAGCTACTTAAATAATATCTAAAACATAAAAACAAATTGCTTAGATTAAATCAATAATCTTTTAAAAGTGGACTTGAAAATTCTGGTAGGCATGGATGTATATTTGATCCCCCGTCAGGCACGCATTCAAGTGGAGTCGGAAAATCAGGGAATATTTCCGGACCATATGTAAATAATCCGTGGTGATGGTATTCTCAATACCGGCTCGTGCAGGAGTTCCAATCGGATACTTATCATTGAACAACAGACGAATTCACATAAAATTTGATTTCACATTCCTTGGTCGTCATCAACTCATTATATCACTATTATTACTTCTATTAACGTATAGGAGTAATTATATGAAGGGTCGCCATTAGGTCGAAATAAAAAATAAAAAAAGAGACTGAAAAATTGCATACCCTGTCCCAAGAAAATATTATCTTCTAATGGTGTGTGAAAAATAGCATCAAGTAACTTTTCGAAATATTGCGATTTTGCTTGTGCTTGTGCTTGTGCGTGCTCGTTATCACAATTGTCATAACCCATCCGAAGGAAAATTATATCGATCACGTACCTTGAATAAACGAATTCACCCTGGACTTACGTTTCCTAATTTGATTTGCTTATTGGTGATAAGAATGCATGCCCATTCTCATTCTTATTCTTATATTTATATATAAAAATATAAATATAAAATCTTCAACTTGACCTAATCCTAACCCACTTCTAATTCTTATTTATTCCCCCCCCCCCCCCCTACTTTGTAAAACAACTGATTAACCCTCGTCTACCTAACACATCATATATATATATATATATATATATATATATATATATATATATATATATATCAATTTTTAAATAAACACTCTGTTTTGTTTGTTTTAGATAGTGAGCCTGTTCAGTGGAAGCAATGTACAAGCTTTGGGATAAAGTTCTCGGTTGTCAGTTCGGGAACTCTCTTTCCAGTTTGAAATTGGTAAGTATTGTGTTCTGATCGTTGTGTGCATGCCGAAATTTTTATGTTTAGTGATTTCACAATCAAGTAGGAGAAATAGCATTAATGTGATGTGATTTGAAAATATTATCTGTTTACATTGAATGTTCTCGCATAATGGAGTTGTAGTCTGTTGTTTGAAATGAATATTTAGTCAGCAGCTTGTTCGCCATTTCCTTCATTGATAAGTTTCGTTATACGGTCTTAAGGTGTAGTCGTGTTAAGATCAATCGGTTTTGGTTCTTTTTGAATGTTGAAGTCGTATATATATTACAAACATCGATACTGTTTTGCCTTGGTGTAATATTGCATTCGTTTATAGTTGGTTAACTTCCTAGTTTAACTAAGACGCACATTTTTTTTGCAGACAATTGCTTATTTGAATGGCATTGTTAAAGTCTATGAGATCTTAGATCCAATGGAACTGCAAAAATGGCAACTTCAGGTGACTTTAGTTTGTAATGCTACGTCGTCATATGTATATATTTATGTTGTAGTATATTGTGTTTTTCTATGTTTCCTAGATTTCTTTCAAATATTTTGTCTTTTTTTTATTATTATGATTTGGCTTTCAGGCGGAATTTCAGAATGTTACAGATTCAGTCATGAAGTTTGGAAATGCATCGTGTTCATCTGCAACTATTTCATGGAGCTCACAAAGAAGTGAAAGCCGTCCCGCTAGTTTTGTGTTGGGTTTTAACTCTAATTCTCCACATATAAATTCACCCAAGGTATGCAACTATTAGATTTACAACCATGCTTCCTTTTGTTATGCAAATTGAAATGATGGCCTTAGTATTATCAACGCTGCTGAAACATTCATTTCAGGTATGGGAATTTGATCAAGATCATCAAAGATGGCTTCCAGTTGCGGAATTAGCCGAGTCTGGTAATAAGGGTGATGAGGTATATACTGTGGCATGGGCTCCAAACATTGGAAGGTAAAAAGGCAGAAATATGACTTCTAGTATTGATCTCAACCGCAGTTTCTTTTGTTGTACATGTTTACTAATCATGGATTCTAAACCTTTAACAACTTCAGGCCATATGAGTTGATATCTGTTGCAACGTCAAAGGGAATTTCAATCTGGCAAATGGCTTCAAACCCTGACTCCGATGGAAGGCTCTCTGTTGAGAAAGTTGCCACGTTTCCTTGCTCTGAAAACCAGGTACATGTCCTTCGTGAATTTGATGTATACCACTTTTTGTTTATGTATTTACTTTTTATTCTTGTTGAGTAGGTGTGGCAGATGGAGTGGGATATGAGCGGAATGACATTAGCAACTTCTGGAACTGATGGGAGTGTTAGATTGTGGCAGTCC
Organism: Senecio squalidus; assembly: GCA_910822075.1. Taxonomy (NCBI): domain Eukaryota; kingdom Viridiplantae; phylum Streptophyta; class Magnoliopsida; order Asterales; family Asteraceae; genus Senecio; species Senecio squalidus. The sequence continues at coordinate 45,006,752 of CAJVGC010000592.1, read as the reverse complement.
AATCTTAATGGAGTTTGGCATGAACAAGCCGTCATCGAAACCGCCCCATAAGCATGCTTCATGTTTTCTTTAATATTAATGTACCAACTGCTGTACTCATCGTTAGTATTCTTAAAGATTCTTGCAAGTAGTGTTAATAGCACTTTTTTGTGTTCCATTTTTCTGTTTAGTAATGCAAGTATCTTGATAAGCCATAAGCTCATTTTTTTCCGGCTTATGAGCTTATGGCTTATTTAAAGTCATAAGCTCAACTTGATAAGCTCATAAGCCGAAAAAAATGGGGTTATGAGCTTATGAAAAATTACCATAATCCGGTTATATAAGCCGAAACAAACACCCGCTAAGTAAAAACAACATATGCAACCACTAATCGATGATATATATCAAACTCAAATTAAAAAAAAAAAGTAACATGCTAGATATGGATTACAAAAGCAATTAGTGTCATACGCTATCAAATACTTTAGCTGTATTCAATTATATTAGCTACTTAAATAATATCTAAAACATAAAAACAAATTGCTTAGATTAAATCAATAATCTTTTAAAAGTGGACTTGAAAATTCTGGTAGGCATGGATGTATATTTGATCCCCCGCCAGGCACGCATTCAAGTGGAGTCGGAAAATCAGGGAAATATTTCCGGACCATATGTAAATAATCCGCGGTGATGGTATTCTCAATACCGGCTCGTGCAGGAGTTCCAATCGGATACTTATCATTGAACCAAACAGACGAATTCACATAAAATTTGATTTCACATTCCTTGGTCGTCATCAACTCATTATAATCACTATTTATTACTTCTATTAACGTATAGGAGTAATTATATGAAGGGCCGCCATTAGGTCGAAATAAAAAATAAAAAAAGAGACATGAAAAAATTGCATACCCTGTCCCCAAGAAAATATTATCTTCTAATGGTGTGTGAAAAATAGCATCAAGTAACTTTTCGAAATATTGCGATTTTGCTTGTGCTTGTGCTTGTGCGTGCTCGTTATCACAATTGTCATAACCCATCCGAAGGAAAATTATATCGATCACGTACCTTGAATAAACGAATTCACCCTGGACTTACGTTTCCTAATTTGATTTGCTTATTGGTGATACGAATGCATGCCCATTCTCATTCTTATTCTTATATTTATATATAAAAATATAAATATAAAATCTTCAACTTGACCTAATCCTAACCCACTTCTAATTCTTATTTCTTTTCTTTTTTTCCCCCTACTTTGTAAAACAACTGATTAACCCTCGTGTACCTAACACATCATATATATATATATATATATATATATATATATATATATATATATATATATATATATATATATATATATCAATTTTTAAATAAACACCCTCAAGCTTAGTTATTTACTCTTTAATTCTTCAAATTTAATTATATACATTGTAGTTTCTAAGGATTTAATTGGCCACAAAACAAATAGGCTCGTTTTTAAGGGCTTATTATTATTATCTAACCGTCGATTATTTACTCATACGCTTGTAACCATTTCGATACTAACTTTTCATTTATAAAATTAAGGAAAAAACAATAATTAAATTTTGCTAACTTAGAATATGAAATTATAAATTGAAAATCAGTTAACGGGTTAAATGAATAACTGAATCGCGAAAAACCGGATAACCGAGTTTTTTGATTTAAGTTTGTTCAAAAACATATTGAACTGATATATCCGGTTAACCATCCATAAACTCCCTTCTATGATAATAGCTAAAGTTGTACTACAAAAACACTTCTTTTATCTCAAATAAACTTGTTTGTTTTTATTTCGCAATGATTTGCTTTCCACGGTATATATGTTTTCCAATCACCAGTAACATAATTTTCTTGTTTGATTTCAAATTTTATAGAAAAACTACACATTTAAATAAAATTAAACATTTACACTTGTTCCAATCACCAACCGTCAACACGTGACATCTAAAAAAAAAAAAAAAAGTTATTCAATATATTATATAGTTCAATATAATTTTATCAAATATAACATCTTTTTTATTGCCGCTACATCATTTTAATCTATATCTATACTATATGTGAAACATTTGAAGTATTTTTTCTTAATATTAAAAATTAAAAAGTAAATGACTAAACTACTCTTTTATTTTCTTTTTTTTATTAATTTTCCAACCAATATTTATAAATGGTCAAAATTGTATCTTTTAATCCTAAAAAAATTATATGTTTTAATTGATTATTTAACTATATCTATATCTATAAACGATTATCTCCTAACGCAGATAAATGGTTACTTTTAATAAAATATAATTATGTGTGTACTTATTGCAAATATTTGGAAGTGGCAATTCCGTAAATTCAAAGCGACGGTTTGAACAAAAACCATAAACCCCAAAATCAATTTGGGGGCAATCTAGAAACCCTAGAAACAAAATTGATGGAAAAATCTGTAGCAACATTAGATAAAGGCACAATTTGTTCTTCATGGAATTACTGTAGTCAACGATTAGCTACTGGTTTAATCAATGGAACTGTAGTCATCTTCGATTCCACTGATCCAGCTTCTTCATCTTTCAATTCCACTTTTAAATTCAAGGTTTCATTTCCATCATAAATACTTTAATTTTTGTAATTTCTTAATTGGAGTTGAATTTGATTAGTAATTTTAATATTAGGTTAATGATGTAAGTGTTGTGAAACTAGTGTGGGTTCCACCGGAATACGGTGATGCGATTGCGTGTATTTGTTCGAATGGAAGCTTGTCGATATGGGAAGAGGTAGCACAAGGTAATTGTTTACAGAATTAAATGTCAATTGATATCTAAGCTTACATGTTTTTTTTTGTCTGTTTTGTTTGTTTTAGATAGTGAGCCTGTTCAGTGGAAGCAATGTACAAGCTTTGGGATAAAGTTCTCGGTTGTCAGTTCGGGAACTCTCTTTCCAGTTTGAAATTGGTAAGTATTGTGTTCTGATCGTCATGCCGAAATTTTTATGTTTAGTGATTTCACAATCAAGTAGGAGAAATAGCATTAATGTGATGTGATTTGAAATATTATCTGTTTACATTGAATGTTCTCGCATAATGGAGTTGTAGTCTGTTGTTTGAAATGAATATTTAGTCAGCAGCTTGTTCGCCATTTCCTTCATTGATAAGTTTCGTTATACGGTCTTAAGGTGTAGTCGTGTTAAGATCAATCGGTTTTGGTTCTTTTTGAATGTTGAAGTCGTATATATATTACAAACATCGATACTGTTTTGCCTTGGTGTAATATTGCATTCGTTTATAGTTGGTTAACTTCCTAGTTTAATTAAGATGAACATTTTTTTTGCAGACAATTGCTTATTTGAATGGCATTGTTAAAGTCTATGAGATCTTAGATCCAATGGAACTGCAAAAATGGCAACTTCAGGTGACTTTAGTTTGTAATGCTACGTCGTCATATGTATATATTTATGTTGTAGTATATTGTGTTTTTCTAGATTTCTTTCAAATATTTTGTCTTTTTTTTATTATTATGATTTGGCTTTCAGGCGGAATTTCAGAATGTTACAGATTCAGTCATGAAGTTTGGAAATGCATCGTGTTCATCTGCAACTATTTCATGGAGCTCACAAAGAAGTGAAAGCCGTCCCGCTAGTTTTGTGTTGGGTTTTAACTCTAATTCTCCACATATAAATTCACCCAAGGTATGCAACTATTAGATTTACAACCATGCTTCCTTTTGTTATGCAAATTGAAATGATGGCCTTAGTATTATCAACGCTGCTGAAACATTCATTTCAGGTATGGGAATTTGATCAAGATCATCAAAGATGGCTTCCAGTTGCGGAATTAGCCGAGTCTGGTAATAAGGGTGATGAGGTATATACTGTGGCATGGGCTCCAAACATTGGAAGGTAAAAAGGCAGAAATATGACTTCTAGTATTGATCTCAACCGCAGTTTCTTTTGTTGTACATGTTTACTAATCATGGATTTAACAACTTCAGGCCATATGAGTTGATATCTGTTGCAACGTCAAAGGGAATTTCAATCTGGCAAATGGCTTCAAACCCTGACTACGATGGAAGGCTCTCTGTTGAGAAAGTTGCCACGTTTCCTTGCTCTGAAAACCAGGTACATGCCCTTCGTGAATTTGATGTATACCACTTTTTGTTTATGTATTTACTTTTTATTCTTGTTGAGTAGGTGTGGCAGATGGAGTGGGATATGAGCGGAATGACATTAGCAACTTCTGGAACTGATGGGAGTGTTAGATTGTGGCAGTCTAATCTTAATGGAGTTTGGCATGAACAAGCCGTCATCGAAACCGCCCCATAAGCATGCTTTATGTTTTCTTTAATATTAATGTACCAACTGCTGTACTCATCGTTAGTATTCTTAAAGTTCTTGCAAGTAGTGTTAATAGCACTTTTTTGTGTTCCATTTTTCTGTTTAGTAATGCAAGTATTTCAAGTTCAATGCTACATTTGTTATTTTCTCTTGATATTTCCGCACCTTATCAATATGAAAAAATCAATTTATAATATATATAATTTCTAGCGTTACAGTTTTACTTGTACAAGCATAGTTTTTAATGCTTCTATTGGTACAAACAGTTTATTGACGCTAATAAGCATCCCTATCTGCAACTAGTTACCCTGGTACTGCAAAAAAATTATTACTTTTTTTGTTCATGTTCACTTTTCTTGGTAGTTACCTAGGCCTATAGTATTCCTATAGATCAGAGGAAAAAACCCGAGTTAAATGGGCAAGTTTGGCTAAGATCCTGCGGATCAGTGTGGAAAGACAACGGGGAATTTGTAGCTGAAGCAGTGGTCGAGATCATTCCTGACAGGTTGGTGTCCTCATGTTGCTGGAAATCATTACCCCATTCTATAAAGTAGTTTGACCCAGAAGGTGCATATCCTTGCATAAAATTATTATCAGTTTCGTTCGAGAAGTTAAATTGCTGGTAGTTTTCTATGCTTCCAAATGATGCCGAGGGGAATGAAAACGCGCTTGGAAATGTAGCATCTAAATCTGAGGTACTGACTCTGAGATTTTCTCTGAGGTTCGATAGCATCTCTTGAGATTTAATCTGTGGCAGTAGTTGGTTGTGATGGTGGTTGATTTGTTTCATGTCATGTTTTTCAGGTGATTGTGGCGGTGCAACTGAAGGTGTAGCGGCGGGGTTGCAGGTGTGCTGAGCTCTGTATGTGATCTCAAACACCGTTGGGTCCTCATCGGTTCTCTGCACTTGTTTTCTTGCCATGCAGTTATGGATGTAGCGGTACGAACATCTGTAGTAGCTTCTGCCAAGTTAACAAAAAAATTATATTAATATTTAAATATTTGAATTTCGTGACCACAAAAGCGGGGGTCCCACACGCCCTCGACAACATTTATAATCTTAAAAAGACGGTTACCTTGGAAACTTAGCTCCCAAAATGTCTTTCTGTCCGTACTTCCTCCAACTATAACCGTCATCAGAATTTCCCTCCAACCCATTATCAGTCGAGATTCTAATTTGGTTTTTCCACGTCGGCATTGCCTTCCTACAGCACCAATAAAGAAAAAAAGATTAGAGACATGATTTTTATTTCACTTATAATGCACAAAGTATACATCAGTAAAAAAAAGACAGTTACCTCTTCTTGGAAACAACTTTCTGGTCTTGCTGATTATCAAACGGTTGATTAATAATATCTTCACTTCTTGGACTCTCATCAACAGAAACCGACGACTCAGGCTGGCTAAGCATTGGCTGTTTAACTGCGAGCGGTGCTGGCTGACTAACAGAGTCAACCCAGTTAACAATCAACAAAGTCCTATCTAGCGACGATATAATCTCTTGTATCAAAGCTTGTTTTCTCTCAGCGGAAGCTTCTGAACTAAGAACGGATTTTAGCTGTTTGGCTAATTCCATACCTTGTGTTAACTCATTGATAATACAAGCACTAGTGTCCATGCTTTATTTGTTTACTACTTACGCTGCGGTTTGTACAAGTGTCGAGCGGGTTTTGTTCATGAGAGTTGGAAGGAGAGAGGGAGGTGTGTTTGTGAAGGATGAGAAATGCTATGATTTTAAGGATATAAATTTAAGAAAAATGTTGAGTTGAAGGTTGACTGAAGAAACCGTGTTATGTGTTTTTTTTTCTTCTTAAAATGGACTGGTCATTGTCTCTTTTGTTGCTGACCAATTCAAATCTATATATTTACTTATTTCTCCCCTTTACTTTCACAACGTTATACCAATACCCAAAACTTGTTCTAATAAGTCCGATTTTTCTTAGCGGTTTTTGATTTGTGTTTTGAAACCAAAAGGCTTGTAGCATGGCGGTATGTGAGTGTCTGATTGTGATATAATGTAATTTTTGAAAAATCCTACATTTTATTAGCTATATAGTAAAACCGACTTTTTTTGATCTTCATTTATTGTTTTCTTGAATAGTAAAGATAGAACAAATTGTTCTCTTGATTTCAAGTTGCGAGAACACATCCGAATATCATCTTCTACATCATATTTTTTATTTTATCTGATTATCTAATTTTGATCATTCGATATCAGATTATCGTTTTTAAAACATGCATCTATATACCCGCGAAAGTTTAAGAAAGGAAAGGAAAAATAACTTTATTTCATTCAGATCTTGTAATATACACAATTTGGGATCAAAAGAAAGTTAAGGTGATCTATATTGTGATCATAAATCTTGACTCAACATTTCATTGCTTGTCGTGGTTTTTGACAAGTTGGTCGATGAGCTTTTGTCACCGAGTTGTTAGTGTACCGACTAATTACAACGGATGTCTTTCGGTATGGTACTCGATACCAACAAAAGTATTCCAAAAAAGTCTGTTCTCAACTTGAACCCCTGCAGTTATAAAATTGATACATTAAGCAAGTAAAGTTGAGTAATGATGGAACAAAGTGTTGGCTGACCAATTCAAAGTTGCATATAATAATAGATTCACCCAATTTCAAATTAATTTACACAGAATATTTTTTGTGCTGACCATTTCAACACTCCCTGTCACACGTGCTACATACATACAAACAGGATTATCAATTAATTAAAAACAGTTTAAAGCTCTAGTTTTCGTCAGACTCTATTTTAATGTTCGAATCCATGTTAATGTTAATGTTTTATTTCTTTCTACAATTTAAATATTGGGTAAATCTTATGTAACTGAACTTACTAAAAATAATATAACATTCTCAGTCAAGGTTGTTAAGATCGAGATCTTATTTAGGATCGTTTTCGTTTTCAAAAGATTGGAATTATAAGATCGGATCGAGATCGTAAGATCCTACTAAAATAGGTTTTTATCATATTAACATAATCTATGATTAATATAATAGCTAATAATATATGTCAAAATTATTGATTTCTTACTAATTTGAACTTAATGAAACGGGTGTAATAAAATTTATATAGATATATATTACTTATTTGAATTAGTAGTGATTTTAATTACATGTGTTAGTTGGTTGAACTAAAATATTTTATACAAAATTATTGTTTTAAGTGTTTCAACTAGTTAGATATTATGTTATTTTGTTTATTTTAACAAAGTTAAATTATTTATAGTTTTTTTGTTCGAAATTCTAGAAAGATAGGATCGGATGGTACAAATATCCTAAGATCCTATGGTTTTTAGATCCTATGGAGGATCGAGATCGTTTTTGGTTAACGAGATCATAAAATCATAAGATCTTAAGATGAAGTCGAGATCTTAACAACCTTTCTATCAACAATTACCTCATTTTCTATCTTATACATTATTTAGTTAAACATAATAACCACATGGTCCACCACCCTCGTCACTTTTCTCGTCGGTATGTCGATATCCCCAACTGACACGACTGTAGGAAATGGACACTCTGCTCACATCGAAGTAACCGATGTCTCCCTTATGGTCGACGTTCTCTCCCTTCTTTGATATTATGCAAGATTTACTGGGGTTGTCTTCCGAAGTTAAGCGAGTGCCAATCACGTAAGTTCAACCGACGACATCGGTTTGCCAACTGACAGAACCATTGGTACAAGTCTTAAAACATGGATTTTGTTAATCATATCCCTTAACCCTATGTTAAATATATTTAAAAACACTTAAACGTATTATACTGTAAAAATAATGTCTATTAATTAAAATAGTCGTTTTTACGTTTAACTACAATACTATTATAAATGATTGTATCTGTAAAATATAAGTCCACAATAATAACATTGTTAATAATTAAACCGAACCGAACATAGTTGGTTTGGGTATATTTCAATATGATCTAATTAAATAAATACGAGTCAAAAATGAAAAGTGGGTTTAATAAAGTATCAAATCATTAATGTATAGAAAGTGATTAGAGAGAATAATTAAACAAAATAAATGTATATAATAATAATCTGACTTGGTCTTAATCCCGCGTTTAATTGGACAGTAAATAGGATCGTGTAATGACATGTCAGTCCACCTAAGTTACACGTTACATATATAGTTGACTCTAACATCGAATATTAATATTCATGTTCTTTGTATCTGTTTTTATCACGTAAATAGGATGACATAGACATGACATCAATTGGTCTTGAAGCTTTTTAGTGTATATAATAATAATAATCCGTTTATGATATTTGACAAATGTTTACATTTTTTGATGACTATTTTAGCTTAGAAAGTTTTGTTCACGAAAAGTCCGTAAAGATGACAAAATAAATGAAAGAAATCCGTTCGATAACAAGTCAAAACGAATGATATTATTTGTTAAAACATATAAGGTCGACCAAGTATCAAATTTTCAATTGTTCGACTCATTTAATCCTTTTTTTTCTCTTTCTTTTCCTAAAGAATAATGGTGTCATGGCATCGGCATTATGATCCCATGGCGTCGGCATGTGCTGACAAGCATTATGAAGCTTACGTTATGGGGACTGCGTTGTAAAAAGTGTATTTAAAAAAAAATTAATATAGATGATAAAAATAAATAAGTGAGTCCTTAGTTTCAGTCTTCTCATTAAGATGTATTTTCAATGCTATATTATGTACAATTTTATGTTGATGACCATAACATCGAATGTTTCGAGGTTATGATTGAAGGTTTTCTAATCCAAAGTCTTTTGTTAAGAAAAAACACCACCTTCCATAAGGAGATTTAAAAAAAAATAGTTTTAATCAAAAGATCCAATTTTTTAGTTTATCTTTATAATGTCTATTCTAATAAGAATCACTTTGTAATATCTTTACAAACTGTAATAAAAATACTAAGAACCAATAGATTATCCATAACGGATTACGAAAGAGCTAGAAACTCAAACTTGAGCTTCTTCGAGAAGCCGAGGCCAAATCAAACATTACAAAACCGGTCAAAGGCTCAAGCAGTATTCGTTTGTCACTCGAAAAATTCAATATTTTTGTTTGGCATTATATTGTAGAAAGACAAATAAGAATGTAATTAAGGGACCATTAAGACCCACAAAAATAACAAGTCAACAAGTGCAAACAAATATCAACTTGGCTAAAAGTAGTCAACTTTGTTATCTTTCCAGAATATAAGCTACACAAAGTGATTATTTCTTATCAACAAGAGAAAAATAATCAAATATCAACAGTTTGTATGAGAGAAAATGACTTATAGACCAAAAGTAATTGGAAATTACCAAAGTACCCTTTTGAGGTTATCACGTTAGTTAATCGATTAAACATTAAAACAGGTTCTAACGTTATCATTCATCGACGATAAAAGTGTCAAAAGTTATACAAAAGAAGTTGTTGACAGCATTAATAGACTTAGTTACTTATATACCTAATATAGTAATATACGAGATTAGTTACTACTTGGGGTAGTGATCATTTTGCACTGATGATTTGTGAAACAAAAGTTGCGATTGCTTGAACAGCGGATTGTTCTGCTTCTTCTTGTGTGATTCCAGCCAACTCAAGATTTTTCTTTCCAATTTTGAAAGAGTGATCACCATTTTCAACCACATGTAGTGTAGTTAACGCTTTCATCTTCTTCATAACCGATTCTAATGACGCCAGCGAACATAGCCCATCTTTGTTGCCCTTTGATAACAAAAAAATAAATAAAACAAGAAGCAAATCTTTATGGCAAGTAGCATTAACAATATAATGTTTAGTTGCACGATAACTTTAAAATGAGAGTATCATAAACTGATAAAAGTATGACAAATTGACAATTGTCTTTTTTCCCTTGTTGGTTCAAGTTAGAGGTGGTAAAACGGGTGGGTCGCATAACGGGTCAAAACATATAATTTCTGGTATGGGTCAGAATGGGCTAATCCAAAATATCGTCTAAAAAATTCTATTTTTTTAGACAAATATCAAGCTGTGTCAAAGATTATTACAAAATTTATATATTTTTAATTATCATATCTTTTGAATTACCTTATTTAGAAAGTTTTATACTTTAACTACATTTGGTTGTCTTTTAACCCATACTTATTCGACCTGTTTTGCTTTGAAGTATTTTCTATCTGACCCGTTAGAGATAAAAATAACCCGAACTGACCTAGGTAACACACATGACAAATTGAACAAAACATAACATATAAATAATTAAATTGACCTCATAATTCACCTGTACAAACATGGTAGGAACTGTAAGTTGCAAGAGGGGTTCATCTCGTATTGCTCCTTTTGACCCCTACAAAAAAAACGATATGTTCAATCAGTTATCACACCGTAAGTAACCGTCTTGAACTAATCGTACATTAATAAACTATTCTAGTTATAAAGTTCATATTCATATATTAACGATAAAAAATAACATGAACAACAAGCCTTTAGTGGGTACCCCAAGCAAACTACAGCAGATGCCTCAATACCGTTCTGAGCAGCAACCATACAACCGACTCTGTATATAATAGTAGAACCTTTTTTATCCGTCATTACAAAATTACGCATCAGTATAAATATATAATCTCACTAATTCAATAACATTTACCTTGAACCCATGGATTTCCCAACCAATATTAAAGGATGTTCTGGGTACTTTGCAGCAACCTTTTGGACGAAATCCGAGTGAAACTCAACCAACTTTTCTGCCTTGGGAGGTGGCTTTCTTTTAGAAATGTCTGCAAGCAATCGTTAACAGAAGCGGAAATCATCATACATGTATAAAAAGCCCCAATATCGATTTAAGGTTTTGAAGAAACTTACATGGATAGTCAAAAGTTACAACTTCAACAGCATTTAGTGCAACAGCCAACAAGTTCTTCCATCTACATACATAGAAAAGGGATAAGAACTTGACACTGAAATCTATTATATGTATTCAACTTAAAAAACGTCATTTGTTTCTAGAATTATGTAACCACAATCCTTTAGGGTGGGCATTAAGAGCTTATTACACACAATGACAACTTGAATTTTATATAAAACGACATTCAATATTTAAAGATATCAGCTAAGGTACAAAAATTAAAGCATGTTCGGTAACACTTCATATGTTTAAATTTTTTTAATTGATCAGATACACAAGCTAGCAGATAAAGACTATGTTACCTTTTTTGTTTATATTTTGAATTTAAGTTTTTTTCGATAATGACTCTTTAAACCGGTAAATGTCCCAACATGATTCGAACTTGGTACCTTCCGCTAACGAATTTAAGTTAGTATTTTATAATTGATCAGATACACACGCTAACAGATAAAGAGTTTATAACAATCTCCAACCATTAGTCGAACCTAATCATCCACTCGGAGGATGACGGAGCACCGGCGCCGTGAGCGAAAACGACCACCGGCGAATTATTATTAATGTTTTTATCTATCTTCACCGACGAACTCCGACTTCTTGTTATCACTGAACAACATTTCTTTGTTTCTTCTTCTTCGTTTTCATTCTCCGCCGTTCGCCGGCGTTTCCGCGCCATTATTTCCGATGAATTACTGTCAAAAACTTAAGGGTGCAAAGTGTAAAACTGTAAACTCAATTCGCGCCGAATCACAAGAAAAAGTTCGCGCGAAAATATCCAATTGGGCTTATCTAAAAGCCCAATAAGAAAAGGGCTTATGAGTTTAATTAATATTACACATAAAGGCTTAATTATTCATTAAAAGCTAAATATAATGAACATGTACATGGTTTTTGTAAGGGAAGTGATATTACATTGTTTGGATGCGATTCGTGTCCACATCGATGTAATAAGAACTAAATGCTAACATATAAGGCATCGAAGTTGCACCCAACTAATACCAATGTTGTTAGTACACTTTTGGCTAACATCGACAACTCCTTTTTCGAGTTGGATCGGAGAACGTGAGACCTACTTAGTTCAAAACTCCAAAGGCAACTTTACTTTAAATTTACCGATTTGGAACAGTCCAAATAACTCTCCATAATGTAATACATACACTATTCTTACCGTTAACATTATAAGGTAAATCATGTAAGAAAACAATAAACGTTTATATTCTTATTTAATAGTTTCAAAACAACATTTTCTTTAATTATATGTGCACTAACAAAGAATATATACTTCACGAATGTTGATTTTTTCATAACACAATATGTGAAGATTCCGCGTACAATTGGTGAGGTATATGTTTTGATTTCGAGATAAGAACAAGTGATGGACGTCAACCCTTTTAGCTTAATACATGAGGAATGTCAAATATGCAATACTGTAATAGATATGGTTTTTAGATGCTTATGAAGTCCTTTATTCTTAGTATATTTGTATCAAAATAAAGAAAAGATTGGTGGACTTGTCACTCATCTCAAAGGCCAACCTTCAAGTAATTCTTCTATTTCCCTATTTTTCGCGTAGATGCATAAGGTTTATATGGATAAAGCTCATTACCATCGTGAGTTAATTATATAATTTTTGACGAGAGTTGGAGCTGGAGCTTGAACTGTAGTTGAAAATGTTTTTCTTACCTAATAGGCTCATATTGGTTTTCTTATATTGGAAAGTTAAGCAAATATCATGTATTCATGTTTGGTATCGATCTCATTGGTTATAATTTCAATTTGTGTGATCCAATCGTTGACCCGTTATCATATTCGTCCTAGTCGTTTTATCCATACCTTCATTAGTATATTCAAAATTTGGTAAATTTAGTCATATCTTAAACCACTTGTTGCTTTTGGCTACAAAATGTTAATGTGACGTACTCTTGATCCAATACTTTTCTTACACTAGGAATCAATCTATCTTTAATTATTTTGTCTGATATGATTAAAGTATGCTAATCATGCTTGTGTGTCTATTAATTGTTTTGGTCCGGTATGCTTTAGAACTCGTATCTTATCTGTATAGTACTAGCAAATCTTATGTTGCGCTAAATGTCAAAAGGCCAAAGATATGTATACCCTACCAAATTGAATCTTATATTCCTACACGTTGTATTTTTCTTTGTAACAAGCAAATCTTTTCTTTGTTTTTGGCTTATAAAAAGGGCTTCTTGCCCAATAAGGTTTTTTATGGTTTCGAGACCAATGGGAAAGACGAAACTAGAAAGGTTTCCATGGCATTGATTGCTTACTCTCCCTCAAAGGCTTCTAACTTTTGGCCGTACAATGCCCTTAGTTTTAAGGGTGCGTTTTGGGTCATGTTAGAAACCTTTCGATGGAGAATAAATAGTCATTGTCATGCATGGTTTCATGACCAAAGGTATAAAGAGAAACTATACTAAAGGCTTCCATGACATTGATTGCTTACTCTCCCTCAAAGGCTTCTGACTTTTGTCCGTACAATGCCCTTAGTTTAAGGGTATGTTTTGGGTCATGTTAGAAACCTCTTGATGGAGAGTAAAAAGTCAATGTCGTGCATTCGTCCAATTATGTTTGTCATGGTTTCGTGACCAAAGGTATAAGAAGTAACTACGTAAGGTTTCCAATGCATTGATTGCTTGCTCTCCCTCAAGGGCTTCTGACTCTGGCCATATAACACCCTTAATGGGCACGTTTTGGGTCATGATAGAAGCCTCTTGATGGAGAATAAAAAGTCAATGTCTTGATTGTGGGGCTGATAAGATTTGTCTTGGACCCATGACAAACGGCCGGTGTGAAAGGAAGGTTTTTAATGCATTGATTGCGCGCCTGCTCTCTGTCAAGGGCTTCTGACTTTGTCCATACAATGCCCTTAATCTCAATGGTATGTTTTGGGTCATGTCAGAAGCTTCTTGATGGAGAATAAAAAAACGTCGTATTGATTGCGCTATTCAGTTTAAGTCTTGAACGATAATATGAAGGTATACAAACTTTCATTTTTACACTACTCAAGGTGCTTTTCTCCATACTTTCTTCTAAGGTAGGAACTTTGAGAAGGGTTGATAATGTTTGTCACTCTTGGATCGAGCTATTTGTTACTATTTTGAAAAGCATTTTCGGATAGATATTGTAACATTTCTAGGTCTCCTATCTTATTTATCTCAAAACTGAAAACACAAAATAAAGGGCAATATTTTTTCTATAGTAGGTATGATAACAAAACAAAAATATGTTTCCAACTTTCCGCCCTATACTCTCTAGTAATCGCTAAATCTCCAATAATCGCATCCCATATGCCATATATACTCTGTTTTTAACTTGATGTTTTATATCGAGAATGAGTCCAAATATCTCAGCTCTGTATCCGACATATGTTATTTTTTCAAGCATCCTTCTAATGCTAGATAAGGAATATCAGACCTAGGTACAAATCTGATCTATTAACATCGTTTGTTAACCACTTATTGGAATCAATATTATTGATATAAGCAATATAATTATATTACAATAAGAGAAGAGATATTTTTAATGTATGCTAAATACTATTATTAGTTTAAGTGTAGGAGTATGTTTTCAATTGAAGGCCTAGCTTCTTGTGACCTCTTTGTACATTCCAAGGCCAGGTTCCAAACTTTCAAAATTTCCAATCTATCCTTCCCTTCAAAAGGGAACTCGAAAAATTCGTATTCTTTAACTTTAGTCTCTTCTTTTCTTTCAAAATCCCTTTCTATTAAGTCCAAAGCCTTTGGTCCTCCTAAAATGTCCAGCATAATTAAACCAAAATGGTATATGTCATTCTTTTGTGACAATGGGAGTCGCGGTGATGTTGACTTTTGTTGACCGGTGTCAGAATATTCTACTGCAAGTTGGGTGAAGCCGTAGTTTGAGAGATACGCATTAAAATCAACGTCGATCATGATATTTGACGTTTTAAGGTTTCCATGGACATTCATAATCATGTTTCTTTCTCGTGATGGTGATTGTGAATGGATGAAGTAAATGGCTCTTGCTATGTGCAAGAGTACCTTTAGTCTTCTTTTCCATGCAAGCGGGGTGTGGCCATGTTCTCTTGCACCTAAATCACTCGAGCCAAAGAAAAAAATTGCAATCAATTTATCTAGTTGCTATAAAAGTCTAAGATTAACTATATAACATTCAAGACCTAGGATCTTGATACATTCTATAAATTAAACACATGTAAGTATTATTGGTTGTTGAACTTTAGGAATGAAAAAGGACATACCGCTAAGTAGATCATACAAACTACCCATTGGGTAGTAATCGCAAACAACAAACTTGAATCTCTTGGAATATAGATAAGCCCTCATTGAAACAAGATAATCGCAATGTTGTCCAATTGCCGCCAATCGGGCTACACGTCTCCCAAACCTTGTCCTCCTTAAACTAACTGCTCTAAATCTTTTCAACACGCTACATGTACCATCCGAAAACACCACTTTCTCAGTCACACCTAACATGCTCTCTCCCACAACCCCAACCGACGCCCACATTACATCTTTCAGTCTCCACCTATACTCACCATCTTCCTCCATGGGATCACCATCGCACGGAACCAATGGCTCGTTCTCCATGATCCCAATGAAGATCTCATCATATTCACTTAAGGAGAGCGATGATCGACAACTTCCTTCTTTATACCTAGAAGAAACATAAATCATAACCATTAAACAATAACAATGATTCATGAAATCATATTAATTGAAAAGGAATTAAAGAAACCTAAAGCTTCTTTTGGACTTGGTGTTTAAAGCTCTTTCCATCATTGTTTTCTTCTTTGAAAAAAACTAGGAAGTGGGTGGTGATCCCTTTGTATCAAGACTATAAAAAAATTTATTGGCTTAAAGTATTAAAAAAAAAGGTGAAGTATTGTAATTGGCTTAAAGTTATTAAAAATATCAAAGCTCTAGAAATAATCGAAGTTGGCCATTTGTTGGCTACGAAATTATTACTTATTCAAAAATGTCCAAAAGTAAGAATATACAATGAATCTAATAATTGACATTTTATATTTTTTAATTTTCATCAAAATTATTTATTAATGGCTATATATCTTGTTGCTAAAAGCTCTATTAAAGTTATATATATGTAGTCATGTAGATGAATATATGATGTATCAAAATCTGAGTTGGTTTGATTATTATAACTAGCTACCTTAGTATCTAATTTGTTAAAAATAATATAATAAGATGTTGATTTATATATCACATTCAAGATAAATTTAAAAATAGAAGAACAATTGATCTAATTGTATTAAATTGTTCTTTTAAAATCTTCCGATTAATTAAAAGGTTCGTTTTGAACCGGTAAAACAGTTGAATATGTTTAAAGAAATACGAATAAGTGTTATACAAATATATAGAATTGTATCTTAAACAAAATATATGTTTTGAAGAAAAAATCTAAAACCCACACGATTTAGTTGGTCTAACAGATCAATATTGCTCGTTAACATACAGGTTGGTGTTTAAACTCACATTGAATATAAATGTATGTATATACGTAATGTGTGTTATGATTATTTTATTTTTTACATTGGTTTAATTTTGAATGTCTAATATAGATCTCATGATAATGCTTTACTATATGAAATGTACTATTGAAAAGGACTTTATTTGTATTTTAATATATGAGATATTGTTTTTCCCTCCAAATTGAAAGCTAATATTTCAAAATATAGTTTAAATCAAAATAATAATGGAATATGATCAATTGATAACTACCTTCGACTCAATGTCTCTTTTTCTAGTATAGGTATATATCTGATTAGATTGTCAAATAAAATGAAGCGGAAGTAAGTTAAAATCAAACACATAATCAATATTAACTAAGTTAATAATTGTACATTGGTTGATTTATCTCGTTTATGATATATAGTGAAATCCCTCTACAGGCTTGTACATGACATCATCTTTAGCAACAAACTTGTATGCTAGTATACGTTTATAATCACCACAACTCTTGTCTAGCTTTCTTGTTTAGACCGTATGCTCGAACTATACCTCCTAGGTGTTCGAAACCTTAAACTCGAAACACAACAAACCGAAACACACTTTGGATTTGCTGAAATCGATTACTACGTGAAACCTAATTCGAATTGTTAATGTGTGCAACCTCATAGGCTCACGCATTTACGGACACACATTTGCTAAAACTATTCAAATACCAACAACTAGCACCTGTAATTTGTTATAAACAACTGTAACATATAGATAAACCAAACACTAGGTAAAAAAAAAAAAGTTTATCTGGCCGTCAAGTATAATAGAAGATACAAGTGTTTGGAGAACGATTGTGGGTAATCTACCCATCCACTTTACAACTGTTTGCTTGAAGCGAGAAAGACACTTAATCAAAGATGATTCATGAGCTTTAGTAGTATTGTATTTCCGAAGGAAGGGGTAGGCTCATTTCGGATCGCTCCATATATTATGGTTCAATAATTAGCAATAGAATAATTAGTAGTCTAATAAGTATTTAAAAATATACTTTATAAGCAATAAAACAACTCAAAAGCAGTTAATATATGTGGAGAATGTCAAATTTCACCAAGGTATTTATTATTCAACTTAATTAAATATATTTGAATTGGACTCTTGTGCTTATAAGGTACAATCTCAATTTTTTCAGCTACAATTACGAACCAAGTATCTTTGGAACTTCGTTTTTAGAACTGAATTCACGTTCCGATCTTGTACATATTAGGGAACAATTTTGAACGCCAATTTTTCCTATCTGGAATGGAAAACACGGATGGTTCAGTGTGACTATGGTTGAAACAATGGATGATGCATTTTGGAATTAGGTGGCGAGTTGAAATAGTTGTGTTTTTCTAAAATGACCCTTGGAACTACGAAGACAACGCTGTTCTACAAAAAAAATCCATCTAGTTTTGAGTTTAGCGAAACTTTGAATATGAAAAATGTGTACCCCTATTCCCTGCTCGAATACACAAACAAATCTCAAGTGAATGACCAATATTGTAATTTGAAATCTCCAAGTAGCCAAGTGAAACCAAAATCACGAACAAAAGATCTTTGTACATGATTTTTCTATAATTCATGTTCTAATCTATATTATGTATGACCTAATAACCCGTTGTATTTATTTTTTCCTCTGTATGAATCATAATTGTAGTCTGTCGACCATCGCCCCTGCCTGCAACGTTGTATCCATTTCATCTAGAAAAAGTTATCCCATACAATCTCTACTTGCTTCATTAGTCTTCCTGTGATTTTCAGAGAATTTACTACCATCCCTAGTTTTTGAAATTTTAGGTCTATGAATTTTGTGGCTACTAAACAAGAAATCATATGAAAATCATGAAATGATCGAATTTAATGAACAAAAGTTGTTTGAACTAGTTTAGGTTATGAATTTAGTTATATACGCAGTAGCGGAGCTCGGCCCCTGCTAACGAGCAAAATTTATATGTAATTTTTAAGTAAATTCAAAATAATCTCAAAATTTATATGAACTTATTTGTCATAAACTTAATTGTAGGCAACCAGATAATAAATCAAATAAATGTGCATATGAAAGATAGGTAAGGGAAAAGTTTATGAAACAAACATTCGTAAGTGGACTACCATGTCGTGTCGTAGCTATGGGAAAAGTTTAATATGTTTGATTGATTCAAAGATAGGATAGAAAGTGAGTCACTCACCAAATAGAAATCCATGATTCCAAAATCGGGAGTGGGAGTGAGTCAGCTTGAAACTGCCCTTCGCAAAAGAAAGTTTGGGCAAATGAAGGTCATAGATCGGGAGAAAAAAAAAAGCCCTACACTAAAGAAATACGAACTTTTGCGTATTATTAGTACATGAAAAAATAACATGATAGGGCAAATGAAAAGCTAAAGAAAGTGATGTTGAAACCAAAGACTAATACTAATTCGGTTAAAGCAAACATTGTGAGCGGAGAATGAATGGGTTGAGAAAGTGACACCGGTCGATTGAGAAAATTGTTGGATTCCAATTAAGTTGGAGAGATGAATAATCGAATGGGACAAGTGAAGATATTATGATCCATGACTACATCAGTTGGATAACACTCCAACTTTAACATACAAGTGAAGATCTATAAGGGGTCTAATGTTCGATTTCTAGTAGGTTCGAGCACATTTACTGTCTAAAAATGTGTTTCAATGTAATCAAGTAAACACACTTTATTCAACATAGAGAAGTTTATTATCTTTAATATTTATGAGCAAAACAAGATATATCCGTTTTTACTGGGTACAAATTACTACACCCCATTTGATATTTCAGCCGAAGACATCTTCTCCTTGTTCTTGTAATTTCCAAACACGACATCCAGATTATAAAGCATAGGCACCATAGTGATGGAACATATAAACACAAGCACGGGGCCAAAAATCCA
Source organism: Senecio squalidus (assembly GCA_910822075.1). Taxonomy (NCBI): domain Eukaryota; kingdom Viridiplantae; phylum Streptophyta; class Magnoliopsida; order Asterales; family Asteraceae; genus Senecio; species Senecio squalidus. The sequence continues at coordinate 44,987,152 of CAJVGC010000592.1, read as the reverse complement.
AAGCATGAGTGGAAGTGCTGAATAAAAAATCCGGTTCCCCACTGAGTTTAGAGCAAAACCTTTCTCTAAAAGTTCCGAAACATACTCACACGTGACGGTTGATTCTGGCGGGCAGTTGATCAAGAAGTTAACTTGGTTAATGAACCTAATTGATAGAGAGTGGCACATAAAAGAGGCAAGGAATACAAGCAAGAGGGTCACATATTTTAATGCAACCATAAATTCTCCATGAGCCCCGTAGAGAGTATCGTTGATGGGTTTTTTCACACTATATGTGCTACTAATGACTGCTGCTAGACCCGAACATAGAAGTATCGATGTTGTGGCCATCAGAGTTGCTCCCATTATTGTGTTTCGAAGTGTCTGAACGGCTAAGATGTTTTTCTTATCGTTATCCTGTCATTAGATTACAAAAATGTAATAAGTTTAAAGTTATACGTTACCAATACCATATGATATGAAAATAATATCATATGAAATAACTTCATGACTATAAACTCTTTAACGTTTGTTATCATTATTTCCTGATCAACCTTTTACATTGTTTAGAGGAGAAAAAGAGGTTTTATTGCCAACCCCAACTTCTTGGAGTGTCGACGAAGTGAACTTATCATAAGTGAAAACCATATATGTAAGAACTCGAAATTTTCCATTAAACGAAACAATAATCACAAAACTTAAACTCATTGCCTCGTTTTGTGAAATTATTGAGATATTTATGGACACACATATGACTCCATGTTTATGTAATTTTACTATCGTAATAAGAGAAATTACAAATATACCTCCATAATGGCGGATACCCACAATCGGCGTCCATGGATGTTGGTACCGATAATGGTAGACAATGGTTGATTCTTGACCTTACGCCATAACCATAAGTGATAACCGATTGTGATCATAAACGATAATGGCACCAATATTACATCGAGATAACACTTCTTCCATTCCATTATTGTTGAGTGTCCTCGTCCACTTCTAGCTAGCGTCGTAAGAGAAGTACTTATAATAAATAGAAATATATATAGAGAAAGGGAATTGATGAACAAAGACGTTGTTTAACACAAGGTTCAACATCATAAAAAGCAAAATATAAAGCAAAAAAGAGACACACATATTGATCCTAAGTTACAAACACTATGCCTTATCATGCAACAACAGTTTTGTTGCATTCTCAAGCTTTTTAGACTTTATTATATGATATCATTATTGCCCATCTTTTCTTATTATTTTACAATCATGGTTGTTCGAACTTTTTATCATCTAACTAATATTTGATTCAAGATTAAGTTTTCGAATAAATTACGAGAATTAAGAGTTACTTAAGTAACCAAAATTCTACTTATAGTACCGAATTCGCCCTTAATATATAGTTGCTTGTGAAAAATGATAATGAAATGTCACATGTTTAGTAGCTAGCAAACTAAGGTTGTTACATTTCATGGGTCATTCTCTTTTCTTTTTATGGAAACATGATATGAACTGATTGTTTCAATACGTTACATACATATACCAAGCAATGCATGTGATTAAGTTTAGAAGGTTAGTATTTAATCTTTAACATATATTAAAGGACATTGAAATGGGTTTTTTTATAAACTTTTGAAGAACATTGAAATGGATTTTTTTTTTTTGTTTTTTTTTTTTTTTTTTATTATCATTTTCATGATAATTAATTCGAGTGTATGGAATATACAAATACATTTTTTGTTAAAGAGGTGTTTTTTCGGTGTAATGTAATGTTTAACTAGCTTATCACCCGTGTATACACGGGAATTGACATTAAGATTGAAAAACGAAATGTTAAAAGAATTAATTACATGTAAGGTTTAAATAAATACAAAAGCTCTATTAAATCAGATGTATGTACCAAACATCCCATATTGATCAAACAAATTAAATAGAAAATAGAAAATAAAAATGAACAACACTAACATAAAAACCAAAAACGACGTTTAAAAGTGTTGTGTTTGTGTGAGGTATTTAATGGTTGTTAGCTTAAATAACAAAAAATACTTATTAAAAAGTGGTAGTTATATTCGGAAACAAATTCAACAACGATATATCCTTTATACATCACCAAAAGCTCTATCAAATTCACTATATAGATTAAACATGCCATGTTCATCAAACAAAATAAGCACTTTTTCCATCCTTTGTAGTCCCTATTGACTCCTTCGTAGGGGGGTCAGATCGAATAATCCTCTCCATAAATATCGCAGGAATGTTAAAGTTTGGTATTACATTAACTTCATAAGACAACACTGCCGTCGAAGGCCTACAATAGATATTGAAATAAGAAAATACATCAATAACACGAGAGCTCCATTATAGAAGATATCTCGAGAATATGAGTGTACCTTCTCCCAGATTTAACAGACCATTTGCCTTCGAATTTCTTAAAATCTCCATCAACCATAGAGAAGTGAAGTTCACGACTATTAGCCTGAACTATGAAAAACATTTTACATTTAGCATCTGAATAAAAAGGATGCCCGTATAATATAAACTTTCCAAATATCATTTTGATGCGTGCATATATCAAGTAGAGTTATACCAAGACAATATATAGAGACACTTAGAGTTTGGAAATTCTTGGAGATCTAAAACAACACGAGCTTCAATATGCCGATATAATGCCCTCTGCAAGCCTCTCTGTTCCAACCATATTCGTCCCTTATGAACACAAGGAATCCGTGCACTTAAAACAACAATACCATATACATATCAAACAAACAAACGTAGCATAATTATATAATAATACTAATTCTAATTCAAATATTAATAATGATTGAAATAATCTGAAAATGAAGACACACCTAATAATAAGATTAGGAATGAAATCAGCAAGACGTTCATAATCCGTAAGAGGTTTCCAAACGGAATCAACATCCGCATTAACGTTTACTTCCGATTTCACACGACGTTTTCTTGGCCAAACATCCCTAAAGTAAACACTTTTTCCATCCTTTGTAGTCCCTATTGGCTCCTTCGCAGAGTCAATGTCAACCTAAAACAAAATAACCAAAATCATTTGTTTCTTTTTTATACACCAAAAAACTGTTAAATTTAACACATACAATTTCCACATACCGTGCCAGCAAGTGCATAAGCAACAACTAAGGAAGGTGAATCAAGAGAGTTAGCTCTTGTCAGTGAATCAACAATTTAACACAACTAACGCAATCTGCTATCATATTCTCTTTTGACCGATATGGGAGAAATTACTAAACAATTATCATGATGTAAGTTTTAATGTCTTTTAATTAACTACTTAATAATTATCATGATGCAAGTGTGAAATAGAACACACTTCGGGATCCCTTAACTTGATGTTTAAACTCACTTGGTAAAAGATGTATAAGGATACTTTTGAGTTGTCGACTAAGCCACACCGCCAGACAGTTAACGCCATGCTAGTCGGCCCTGCAAAAATATGAAACACTATTAAATCAATAACCATTGAAAGAAACTAAAAATTTATCTTTTATGCATATAAGTCGTAAATCTTTTTATTCAAGGATTTACGTCACTATTTTTCTATTTTTGTTTATGTATTTAAATTAGTAAATTTTGTTTATGACTTCGAGATCACTTTTCAACCCATACTAAAAATGACTCATTTAGTTAAACAACTCATCTCTTGACCCGCCCATGTAGCCACTCAATTCATAGATTAAAAAAACACTAATAAAACATTAAATTTGATAAAAATCATTCGTAGCGTTCAAGATCCGTGTTCATTCTATGAAGTACTCTATCTATAGCAGGTTTTCTAGTTGTCTCCACAAATACAATTAAGAAATCGGGTATTAAAGATTCCACTAATGCACCAACAGCTCGACCAAGGGCTTTTGCAGCCTTCTAACCCCTAAGTCACACTTGAGCACCTTCCACCATCATTGATGTTAGCTGAAAGTATAACTTTGATTGCTTAATAACACATAACATAACCTATGACAAAGAAATTAATCTTCAAAATAATCAATTGCCTAAAATCTACATTATAAAATGAAAAAGAAAACAAATTGCAAAATAATCCTAAATGGGCTCTAGTCAAGCAACTACCTCATCTAATTAGAAGTTAAAATACAAAACCTCCAATATAAAAAATCTGTTTTCAATAAGGTTTGTAACCAAATCATAATGAATTTTGAATAAATTATTGTTACCAATTTCCTATCGTAGGTCCGAAAAGTTTTTATGTAATTTGAATTCCTTTTCTCATTCTAAGATACAAAAGGAGCTTTTCGATGTAAATTACACAACAAATCCGATTCATACCGTAACACTAACCTAAATTAATCTGTTAACCCCTAATAAAACCCCATACATATCCTTTTTTCAAACTACAATCTAATTTCTTATTTCAGTTGCCATTTTGTAACACATCAGTTCCAAAAAGAAAAAAGTAAATAAAAGTCATACCTCGTTTGAGCAACTAAAAACCAAAATTTGATGAAGATCGTGATGAAGTTGAAGGTCGAAGATTCCTCGAATATGGCTGGCTCATCATTAACCCTAACTAACACAAAACACAAGAAAAAAAAACCGAGATGATGTTCGTAATCATCATTATTAAAAATATAAATGCAAACCTGAATATTCTTATAAATAAATTGATGAAGAAAAACCAGACATTTGAAATTCAAATTGGAAGAGGAAGATTGTAAATGACGCTTTGATTTTTTCTAGGCGGCCTTCCGATAGGATTCACGTATTTCTAAGCACTCCGACGTTACCAAGACACGCTACCCATCTTTTAAATTAAAAGTTGGATTAATTATATTACAGATAGATATATGACATCATAAATTTAACTATTGTATTACGTGGATAGGTTAATAAATTGACACGTCAGCAAAATGATATCATCCTTATCTCCCATTTATTAGATAAAAAGGATGTTATTTTGGCATGATCATAAATAGAGTGTTTTTGTTCTCATGGTTGAAAGTACTCTAATGGTCTAATTAACTTATCAAAATCTTATTAGAAAACTTTATAAACATATAACTAAAGAAGAGAGTACCAGATTATGATGTTGTTGTTGAAAAGTTTTTTTTAGTGTAATATAATGTTTAAAGTTATTCTCATATGATCATAAAATTGACTGTTTTCGTATCATGGTTAAAAGTGTTCTACTAAATCTTACAAGAAAAGTTTTTTTATTTTTCACAAAAATTAAATTCATGACCTTCAGATAAATGAGTCAATGTTGTCACGATTAGGATCTTCTTATGGATCGTTTTTTATTTTTGCAAGATCGTGATCGCATAATCGATAAAAGATCGGAAAAAGATTGTATCAGAAATTATAGTCAATATCATGTGTTGTACACTAATTCATATAAAAGTTTTAATATATGACAAATTCAAAATAAAATACTAATTTAAACACAATAATTAAAAATTTTAATATAAGTTACATGCATTTAGCTTACTAAATTTATTATGTAAGTTTTAAAATATTGAACTATTAAAGTGAATATCTAATTAGATATATACTTTTAGAGGTTATCAATATACTATTTTCATAAAAAAGTTTGTACATTTATGGTTTTTAAATCGGTAATTCAATCCAAACAAGATTGACTCGGATCAAGATCTTAAGATTCTATAAACAAAATCGAGATCCTATGTAGATCCTATGTTATAGAGATCCCACGTCAGATCAGTCTCGTTTTCAATTATCAGAATTGGAAAATCATAAGATTTTAAAATCTTGATCGTAAGATCGATAACCTTTAAAGAGCCACTCATATGAAACAATGTTCCAAGCGCTTTGGTTACTAGACCTCCTCTAAGAGGGTCAAAACGAGCTTAGGGTTTATAGGATCGTGTTGTTTACTTTTATAAACCAAAGATATTTCGTCATTAACAATATCAATAATATTCTTCTGATTTGTGCATCCAAAATTATATGACGTATATAGTTTCGAAGCCTAATACACTAACTGGTTTAAAAAGTTGGTAGGCGACAAAACTTTTAAATTTTGATGACGAACTTGGGTCTAGTGTTTTAGATTCGATAATTTTTAATTAAACTTATTGGGTTAGTTGTCAATACAATATATTAGCCCATGACGATTTCTGGGTTTTATTACTTAAGTCCATAAACTTTTGACCCTAAACAAAACCATTCACTCAAGTTTAGAAAATATAATTTTATTAACATATTAGCAAATTTTATTAAATTAAATAAAAATATTAGCGAGAATATGTTTTAATGTGGTACTTAGATAAGTTATCCAAGAGGAAACCGATTTGACTAGTTGAAATGACACGTTTATTTTTTATATGTAGATATTTTTTTGTTATCAACGAATACCATATACGTAACGCATTATGTATGATGGGGATACAAATCCTATCTCTCTTACGCCTATTGTGGACGTTCTCCTTCCTTGTCCAAATGTACTCCATTTTAAAGTTGGATGTGCGTTTGTGTGCGTTAAAATTCAAATTACCCAAACCCTATGGGTTATTTTGATTTCCCAAATTCGAATCTAATATGATTCATAAGGGATTTAATATTGGTTTCGAAGGTAAAACAAATAGTGGTTTTATGTTGATGTATGAGTGCTTATGTATTTCATAAAAGATTTCTCATATGGAATTTCTCATGTTTTTAACATATGTATCGATGTCTAATGTATACACTACTATTTAATTAAAGTTGGCTTAAAAATTATATAATCTAACATTTTGAAAGTGTTTATTCTTACCCAATTATGTTTTTGGCTTCCCTACATTGATTAAATAAGATGTGTTAGGTTTCATATTTATTAAATTGTGATAGTTTGTTTAATTTTTTTTAATATTTTAAATTTTTATTTTTTGCTTTTTTTCTTTTCATTTTGAATTTTAAATTTTAAGAGAATGTTAAATAGATTAGTTATGTCTTTGTTTCGATTATTTTTTAATTTTAACTATAAACTTTTCATTTTGGCTATTCTTTTTAGGATTTATCTCATCTCTTATGTGTTTTAGTATTAATAAATTAGTTACGTCTTTAATTTGACTAACTTGTCAATATTTCATTTATTTTTACATTCTACAACAAATTATGCAACAAAAAGTTTTTAATAGCCACGACACGAAAGTAAAAAACAATAGTTACATCCTATTCTTTCCTCCCAATTTTAGGTTTTATTGTATTTTTCTTTCGATTAGGTTAATAAATAAATCAGTCACGTTTTCATTTCAATCAAATTATTAATCTTTTCATTTATTTTTACTTCATAAATAAATTTAGTATCGTCACAACACACACAGCGAGTAAAAAAAATATAGTTTAGAACAAAAACAGTAGTTCCATCTTATTCAATCACCATCCATTTGTAAACATTTTGTACTTCCTTCCAAAATACATGTAATGATTCACAACATTTCAAAATATTCCTACTTTTTCAAATCCATTTCCATTTTCAAAATTCTATTTCCTATTTTAAAATGTCTTTTTCTTGACCCAATGATTCCAACGGCACTCTCAAATAACAAAATCCCATCACGTGGAGGGTGGTTCGATATGCCCGCTACCCGTTATCCCCCGATTCCCCTTCTATAAACCTGCGCAAAACACACATATCATTTCCACACACACCCAAACCATCATTTACAATGGAGAAATACTTAGCCATAGTAACAATTTTCGCGTTATTATTCGCTGTCTCCACCGCTAGAATCTCCCTCCCGATCATACAAACCTGTAACGATATAAAACCTCAACCCGAACAATCTCAACAACCAGAACAAATATCGGATTCCAATATAGTTTTACCCAACTCACAATCTCAATCTCAACCACTTGATCAAAATTTGAAAGTCGATTTAACTCCGCGTTCGGATTACGCGAGGTTCCACGCGATTAACCGTCATTTCTTCGACGAATCACGAACTCCAGTCCGTCCCGTTCACCGTCGTCCGTTTCGGCATTTTCAAAATCCCTTCATGATTCCACGTTCCGAAATATCTGACGACATACACGCCTTTGAAACGGAGAAATTACACCGTGGGACGCCGTTTAAACGGTTGAAAACTAGACATGATTATGCTCATAGTCATCGTCATCACCGTCACCAACACCACCGTCTCCACCGCGAAAATCATAATCTCGATGTTTCGAATGCCAAACGTAAAGTTGAGCATGAGAAAACGAAGAATTTTGTGCATCAACATAATGAGAAAAAACGAGAACTTGAAAACAAGGGGAATTTGGTAACGAGTATTCGGAAATTTTTGAAACATAGCTTTGAATGATGACTATTCATTCGTTCGATCTATTTCACGATTATTGGTTATCGATTAACCGAATTACGAATGTATTTATGTAAACTGTTTTTGTGTAAACAGTTTTGGATCAGATGGTTTAATCTGTTTATGTATGTAAGTTTATTGCATCCGTTTGAGATGTATTTAGGGAATTATGTACTATTTTTTAAGTGATTATAATACATTGATAATCACATTCAATCTAGTTGTATTTTTTGTTCCCAAAATCAAATCACATGCTTCAATTTTTAATGTCTAAAATGCAAAAGTAGTGATACAATCACCAAGGTAGTGTAGTCGTAAATCATCGTTACATACGGTCTAATGTTCGAACCTTTGGGCCGCCAAGGAAAGAAACCAGGGTTTGAAAACGGTTACAAGAATAGTTTTATTAAAGTCACTTATATTTGAGTCAAAGACTTTCTCTATGTGTGTAATGGCTGTTTTATATTGATACATACACTAGAAGAGAATTTGTTATGTTTGATTTGCATAGTTTATAAAATAAGGATGATTATTTAGTTTAAATTTAAAGTTAAGTAACATGCATACCTCAAAAGATTAAAAGATTAAGTAATCTTTTAGCACTTTATGCTTTTTTGTGTGCTTTATTTGTCCGTTGAGTTGCCAGCCAGCTTGTTAATCTACATGCTTATAGATCGACAGTGAGTGGGAAGATGGTGATCGATGATCGAATCATTCTCCTTAGTTTAACCATCCTATTTTCCGTGCAAAATTTTGTGAATTTCGAAGGTGTTTGAAGCTTTAATTACAATTCTAAGGATCATATCGGTAGATATGGACATGAACACGAGTTTAAGATATTGTTCAAACGTAAAATTACTTTCAAACGTAATCCCAAACAACCTCTTAGTTAAACTTATAATTTATTTTATACGGTGCATTATTTATAGTTTGTATTATGTGTGTTCTAATTAATACTTATTTGTTATGATTCATGTAGGTCCATTTGGGGCCTTATATTAAGGGTGCTGGTGATTGTTTCCGTAATCATCGTTTGTTTTGTTTATAAACTTGTGTTTAAAACAGGACAAGCATGTTTTCATGTTATAATTGAACTATTTAAAAAATCTAAAAGCAAGGAAAAGCCAAAACAAAGTCAAAAACACACAAAAAAAAAAGGTTAAAAGTCATCTCATCCCCGACACTCTCCCTTTGAAATATTTTCCCTCTTTTCATTTTATTTTAATATCAACACATAGTGTTGTGACCGTGAATGGACGGGGTTTAGACTTTAGAGGTACTCGACCATCTATAATTAGCCTAAACTTTTATATTTTTGCTAATATTTTTATTTCATAGAAGGTTTTGATAATCTACCTTATATCAAAGAAGTCGCCCATGTTTAAATCTAATCTTCGCCTCAACTCCTCTAAGGTCTGTTTGGTTCGCATAATCCGATGAAATTGGAAAGAATTGAAATTCTGAATTCATGTTACATCATGCTTGGTTGAACAACTAAAGAAATTGGAATCTGACAAAATTCCATCAGATTCTTTCTGATTGTGAAATTCAAAATTCCTTTTAGTATCGGAAAAAATTCAAGATACCGATTTCATTGAATTCAAACTAGTTTACTAAAACATATTTTTTAAACAAAACGTTGTACCATTTTAATATAACCGTCAACTTTTTGCGTACATGTGTTCGACAATGTAGTTAAAGTTTTAGCTCAAAAATGTAAAATTATAGGTACATAATAGCTAGTAAGATAAATTTAATTATGGATAATTATATAATTTACCATATTATAATCTCAAATAAGCTATTTGAAGCAAAATGTTTTTAGAAAAGTGTATTTATTTTAAATAAACTTTCACAAAAATATCGACCAACAAAAGATATTAAGCTTTCATAAGTTCCGTATAAGTTTTTCTCCACACATATTTTACAAAAACTTCAATTAATTTTAAATATTTACAAATCGAACTGAATTATATACAAAATTGAAAAATGAATTTTGTTGAATTATGTCAACCAAACAGGACAATTTTTTTATTAATTCAGATTCCAATTTCTTTGATAGATTTCAATTTCTTTTAAAACATTCTACGAACTAAACAGAACATAAATCTAAATCATGGGTTTCACTCTCTGTATAGGTATTTTGTTCCTTGACCACCTTAATATGAGGTCCTAAGACTACGCGGAGTGGAGGTTTTTCGGGGCGTTATAGGCCCAGTCACCGCCTATAACGCCCCCTATAACGCCCTTAACCGCTCCGGTGGGGGCGTTATGGAGGCGTTATGGGGGCGTGTTGGGCTCAGGCGTGTTCTGCATCACGGCGTTTTGGTTGGAAGAAACGTTCATGTGACACACAAATAAAATGGTCAAAATTAACAAATAACACACAAATTAAAGCATTAGTTTGATCTTGAATAAAATGGTAGAATTTTACCCATTGTTTCCGGTTTCCGGTCTTCAAACAAATGCCTATGGCTGCTGCGGCTAGTAGAAATATTAAGGAATTAGGGTTTTTGAAAAAGGATACCAGTTAATGACCCTCTGAGTAATGGATCATGGGTAAATGGGTTTTCAGATTTATTGGACTTAATTTAGCCCAATCTATCTCTATCAGGGAAACAAATGATGGCTTTTGATATTACAAAAATAATACATTTGGACATGCGTTAGTTTCGGGATCTTCTCTTCCTTTGATAAATTTACAACAAACTTAAGCGTGTAACAAACTTGGTTATTAATTAAACTATAGATACATGATGTGTAAAATCTAGTCTTAAATTTAACCTACTTTTTCACGCAATTACACACTTTTAGGCAGTGGACCTATCCGTATATAATATTGTTTTAAGCAAGTAAAGGTTCGTTCGCAGGGACTAATTTGTTTTAAGTTCCGAATTAATAATACTATTTGTTTTTGGGGGTTTTTTATCGTAACAAAAAAGATTGATTAAAAGTTTGCAAAGTAAAAGTGATTATAAAAATCGAGTGAAAAAGTAATTGAGATTATCGAATAATAGAGAAAATACACTTGTTTGACACTTCACTTGTTTTCCATTTAAATTTACGAAATTGATTAAATATTAAACTTCTAAAATATAGTAAAAGTCCTCTCGAATCTTTTATTAACTTTAACTACTTCTAATTATACCGTTCCTCTCGAATACAGTTGTAATTATTAATAGTTAAGCATTAAGTAACAAGCCTGTTTTTAGTGATTTAATCTTATAGAGTTTCCTCTCGAATAACTCCTCTAAATACTAAGTCCTTCCGAATCTTAACAAATAGACTTACTCAATTAAGTTTAATTACCTAAGTTGTTATTACTAAGTCCTCTCGAATCTTAATAATTTTAAACCGATTATAGACCGACCGATTATTTCATATAAATTATTTAACCTATCTAGATTCCTCTCGAATACCTAGAATGTTGATTAATTAAATTATATATAAACAACTTTATGATAATATGTTAAAACTTAAACAAATAAGGATTAGCGATTAAACACAAAAACATAAATAATCAATTACGCAAAATTAAACTTCAAACAAGATCCGTTAATCAAACAAGCGTAAAAAGAGTTTAGTTGCTCATGATTGAAATAAAAACAGCAAATAAACAAGTAGAAAACAAGTCTTAAAAAGGAAAAGAGAAACAAACTAAAAGATTGCAAACGCGTCGTGACCGACGTCGAATGAAAGCCAAATTCCTAGCTCGAATCCTTGCCTCCAAACGAATCCTAAGCTTCCAATACTTGAGAATATTAATTGATGAAAATCTGGCTGAATTAATCTGGTATTTATAGGCAAAAATTCGTGTAGAAAAACGTGTTCGACTCGTACTCAAACTCCTTGTAATTATCCATTTAATTATTTCCCGTTTGTAATTATCTAAAAAATGATGCGTCTGAATTTTCCCGCGGGACGGGCGTCCCCCGCATTTTTTCCATATTCTAATTTTTGCAAAATGTAGCTCTCTCTTTCTTCTTTATTCTCCAATTTGAATCACCTAAATCGGATATCGTATGAAGAAGTTATGATCAAAACGGTGGAGGTGCTACTGCAACGTTCTCTTCGTCAGAAATCACTATTTTTTTTGTCTTTTAAGCTCATTTCTTCATCTTTTTCCACTTCCCGATCATGTAAACCTGTAAAATAGATAAAAACACTTTTCCACACGATTAAATGTAAAAACCTATCCTATCCATCATGTTTACTATGAAAAACCGACACAATATCGCATAGAAATATCTATATAAATATGCGATATCAAATCCCCCCAAACTTGCCTTTTTGCTTGCCCTCAAGCAAAAACTGTTTTCAAATTAATTATCAAAGCCAAAAATATCATAACCAAACACCTCACGATTTTTATGGGAAGTAAAATCACACAAACTCTCAAACTAGTCTAAAGGGTGTGTAAAATATATCTCTAGAATCGCTCAATTGCTCGGTCATGGTGAATATTCTATCATAGGCTTGATAATGTATCAAATCTCCACCACTAGAGTCTAGGTACAACTAAACGGGGACTTTTATTCGGGTTATAATGTACAGGTAAAGGCATGTGAATAAATATATAATATGGAGTGTAAAGGGTTAAATAAAATAATCCAAACTTAGATTAAATCCGAACTAAATATAATCTTTAACGAACTGGATTGCTCAATTTTTCTTCAACTTATACTTTTTTCCTCCGAATATACAATTTTCGTATATAATACACGACTCATAATACACTATTTCTCTTAAAATCAGAACTAATAAATTTTTTTTTCGCTTTTCTGTTTTTCCGATTTGTTTCTTTTTCACTTTTTTTTTTTCTTATTTCAGCCTAGTACATGCCTTACAAAATAATTTTTTTTCTCGTGGTAAGTACACATGCTCAAAAGGCTAATAATCACTATATATATTTTTTTACTATTTCTCCAAATACAATAATACAAGGCAATAATAATAGGTACTTTTCTTCCATGCCTTAATAAGCTTCAACTTCACTTAATATATAATAGCAATCAATAATCTAAGTTCGGACTTAATCTAAAAAGAAACGAAAATAAGGCGAGTGTACAAAATAATATAATAGTGTTTAGAACCGAAACGGTTTAGGCGCAAAGTGGTTTAACTAGAGTTTCTAACACTAAAAATAAGTGTTACAAGGGTTAGGCGGAAAAATATATAAAAAGAAACGAAAATGGCTAATCAAATGGGTTAATCCTAATTGCCCCTATCATTGTACCAAATCACACTAAGTTGCCCTAATGTAATTGCTCATATGTGGTCTCGAAATGTATAACAATGTCAAGTTCTAAAGTCATCACCATCGGCACACTCAAAGAAATGAAAAAGTAGTATTAAAAATAAATACTTTCAAAGGCTCAAACTCTCACTATTTTTCTGAGTGGGGTAAAAATGCGTCTGGTTATGCTTACAGTTTAAGGTATTTACCGACTAGACACGTTATATTTTTTTGTTTTTTCAATTTTTCAATTTTTTTTTGGATTTTCTGGTTTTTTCTGACTCAAAAATGTACAAAAAGAACACAATTCAACACGATGGAAACTAAGCTAAGGGTCGAAAAATAAAACGTAAAATTTCCCGATGACCCCCCCCAAACTTAAGTAACACATTGTCCCTAATGTGTTAACGACTAAAAAAAAAAACTAAGGGAAATTGCTACAAAAATAAAATCTAAAAAGAAAAATAATATACAAAAATAAGAAAAGAAGAAAATAGAACCCGGTTGTAGATATCGAATATTTCTTGTGAAAATGCTTTACTGATCTGAATGCTAGTCCCAAAACCGGTTGTTGAACTTACTTCAAATCTATATAAAAAAAAAACTAACAGAAAAAAACTAAAAACAAATATTAAAAACACAAAAGAAAAAAATAAAAAATAAAAAATTAATAAAAATTACAAATTACGACGGAATAAAAAAATAATAGACTATTTTTTTTTTTAAAGTCTAATAGAGGAAAAGAGTAAACAATAACTTTACAAAAAAATACAAAATTGTAGATTTTTTTTTTTTTTTTTTTTTTTTTTTTTTTTTTTTTTTTTTTTTGGTACCTAGCTAAATAAAAACTAAAAAGTAAAAGGTTAAAAAGTCCTAAAGAAAAGATGACGAAATAAAAATTAAACTTAAAAATGAAAAAAATAAAAAAATAAAAAAAAAAGTTACGATGGAATAAAAAAAAATAGTAGACTATTTATTATTTTCTAATTGGAAACCATGTGTAAACAATAACTTTAGCTTTTTGCCTCTAAATTTTCGTTTTTGGAATTTTTTTTTTTTTTTTTTTTTTTTTTTTTTTTTTTTTTTATAAAAATAAATGAAAGATTAACTACGAAAGAAAAGAAAAACAAACCCGGGTTACCTCCCGAGAAGCGCTAATTTTTCGACCGAGTCGTTAGCTTGACTCGATATGCCTCTTGATTAGGTGTTGATGGAATAGAACCCATCCTCGATCATCATTCCATTTTTATCGTCCTTCTCGTGGTATAACTTGACCCGTTGGCCCGAGACGATGAATGATTCTCCCTGTCCTTTCCATAACTCGACATATCCGGAAGCATAAGCTTGTTTGATGGTGTACGGTCCTGTCCACTTCGAGCGTAATTTAGGAGCCTTGAATTTGTACTTCGATACTTTATCGCCCTCCTTGAACTCTTTCCTACGAATTTTGCGGTCATGGAACTCCTTAGTTCTCTCCTTGTAAAGGCGAGAACTCTCGTAGGCCTGTAACCGTAGCTCGTCCATTTCGTGGAGTTGTAGGATCCGCAAATCTCTCGCTAAATCCATATCAATGTTGCATGTCCTCAAGGCCCAGTATGCCTTATGCTCTATTTCAACCGGAAGGTGACATGTTTTCCCGTAGAGTAGTCGATACGGGGTGGTTCCAATTGGCGTTTTGTACGCCGTCCTGAATGCCCATAGTGCGTCCTCCAGTTTCTTTGACCATATATTGGGATTGTTGTTGACCGTCTTTTCCAAAATTCTTTTGAGTGCGCGGTTTGTATTTTCCACTTGCCCGCTCGTTTGAGGATGATACGAAGTCGCAAGCCGGTGATTTACTCCATATCTTTTCAAGACTTTTGCAAGCTGAGCGTTGGCGAAGTGGCTTCCTCGATCACTGATTAATGCCTTTGGCACTCCAAACCTGCAAAACAAACTTTTAAGAAAATCAACAACCACGTTAGCGTTGTTAGTCGGTAATGCTTTAGCTTCAACCCATTTAGAAACATAATCTACAGCAACTAGAATATAAATATTTCTGTTTGAGGGTTTGAAAGGGCCCATAAAGTCGATTCCCCAGATATCGAAAACTTCACAAACTTGGATCCCTTGCTGTGGCATTTCGTCCCGCTTCGTGATATTCCCTTGGCGTTGGCATGCATCGCAGGTGTTCACGAGTGTATAAGCCTCCCTGAAAATTGTTGGCCAATAGAAACCTGCATCATAAACCTTTTTCCCAGTTACCGTTGGTCCGTAATGTCCTCCGGTGGGTCCATGATGGCATTCATCCAAAATCTTTCGAGTTTCTTCTCCGTATACACATCGACGCACCATTCCATCAGCACATCGACGAAATAAGTATGGCGAGTCCCAGTAGTAGTACTTAGCATCCGAGATCACTTTCTGCCTCTGTTGATAGGTTAGGTCTTTGTTGACGACTTTTCCGGCTAGATAGTTCGCAATGTCCGCGAACCATGGGGTATCGCCGTCTGTGTTACTAATACTGGCTAGCATCTCCCCCGGAAAAGTGTCATTGATGTCCTCTTCCTTCAACTCCCCCAAACTTGGGTTCTCCAATCGGCTCAAATGGTCTGCAGCTACATTTTCAGCTCCTTTCTTGTCCTTGATCTCGATGTCAAATTCCTGCAACAATAAAATCCAACGAATTAATCTAGGTTTAGCATCTAATTTAGAAAATAAGAATTTTAAAGCAGAATGATCCGTGAAAACAATTGTTTTGCTCATCACTAAATACGAGCGGAATTTGTCAAAAGCAAATACGACAGCCAAAAGTTCTTTTTCCGTAGTGGTGTAATTCTGTTGGGCTTCGTTTAGTGTTTTGCTGGCGAAGTAGATAGGTCGAAAATGTTTCTCGATCCTTTGCCCCAAAACAGCACCCACTGCGAAATTGCTTGCGTCACACATTAGCTCGAAAGGTTGAGACCAGTCCGGTGCTACCAAAATAGGTGTATTGGTGATTCGTTCCTTGAGTAGCTCGAAAGCTTGTAAACAGTCCTCCGAAAAATTGAAAGCTACCTCCTTCTCTAAGAGTTTCGTCATAGGACGAGTAATCTTCGAGAAATCCTTGATAAATCTTCGGTAGAATCCTGCATGTCCCAAAAAACTCCGAATTGCCTTCTCGTTCGTCGGTGGTGGTAGTTTGGCAATGACCTCGGTCTTTGCTTTGTCTACCTCTATCCCAGCTTTTGAAATCTTGTGTCCCAGTACGATTCCCTCTCGAACCATAAAGTGGCATTTCTCCCAGTTGAGGACCAAGTGTGCTTCCTCGCATCGTCCCAGCATCTGATCCAGATTCTCCAAGCAAGCATCGAATGAATCTCCAAATACAGAAAAATCATCCATGAATACCTCCATTGTCTTTTCCACCATATCTTGAAAAATAGCTAGCATACACCGCTGAAAAGTGGCGGGTGCGTTGCATAGACCAAATGGCATCCTCCGATATGCGTAGGTTCCGAAGGGGCATGTGAATGTGGTCTTTTCTTGATCTTCGGGATCGATGGGGATCTGAAAGTATCCTGAGAATCCATCCAAGAAGCAGTAGAACTCATTTCCTGCTAGTCGCTCGATCATCTGGTCCATGAACGGTAGTGGAAAATGGTTCTTCCTGGTGGCCTCGTTCAGCTTGCGGTAGTCGATGCAAACTCTCCATCCGGTAACTGTCCTTGTTGGCACGAGCTCGTTCTTCTCGTTCATCACCACGGTCATACCTCCCTTTTTCGGCACACAGTGAATGGGGCTAACCCATGGGCTATCTGAAATAGGGTAGATAATACCTGCATCCAACAACTTCACAACTTCCTTTTTAACGACATCTGTCATATTCGGATTTAGCCGCCGTTGTCTTTGAACAACGGGTTTTACATTATCATTAAAATTTATTTTATGTTTGCAAAAATCGGGGCTAATTCCGGGTATGTCAGATATGCGCCAAGCAAAGGCCTTTTTATGACCCTTAAGGACTGTCAATAATCGAGCTTTTTCGTCACCCGAAAGTGATGACGAAATAACAACCGGTAATAAATTAGTACCTTCAAGAAAAGCATATTCTAAATGTACCGGTAATTGTTTTAGCTCCAAGTCGGTTGGTGGTGACTCGATTGAGGATTTGATCCTCATGCTTTGGTCCAACTTCAGTTCTTCCTTAACTTCAACCTCCACTTCATCGATCTTCTCGTCTTTCAACTCCTCCTCCAAGCTAGTTTCTATCTCGAGAATTTCCTGCCAATCTAATTCATCAAACACATCAATCCGAAAACAGGTTTCATCAGTAGAATAGGAATGAGTCATAGCTCTATCTAAATTAAAAACAATTCTTTCATTCCCAACCCCTAATGAAATTTGCCCATTTTTAACCCGAATAATTGCGTCAGCAGTGTTTAGGAATGGTCGTCCAAGGCGGAGACATCCTCATCCATCTCTAAAATCACGAAATCAACCGGAAAGGTGAATTTTCCCACGTTCACTAGCATGTTCTCAGCAATTCCTAATGGGTACTGAAATGATCTGTCTGCTAGTCGAATGCTCATCCTGGTTGGTTTTAACACTCCAATGGCGAGTTTAGCATAAAGTGAATACGGCATCAGGTTTATGCTAGCTCCTAAGTCTGCTAAAGCGCTGCAACTGTAGGTATTACTGAAGTTGCACTGAATCAGAAAGCTCCCTGGATCATCCAACTTGGGTGGTATCGTGTTCTTCACCAAGGCTGAACATTCTGTGTTTAGGAATGCGGCTTGCTCCTCCGATGGCTTTCCTTTGTTTGTGACCAATTCCTTGATGAATTTAGCGTAATTTGGCATACCTGCAATCAAATCTACAAGAGGAACGTTAATATTAACAGATTTGATCATGTCACAAAATTTACCGTACTGCTCCCTCATTCTTGCTTTTCGTAATCGTTGAGGATATGGAACATGAGGCTTGTAGGCTTTGATTGGAATTTCCTCTACTGGTTCAGGTGTCGTGGTCTTGGTCTGAACTGGTGGTGCCTCGTCCTCATCGTCATCGATCTCGAAATCGTCAATAACGGGTTCAGCAGACAGGTGCTGCGCACCCCTGGGGTGGTGCTGCGCACCTGGGGTCTGTTTTGCTCCATTTTCGGCTTGATCTCCTCCATAAGTATGTCCCGAGCGTGTATTGATTGCATTTACATGTTCATCCCTGTGTTTTGGACAGGGTGGCATTCCGTCTCGTGTTCCGGGATGTTGATATTTTGGTGCTTGATTATTGGAAGTGTTTCCTTGGTTCTGTGGGCGTGGATTCGGTTGAGTATTGCTTGGTATTTGGCCCGGTGGTCGATTTGAGTTCCGTTCGTTCATCCTATCGAACCTTCTCTCTAAATCTTGATGTGCTGCCTGCTGATTTCTCTGTCCTTGCTCGATTTGATCAGTTAAAATTTTAAATTGTTTACGGACATCATTAATTTGGTTACGGACATCGTCATTGGTTGATTTTTGGGTGTTGATGAACGATTTCAAAAGATCTTTCATGCTTGGATCTTCATCTTCGTTTTTCGGTGGATCGTATCTTTGTCGTGGTGGGGAACGTGTGTTGTTTCTTTGCCATCCGTTGTCTCGATTGTCACCGCGGTTGTAGTTACCTCCGCGGTTTTGCCAATTTGATCCCCGATTAGGATAACCATACTCTAAGTAGTTAGCATCCTCCACTTGATTACACTCACTAGCATAGTGAGGTCCTCCGCATCCTTCACACCCATTCTTCACCAAGTGCATGTCCTTCTCCATTCGTCCCATGCGTTTATCAATTCTATCCGCTAGTGTCTTGACCTCTTGAACTACCGAGGATATTTCATGGCTACTCTCAGCTTGAGCAACTTGTCCCCTGTTTCTCCGGCCTCGACCATCATCCCGATACTCCCTTGATAGGCTAATGACCAGCTTGTCTTCCATTAGGTTGTATGCTTCGTTGGTGGTTTTGTACATGAAATCTCCTCCTCCAGCTAGATCCAGTTCGTTTTGAGACTCCTTGGTTAACCCGTAGAAGAAAATTTCAATGATATGGTCCTTGCCCAGTCCGTGACCATAACAACTTCGCAACAACTCCTTAAGTCTAGCCCATGCTTCAGTGGAAGTCTCTCCATCTTCCTGTCGGAATCCTCTGATATCTCTGAGTAATTTCCTACCCAAGGCGGGTGGGAAAAATCTTTTGATGAAAGCCTCGCGCATTTTCGTCCATGTGGTTATTGAATTTTCGTTAAGCTCCTCGAACCAAACCTTCGCATCTCCGGTGAGAGACGAAGGGAATAACCTCAGTTTGACAGGATCGCCCTTGCCTTGGCCATATTTGAACATCTCACATAGCTCGTTGAATTTTGCTATGTGTTTATGTGGATTTGAATTGTAACGCCCATCGAATGTATTGTCTTGGATCATCTTGAGATGGTGACCCTTGACAACAAAGTCATCACCCAATTCCGGGGTGGTGATTGCCGACCCTCGGGTGGGTGGCACTGCTACAGCTGCGGCCCGTCGGTTCATTGGTGTGTCCAAAGGATCCATAGCTGGTTGCGGTTCCGGTTTGTCTTCACAAAATACTTCTTCAACCTCTGGTTCTGAATCGCTTCCTCCGCTTTCTGACGACGCAATGTCTTCAAACTTGACGGGTGAAACTTGATCAAAACTTGGTGGTGTCTGAAGCGATAAGTTGCCTCTCCTCTTGCCTCGCCTCTTTGATACTCCTGGATTTGACTTTGGACTTGCGAGTGGTAATCCCGAAGCCCTTGTGTTCATCAACTACCTGAAATACCTGAAAAGACAAAAACAAGAAAAGCGTAAAACGTACCGGTGTAATAACAATAAAAAGTAACTTCTAAGTAAATAAATACTCAAAAGGATCGTATTACAAATTCGAAACAAAAACGAAAAATCAGTCCCCGGCAGCGGCGCCAAAAACTAATCTAGTCTTAAATTTAACCTACTTTTTCACGCAATTACACACTTTTAGGCAGTGGACCTATCCGTATATAATATAGTTTTAAGCAAGTAAAGGTTCGTTCGCAGGGACTAATTTGTTTTAAGTTCCGAATTAATAATACTATTTGTTTTTGGGGGTTTTTTATCGTAACAAAAAAGATTGATTAAAAGTTTGCAAAGTAAAAGTGATTATAAAAATCGAGTGAAAAAGTAATTGAGATTATCGAATAATAGAGAAAATACACTTGTTTGACACTTCACTTGTTTTCCATTTAAATTTACGAAATTGATTAAATATTAAACTTCTAAAATATAGTAAAAGTCCTCTCGAATCTTTTATTAACTTTAACTACTTCTAATTATACCGTTCCTCTCGAATACAGTTGTAATTATTAATAGTTAAGCATTAAATAACAAGCCTGTTTTTAGTGATTTAATCTTATAGAGTTTCCTCTCGAATAACTCCTCTAAATACTAAGTCCTTCCGAATCTTAACAAATAGACTTACTCAATTAAGTTTAATTACCTAAGTTGTTATTACTAAGTCCTCTCGAATCTTAATAATTTTAAACCGATTATAGACCGACCGATTATTTCATATAAATTATTTAACCTATCTAGATTCCTCTCGAATACCTAGAATGTTGATTAATTAAATTATATATAAACAACTTTATGATAATATGTTAAAACTTAAACAAATAAGGATTAGCGATTAAACACAAAAACATAAATAATCAATTACGCAAAATTAAACTTCAAACAAGATCCGTTAATCAAACAAGCGTAAAAAGAGTTTAGTTGCTCATGATTGAAATAAAAACAGCAAATAAACAAGTAGAAAACATAATAGAAAAAGTCTTAAAAAGGAAAAGAGAAACAAACTAAAAGATTGCAAACGCGTCGTGACCGACGTCGAATGAAAGCCAAATTCCTAGCTAGCTCGAATCCTTGCCTCCAAACGAATCCTAAGCTTCCAATACTTGAGAATATTAATTGATGAAAATCTGGCTGAATTAATCTGGTATTTATAGGCAAAAATTCGTGTAGAAAAACGTGTTCGACTCGTACTCAAACTCCTTGTAATTATCCATTTAATTATTTCCCGTTTGTAATTATCTAAAAAATGCTGCGTCTGAATTTTCCCGCGGGACGGGCGTCCCCCGCATTTTTTCCATATTCTAATATTTGCAAAATGTAGCTCTCTCTTTCTTCTTTATTCTCCAATTTGAATCACCTAAATCGGATATCGTATGAAGAAGTTATGATCAAAACGGTGGAGGTGCTACTGCAACGTTCTCTTCGTCAGAAATCACTATTTTTTTGTCTTTTAAGCTCATTTCTTCATCTTTTTCCACTTCCCGATCATGTAAACCTGTAAAATAGATAAAAACACTTTTCCACACGATTAAATGTAAAAACCTATCCTATCCATCATGTTTACTATGAAAAACCGACACAATATCGCATAGAAATATCTATATAAATATGCGATATCAATACAACTTTTTAAATTTCATTTATATAAAAAAAATAATAAAAAGTAATGATTACAAAATAATCTCTATCACTCCATATCATCACTCACCACTCCACCCATTTTCTATAACTCCACATCATCACACCCTCTTTCCTAAAATCACACTCTCTTTCCTACAAATCACCTCTATCACTCCACATCATCATCACTTACCCTTAACCACTCTGCATAGTCTAAATAAGACCTCATGTGAGGACATCGACCCACCAATTAACCGGGCCATGATATAACTTTTCAATTTATAAATATGCTAATATTTGAAAATAAATATTAAACCACAAATTGAAAGATTTTTATAATTCAGTTTCTAATTTGAAAAAGAATATAAGATAAAACTAAATACGACAAAGAAAACAATACCAAACAAGGAGATGTTTACCCCCATAAACTATATTTTAATATTTTTTTTGTCCTTTTATCTTTTAATATTAAATTCATAGATGTGTCTCACCTATTTTTTTATTTTCTTTTCATAAAACAAAATATTTTAATTACTTTTTTTAAATAACTATAAAATAAAGCATATTTTTTCCAAAGTTATAAAAAATAAAGAATATATATATAATTGTTAAGAAATAAAGAACAAATGACAAGTATAATTTAGGAGGAAATAGAGAATACTTATTTAAGAAGATCATATAGGGATTACATTGGAGATCCTTATATAGGATTAGAAACTTAGAAACCTTAGGTTACATAGAAGATGAATAGACATAGTCTCCTCATCATTATATCACCTAAATGATCCATTTAATATTTTACAACACTCCTCCTTGGATATTCATCGTTTATTATACGCTCTAGACTACCTCATTAAAAACCTTACCAAGAAAAAACCCAATGGGATAAAAACTTGATGAAGGGAAAAAGAGTGCAGTGCGCATAATGCTCCTCCTCAAATTAATGTATATCTTTTAAACGTCGAAGGCCAATCTTCTTAACCAGTTGCTCAAACACCTTCGCTGGCAACGATTTTGTGAATAAATCTGCCAAATTGTCACTTGATCGAACTTTGCAAACATCAATAACCCCATCCTTTTGTAGATCATAAGTGAAGAAAAATTTCGGAGAAATGTGTTTTGTCTTGTCGCCTTTGATATACCCTTCCTTGATTTGAGATATACATGCCGCATTATCTTCATACAATATGGTTGGATTTCCTTTGATAGACCCGAGTCCGCATTCTTCTTGGATGTGCTGAATCATCGATCTTAACCAAACGCATTCTCGACCGGCTTCATAAAGTGCAATAAGTTCAGCATGGTTTGATGATGTAGCAGTTAATGATTGTTTCGTCGATCTCCAAGAAATTGCGGTGTCCCCATAAGTGAAAACATAACCTGTTTGTGATCTTGCCTTGTGTGGATCAGACAAGTAGCCAGCATCAGCGTATCCAACCAACTTAGATTTTGAGTTCTTTTGGTAAAATAATCCCATATCACGGGTACCACAAAGATAACGAAAAATATGTTTAATTCCATTCCAATGTCGGCGTGTTGGCTCGGAACAATATCTTGCTAGTAAGTTTACTGAAAATGCAATATCCGGCCGTGTATTGCTAGTAAGGTACATCAAAGCCCCAATCGCACTTAGATAGGGAATTTCAGGACCAAGAACTTCCTCATCATGTTCTTTGGGGCGGAACGGATCAAGTTCTCGGTCAAGTGAACGACAGACCATTGGTGAGCTTAGTGGATGAGCTTTATCCATATTGAACCGTTTCAATATTTTGTCTGTATAGTTTGATTGGTGAACGAATATTCCATTTGATAAATGCTCAATTTGCAATCCGAGACAAAATTTAGTCATACCAAGGTCTTTCATTTCGAATTCGTTCTTTAACAAATTTGCAGTATGTTCAATTTCATCAAGATTTCCGATGATGTTTAAATCATCAACATACACTGCAATGATTGTGAAACCCGCCTTTGATCTTTTAATAAAAACACATGGACTTATCTAATTACTTTTATATCCCTCTTTTGAAAGATATTCACTTAGACGATTATACCACATTCGTCCTGATTGTTTAAGTCCATACAAAGA
Source organism: Senecio squalidus (assembly GCA_910822075.1). Classification (NCBI taxonomy): domain Eukaryota; kingdom Viridiplantae; phylum Streptophyta; class Magnoliopsida; order Asterales; family Asteraceae; genus Senecio; species Senecio squalidus. The sequence continues at coordinate 44,963,119 of CAJVGC010000592.1, read as the reverse complement.
TCTATTCAATTTAATTGAAAACATTTCACGGGGTTTATTTTCACAAGCTTCCGGCATTTTCATTCCTTCCGGGATTTTCATGTAAATGTCACTATCAAGTGATCCATACAAGTAGGCTGTGACAACATCCATAAGGCGCATTTGGAGCCTTTCAACATTTGCAAGACTGATTAAATATCTAAGAGTCGTTGCATCCACGACAGGTGAATATGTTTCTTCATAATCTACCCCGGGTATTTGTGAGAAACCTTGTGCTACAAGTCTCGCTTTGTATCTAACAATTTCATTTTTCTCGTTTCTTTTTATCGCAAATACCCATTTATAGCCTACCGGCTTCACCTGATTTGGGGTTAACGTCACAGGGCCAAATACTTGGCGTTTTTTAAGTGAATCTAGTTCAGCTTGTATGGCCTCTTGCCATTTTTGCCAATCATTTCTTTGTCGACATTCTCTAATAGTTTTTGGCACAGTAATTTCATCATTTATTATTTCACTTGCTATAGCATATGCAAAAATTTCATCAACACGTGTTTCATTTCGATTCCATGTTGTACCATTTTGTACAAAATTTATTGAGATCTCATATTCAGTAGGTACATGGTCATCTTCAAGAGATTTATCCACATTTTCTGTGTTATTTTTAATCTCTTTTGGGATGTTATTTATAACAACTCCTTGAGCTTTTCCAGTTGTATTCTGCTCTTTCTTTTTCCGTGGATTCGTATCTTTTGAACCCATTGGTCTTCCACGCTTTCTGCGTACATTTGACTCATCTAGAGTTTCAGGAATATCAATCCGAGAAGGTGCATTTAAAGCTGGAATATATGATTTAGTAACTCTTTTTGTATCCGTAAATGCATCAGGTAATTCGTTTGCTATTTGTTGCAAATGAATGATCTTTTGAACCTCTAATTCACATTGACCACTCCGAGGGTCAAGAAAAGATATTTGTGATGCATTCCAAGTTACATCTTGTTTGTCCAACTTTTTATTTTCTCCTCCTAAAATTGGGAACATTGTTTCATCAAATTGGCAATCAGCAAAACGTGCTGTAAAAACATCTCCAGTTAATGGTTCCAAGTATTTGATGATTGATGGAGAATTAAAGCCAACATAAATGCCCAATCTTCTTTGAGGTCCCATCTTTGTACGTTGTGGTGGTGATATTGGGACATATACACCACAACCAAAGACTTTTAGATGAGACAAATTTGGTTCTCTTCCAGAAACCAGTTGAAGTGGAGAATACTTATGAGATGCACTTGGTCTTAATCGAATAAGAGCAGCAGCATGTAAGATAGCATGTCCCCATGCAGAAGATGGCAATTTTGATTTCATAAGTAATGGTCTAGCAATTAGTTGTAATCTTTTTATTAAAGATTCAGCAAGACCATTTTGTGTATGCACATGTGCTACAGGATGCTCAACTTTAATCCCAATTGACATACAGAAATCATTAAATGATTGAGATGTAAATTCTCCTGCATTATCAAGCCTAATCTTCTTGATTTGATAATCTGGGAAATGTGCTCTTAGTTGAATTATTTGGGCAAGTAACCTTGCAAAAGCAACATTTCTTGATGCTAACAGACAGACATGAGACCATCGGGATGATGCATCAATTAATACCATAAAGTATCTAAATGGTCCACATGGAGGAGTAATTGGCCCACAAATGTCTCCTTGAATTCTTTCAAGAAACAAGGGAGATTCATTTTCAATTCTATTCATTGAGGGCCTAGTTATCATTTTTCCAAGAGAGCACGCTACACATGATAAATCTTTTGATAACAGGACCTTGAGATCCTTTAATGGATGCCCATTTGAGCTCTCAATGATTCTCCTTATCATTATATCACCTGGATGACCCAGTCGATCATGCCAAAGGGTAAATGTTTTAAGATCGATACCCTTTCGGGTAGAAACCATATTTATTTATGTCTGGTTAATGCATGTAAAATACAATCCAGAAGATAAACCTTTCATTCTTTCCATTATGGACTTTTTTCCATTAAATATGGATGTAATTTGGAGATACTCAATATTATTTTCAGTCATGGTTTCAACATGATAACCATTGCGTCTTATATCTTTGAAACTTAGTAGATTTCTCCTCGATCTACTAGAATACAACGCATCATTTATTATTAATTGTGTACCTTTAGGTAACACAATGCAGGCTTTGCCAGAACCTTCAATCAAGTTGCTAGTACCACAAATTGTGCTGATATTTGCATTTGCTATATGAAATTCATAAAAATATTTTTTATTTTTCAAAATGGTATTTGTTGTTCCACTATCAACCAGACACTCGTCTTCACCGTTTTCCAAAATGCTTTTCATATCCTTGAACATAAAAAAATAAGTAAATAAGCATTTCATAATAAGATCACTTTAAAGAAAACAAATGGATATTGCATTAATTAAAGTTTCAAACATAAGTAACGATGCTAGAACTAAACTAGCTTATTCAACACAAACTTAAAACAATTATTGTGGAAAAACTAAGTAAAATGAAACTAGACAACTAGTTGGCATTTTGATCATTGGAAAAGGAAGCAACCACGTCTTTGACATCATCAAAGAAATCTGAGGAGTCGAAATGCACATTTGGGTTTGGCTCATTAGCAACATTGAAAGTATCAATGAAATTTGTTTCAATGTCTTTTCCATTCTTCTTTAGTGATGCTTGATAAAGGTCAACAAAATGTCTAGGGGTACGACATTGTTTTGCCCAATGATTTGTCATGCCACATCTGTGGCAAGGATCTCTAGAATTCTTAGGAGCTTGATGTTGCATCCTTTTGCCTTTATCATCTTTTTTCTTAAAATCAGAGGGTTTTGGTTTGTAACCATCACGATGCCAAGCATTGTTTCGACCACGTCCATGGCCACGGCCACGACCTCGTTCATTGCCACGGTTATTACCGCGTGCACGACCATTACCCCTTATATTTGAGGTTGCATTTATTTCAGGTAACGCAGTAGAACCAGTGGGGCGTGCTTGATGATTCTTCATCAAAAGCTCATTGTTTTGTTCAGCAACAAGGAGAACGGATATAAGCTCATGGTATTTTTTAAACCCACGTTCTCGATACTGTTGTTGTAGGAGCATGTTGGAAGCATGAAAAGTTGAGAAAGTTTTCTCAAGCATGTCTTCTTCAGTAACCTTTTCTCCGCATAGCATTAATTTTGATGTGATATTAAACATTGCGGAGTTATACTCGTTCACGCTTTTGAAATCCTGCAACCTGAGGTGCATCCAGTCGTAACGAGCTTTTGGAAGAATGACTTGTTTTTGATGGTCAAACCTCTCTTTCAATTTTTCCCATAATTCTAACGGGTCTTTCACCGTTAAGTATTCCTTTTTGAGGTCCTCATGTAAATGATGACGTAGGAATATCATTGCTTTAGCGCACTCTTGAGGAGAGGCTTTATTTTGGGGTTTAATTGTTTCTCCCAGATTATTAGCAATTAAATGGATCTCAGCATCAAGAGTCCAAGGGAGATAGTCTTTTCCGGAGATATCAAGAACATCAAAGTTTATTTTTGACATGTTTGCATTTGACATCTTAACTACGAAAAAAAACATACCAAACATTAAACAATTATACACCATAAAAAAACTTTATTCATAAATAGTATTTAAGTAGTAGGACTACTGTTATCCTTTTATTCCTTTCAAATGTGTATAACGAACAACATGGTGAAAAATCATAACAAACAAACAAATTCAGAATTCTTTTAATTCAAATGAATATGATACATAACCTTCCTATATTAAAACTATGATGATTCAATTATCATCATTATTTGAACACATGAAAAAAAACCATAAAATTAAACCAAATTTTTTTTCATGTAACCGACCAAAAGTGAAACTTCATGGAAATTTGTACTGACCATTTCTTTTTCAAATATTTTTTATCATGTATAAGCAAAACAAAAAAAAATCATGATTTGTAATATGACAAGTATTAAGCTAAAAAAAAAAATTAAACAAACAGTAAAATACAAACATTTGATCGTAAAAAAAACAGGTATAATATACAAACGAATACTGTTTAAAACAATAACAAAAGTAATAGAACATGAGGTTCTAATAGTTTTTTTTCGACATAACATGAGGTTATTATCTTGATCTTAAAAATCATATTAGAACTTGAGGTTCTATATTTTTTTTCTCAACATAACATGAGGTTATGTTTTTCTTGATCTTAAAATCATATTAGAACTTGAGGTTCTATATTTTTTTTTCAACATAACATGAGGTTATGTTTTTCTTGATCTTAAGAGACCATATTAGAACTTGAGGTTCTATTTTTTTTTCAATAACACAACATGAGGTTACGTTATTTTTTAATTATCTCTTTATGTAATCACTGTAGAACATAGATTGTTCTTGTAAATTACTATAGAGATCAAATAATAACAAAAAAAAAAAAATTGCAGCGTAATATGCGAATGAAAACAAAACAGGTAGTATCAATTCAAATGGAATAATATTAAACGGAGGAAAAAGAATATGTTGATTATATGTAATCCGAATGATTTTAATTTTCTTTACCTTTTTGGTTTTTGAGCAAAAAGCTCGTGCTGATAACGTGTTAAGAAATAAAGAACAAATGACAAGTATAATTTAGGAGGAAATAGAGAATACTTATTTAAGAAGATCATATAGGGATTACATTGGAGACTTATATAGGATTAGAAACTTAGAAACCTTAGGTTACATAGAAGATGAATAGACATAGTCTCCTCATCAATATATCACCTAAATGATCCATTTAATATTTTACAACAATAATAATAAAAAATAAAATATTTCAATAATTTATACATAGAATAAGTAAACATATAATATAACTAACAAAAAGAAAAAGAAAAAAACAGAAAGGTGAACATATTATTTTAGGGGACCGTCATCATCCAACCTCTTTGATAAAAAAAAAAAAAGGTACATTGAAGTATGATGTATGATATTTCATATAGTTGCAAGTTTGCAACTAACTTGAAGAGAAGAGCTTCATAGATTTTTAATTTTTCGTTAAAAACGTAGAAATAGAATATATTTTCAATCAATATGTATTATATTATATGATATTAGATAAATAAAATACTCATTTCCCGTTGAAATTTTCGTTATCTTAGATACAATTTTGATATCGTTTAATGGGATTTCACTATTCATAAAGAGGGTTCGATTGCATGTACCCGTGATTTCCTTAATCTCCCTACAACCCTCATATTTGATTAGATAACTCACAAAATAAAAGGTCAAAAGCGTCATGTATTGAATATTTTAATTTCTACCCTTTTTTTTACTACTTTTACTCCTATTTTTTTATTTTTAAAACTTCTACTCTTTTTTAATTTCTTTTCTTTTTATTATTATTATTAGTCCCTGTTCATATTAAATATATTAACACCAACTAAACAATAATGTATTTTTGTCTAAAAACTGAAGCAAACCCCTATAACATCTTTTTCAACAAAAATACAATTCATCATAAAGATACTATTTATATTTTTTCCAATATGAATTTTATTTCCTAACGATAGATTAGTCCGCCAATTGAGTCGGAGCCCCTTCAAAAAAAAAAATGAAAAAAAAATAACTCTTATAAAACGTAGCTGAAGCAAAACATCGTTATTTTTTGTTAAACGAAACATTAACTTAAACTAAAATAAACCCGAAATAGTAGAAAATAAAAATAAACAAAATAAGTAAATAAATAAATAATTATTTTATTTATAACCGAGCCAACCAATCCGAGTCGGCCTCAAACCTGACTTAGGAACAATGTTATTTAACGTAAATGTTAATATTTAAATATGACTTAGCCTAAATTATAGAGAGAAACATAAAAAACTTACATTCATATGTACAGCAAAACCAAAAGCCATTTGGTTCCAACATATAATAATTCAAGTACCAACATAAAGTGAAAATTAAAACGAAAAATATTGGTTTAAAACCTGCATCAAAGCGCGGACTAAGCATTGAAAAATTTAGAATAAGGTAGTTTTTTTTTCCCTTTTTCTTCTAGGAAATATAAAGAGAGAATGTCACAAATCGTCCTTGTGGTTAGGCTGTTTTTCACGTATCGTCCTTTTCGATAAAAGTTAACACATATTATCCTTTTGTTTCCTCATTTTATCATTGGTCATCCTTCCGTCCATTTCCGTTAGATTGTCTCCGTTAAGTTACCTCACATGATAAACATGTGAGGGTAAATGAGTCATTTACCTCTCATCCCTCTTTTGTTCTTATTTTACCCTAACTTTGTTTATTTAAGAAAAACAAAAATAACAATAATAAAGGTTAGATGAAATAGTTGGTATATGCAGATC